>WWET01000151.1:486647-500823 GCA_011038615.1 Limnodynastes dumerilii | reverse complement strand
ACAATGTATCAACTTGCAATGATTTATGTGTTGGTGAAAATGCAGTGTAGATTATATGAACAGCAATCTCAGCTCGTCAGACACTTTTCCCTGGCCCTACACTGTCAGGGTGATGTACTGAAAGTCTTTATTTCATTTTGGCTGGGCCTCTTGCTAGTGCATTCTCCTCCTAGGCTGTTCTCATGCCTTTCTCATCACCTGCTGGGGCCTTGATCATGGACAGAGTAGACGAGCAGCAGGGGACAATTAGAGAGGAGCTCAGACTTTGATCATTTGACCATATGTGAATACAACAGCTGACCACATGTTTGAAAAGACAACTCGCTTGAAAGTATTTAGAGAAATAACAAAAGAAAGCATAGATACTGAAATCTACATTTTAATTATCTGGCATAATGCACCATACACACATTTTTTACACATTTTTCAATGTATCACAGTCAAATGTGTTTATTGTTTATCCAGCTGAAATGCGTTTAGTGTTAATTGTGTTGTTGTTTTTTTTTTTGTTTTGTGTTTTTAATTGGGATAAATAGTTGCGTGTCTTTATATATTCTTTTAATGAAGATATTACACAGCAAAACAATAAATATTGTAAATGAATAATTGTGTAAATAAATACACATACACACACATATACACACAGACTAAATTGTAGATATGAATTAAAACCTACTTTAAAAACAGTAGATAAATAACTGTTCACTTAAGTTTTTCGTTTGATGTTTTATTTTGTTTATTTAATTAATTGTTATGGTTTTTGCTCACTGCATGTTGCCTTATTTCTGTGACCAATCACTGACTTTGGCAGCCATCTATGCCACTAGTCATGTTTACATATGACCTTTGTTTAGGGAAACAGGGAAAAGTTGTTTGTTGTCAGAGTGCCAGCAATACTTTAATGATTCAATTGTGGAAGCTGTTAGTCATCAGATATCGAGATTGCAGAACCGAAGTCAGTTTATTTTACCCATGTATGAAATTCATGTGTGTAAGTACATTCTTTCAACATCCTTCACAATGCTTCTGTCTACAGTATTCAATAAATCCAGGGCAACACAGTGGTACCAAATGCGTAAAATGGAAAATTCCAGTTGACGTGCCTTGTATTGTTGTACCTTTTGATGTTTGTGATCCTGCTTTTGAGTGCTGGCTTTGCTACACTTTTACTTTGGTAAATAGGCCCTTTGGTATTTGGATACATCATAGATGATAGATAGTCTAATGCTGCCCAGAAGCTACACTTTCACGCCAATTAGCATACTAATGAAGCAGATATTTACACTCCAGCAAGAAAGCATGATGGTAAAATTACAGTAATTGTTTTGGCAACAACTTGTTTAAAAGGAAGATATTTAGATGGGTAAATGTTTCTTTTGTGTTGTCAGGTCGCAAACATACTTCCTCAATGTGAATCAACAACACTCATTTCTAGCAGCCTATTTGCACTTTTTGTTGCTACAGGTTCCTTAGATAAGAACTGTAACTGCAGCTAATAAACACTACTGGGTACTAGATGCTTTTTGCACTAATACACTAAAAGATTTCCCGCAGTCTCTGAGATAGAAAAATGGTGCTGTTGAAAAAGGTAATAAACAGCTTAATGTGACAGTATTTACCTACACTGAACTTGTTACAGATTTTCAGTGCTGCTGCATCCAGGCCCAGAGGCAACAGTGATCCAATACTGGATCCAGCCTTCCGCGTGGGGAGGGGAAACCACTAACCTCACTCACACACACATACGCTACCTTACCGCTACCATAACACTTTCATATTGTCCTCAATTAAAACGGGGATCATCCGGGAATCTGGATAGTTGGAGGCAGTGGCGTATCTACCATGGGTGCAGAGTGTGCAGTGCACACGGGCCCCCGCAGACAAGGGGGCCGCCCGTGGCACTCACCCTGCACCCAAATGGAAGATCCCAGTACCACCTATTTCTAGAAACGCCCCTGGTTGGAGGACACATAGCATGCCCTCTCTGTGCTATTTAAATACCCCCCTCCTATTAGGGTAACAAACACATTCTGCTCTGTTCCGTCCTGTCTTCAGAAAGACTTCCAATATGGAAGCCTGGATCCTGATAATCCAGATCCATAAAAAAGGTTTGTAGTGCGCTCATACATACCCACAAAATGTCGCTGTTTTCTGCTCGCAAACAGCCCCCTTCTTGTAAGTCCATTATTGCTACTGTTACAAGTTAAAACAATCTCAGTAATGTAAATAGAATGCAAATAGTGTTTATGTAACTATAAATGAATAGCATAATGGTAATACTTCAACAGTATTATATTATCAGTATAATATGAAATAAAATAAAATTATAAAATGATATAGCCGTTTTTATGAAACGGAGCAACAAATATCTGGAATGATGGCTGCAGATATTCAGGTAATATAAATGTTGATAACATGGAACATTTTCATTTTGGTCAAAGCAGCAAGAGTACAGTATGTTGATGATGAACCAATATGCAGTAGAAGTATAAGACATATCCGCCACTAGGGGATGCTGTTGATGTCTCTAGGATATACAGCTGAAAGTGCCCATACCTGCTGTGATTTGCATAGATATTAAAACCCTACACCCCCCACATCCCAATATGAAGCCTTGCAGTAGAAGACCCTCAGAGCAAAGCTAGCTGTAATGGAGAACATTGTCAGACTCCTCCACTACTTTATGCTATTGTTATTTTGCCAATATAAGAGCATTTAAAATCTGTTCCAATATTTACCAGTATGACAAAATGCCATTACTATATGGTCTATTTATGCTCACCCCTCCATTGTATCAGCATGAAGCTTAAGGAATGCATGAGTCAATAAATGCTATTCACCTATATAGCCAACAAGCCACCAATGTCTATGAGCAGTGGCGGCCCTAGGTTTTTCTGGGCCCTAGGTGACAACACCAAGGGAAAAAAACCTCTGAAAACAGCGCTGTGTTGCCATAGCAACACATACACAGTGCCTGGACGCAGCGGTCCAGGCACTGTGTATGTGACTAGAGTGTCCGGGAAGTAAAGGCCCGGCGGCAGCCAGTACAGAGCTGCCGGGGGCCTTTACTTCACACATGCAGGCCTGGTGGCCAATGGCGGTTGATGGTGCGGTGTAGGTGCGGGGCCCCCTAGGGACACCTGACCCGCCTATACCATGGGCCGCCTCTGTCTATGAGACCTGCTGTTGATTAAATACACTCACATATGTACTTGTGATAATAAGATATTTCAGTGTAGTCATTTACTACAATGTTGAAGCGCTGAATAGGACCATTACCCTGTCTGTTATTTTGTATTGTATATGTAACTATAGCCTAATAGCCTAATATATTTTTATCAATGCCATACAATCAAATAGTTGTACCCGAGTATCCCTGGTATGATTATTGGCTGTTTGGAAAATCCATCTTGATCATTCACTACAACAATTATTGGCCTGATCACCTGATATTTGGATGACTGGGTCAATAATCGCTGTAGTGTATGGTTTGACAATTCTAGATGAATACAATTTTTACATCACTGATTTAGAGGAAGCAGGCAGAGTTGGAGCCTAGTATTGCTGGGCCTCATGGAAAAGATTAGGGCCCCTGCCAGATCCCATAATAAGATTATGTTTAGGATAAGAATCTCTCCCCACCAACTCTGCTCTTTATAGCATCATGCAAAAGAAGCCCTAATTCAGAGAGGGAAGTCAAGAGATATCGTAACTATTTTAACCACTGTGGGTGCAGGGGGACTAATGCCTTGTGGGCCAACTGCACCTTCAGGCCCTGTAGCAGCAGCAGCACCTTGTTTACTCACAGTAGTTACACCCCTGGAAACAGGGTTGAAGAATGTAATGGTTTTACAACCATTAGTTTGTGTAACATAGCAGTACTAGGATTTTAACAGTACTGAGTGGCAGTCACTTCACTAAGATGTGTCTGCGTAGAATGGAGATCACTATGATCCTCTCTATGGCCCGTATTCAGAGTACCGCACGTATAACATATAGAAAAAATAAAGCATAAAAGAAAAAGATACGTAGATTACGTTATAACATGACTACTAATTGGTCCTTCCCAATTGTGGTCTCTTGTAAATATTTCCAGAGTACATATAAGTTTCCAATCTGCCCCTGCTTGTTCCATTTTACTTCTGGAGTATCTGAAGTAAATGGAGGACAGTAAAGCTGTGCATGCACGTATCCAATCTGCATCCAATTCAATCTCCAGACATCCTGTTGGCCCCTCATTGGATGTACGTTCACACGACTGCTTGCAACATCCAATCCTGTTAGCCTTCTCAGGTCCAATGATTTTTAAACCTGTTTAAAAATAAGGTGATTCAACCACCAATCACCCGACCAATTGCATACACTCCCACAACCACTTTACCATCATGCAACGCTGCCTTTGTGTGCAAGTGACAAGTGGTCTGGCGTATACTGGAAGAGAGAGTATGGTGGCAGAATCCTTTCAGCAGATTGATCAGCAGATGCAGGCCTAAGGTCTGCTGTCAAAATGGAGACGTGTGTTTCATGGATTGGGTGTTGGATCTGAAAACTTGCTCTGCTATAGGATTGTATAAGCAGCTTGGTTGGTAGTGGTATGTGTAGTCGCATTAGTGAGTATTCATGAAGAGTCAAACAAATATACCTGTAAAATAAAATTATACATTATTTTTAAGAGCTTGTCCCTATTTTTGACAGAATGTTCACTCCATTCTTTTTTAACAGTATATCATGGTTGAATAGAAAGGGGTCTCTACCTTTTATTTTATGATAATCAGTAGGTTTTCTATGGCTGGCCACAAGTAGTGCAGAAACTACTGGAAAAATGGTTCCCGAAATCACCTCATACACTTGTAAAAAATAAAAAAAAAATATTTAAGAGACTCTACTTATTTGAAAAGGTGCAAAATGCCTTTGTAATTATTTGGCACTAAATGTTCAAAGGAAAATTATAGGTGAAACTACAGTATCAAGTGTTATTAAGGCTGAAACACATACTGTTATTGTTACATACAAAGCTGGAGAGAGGTGTTTGACAGATTTAAACTGTAATAAAGTCATGTACCTTGACAAGGCAGCAATACTTTTTTTTAACAAAACCTGTCAAATATCTCAGCATGAAGGGATTTATTTATTTTCTTTGTATCTGGGATTTACTTTACATTTTTGGGTGTTGAGATATATAAAAGTGTATTTTCAATGGGCACAATTAAATGTTTATTCTGTAATGCCCATCCTTACAATGCTGCTGGGGACCAATCATTTGGCCCCTTGTTGCACTGTGGGTGTTCATAAGAATGGACAATGCAACACAGATGACAAGGATAGCAGGGGGTTAAGTTGGTTCACTGTTGTCATTTAAAAGCGGGAACTTTATCAACACATAAATTAACCTTTCTCTTTAAGATTAGCTATCTTACACAAATGGCATGCATTTCAAGGAGGTAAAATCTGTTGTCTCCCCCCTTCCTTCTAAATGCAAGTAGGGGAGTAATCAGAATCTTAACAGGAGTTTGACCTGGCAGATCCGCACAGCTCAACAAAACCACACATCAGCTCTCACAGAGCTACAACAAATGTCATGTCATCAGGCAGTGCACATATTGTCTTCCCAGACTCTGCAATGATGTGTGAGATATTTTTACTGTGCTGGAAATCTGCTGTGGTGATTGGTGGCTTGTGGCAGCCATCTGTCCTTGTGCTGTCAGATGTGGTTGTAAATGGATACTGACAGTGTGATCAGGTAAAGGATAATGGTGATTCAGTGTGTAATTCATTATACATTGTATGTATATGAGGAAGAATGGGGTTCTATGATAGGGAATTAACAGTGTAGCATTTCCAATTTATATATCTCTTCAACAGAACAAATACCTAGTACAGGGTTGCCAACTTTTTAAAGCTTCCATGCTTCCCTCCGGGTGCACCCGGAGGGAAGCCATAGCATGCCACAAGGGGGCGGGGCTTAATGTCAATATTTATGCAAATTACATAATTAAGCCCCGTCTCTATTCAATCATTCCTGTAATCTCTAGCGTTACATGGGATGGATGGGGCTTGATGACATCATCAAGCCCCGTCCATCCCTAGTAACTGGGGATTACAACAGATATTAGTAGCTGGTCGGGGTATGGAGAACTTGCCAAATTTTGGGAGTCTCCCGGATATTACGGGAGAGTCAGCCACCCTGACCTAGTAGTCAGATGATGCAGGTAAAGCTCCTGGTGAGGTTTCTTTCCAAAATGTTTTCTAAGGACCTGATCCAGAGTTCCTGATCTGTGTGCGTCCTATCCTGAGCTGCGACTTTTGCAACTCTGGATAGAACGTACAGAAGAGGTGCATTTGCATTTGTGCATTTGCAAATGGATGCGTACAGGCAGAGACTGTGAGGTGTAGCAGCAGCATTTAGAAGTTTAGGGGGCTGATTTAGGGCTGTAGTACCATCTGTTTTTCAGACAGCAGTGCAGCCAAAACAAGCATTGCGCATGCTCACAACAGGAGTACGCATGGTAAAATGGGCGCAAGGCTGCATATCCAACTGTGAGCGCATCTGACAGCACTGTGCCAGTGGGCGTTTTCTCATTAAAATATGCACAGTAGCCGTCCATTGTACCTGCGCTTCCGTAAAAATCTTACACCATCCCAGGTGAAGGCGCAGGTAGAGTAAAGTAAAAAAAAAATACACATAAAAAAAGTAAAAAGTATCTAAATAAATAAATCACCTAATAAAAAATAACACATTGTGATAGGGCATGCTGATGCCTGTAGTGCTACAAACAGCAGCATGGAGAACCACAAGTGCCAGCATGACCTGTAATCCAGGGCTCACTGCGGCCTGTAATAGCCCCATTAGTAATGGATTATAATAAAGGGCGGGCCTGTTACAGTAAAATTAATCATTATTCAGAGATCCGTTTTTTAAAGGTACGCAATTATACGCACGTCCGGAGCAAGGTAACACCCACCAATAATCCCAACACTCCCCTCTCCATAGACCACTATGTTTACATGTGCACTTAAGTGTGTATATATGCTCCGTTCATGCGATTCTTGATAACCACGCCTCTATGCGTTCATTTAAATGCCTCCCCCCACCCACTTTTATGTAAATTTTCCCGTATGTCTGATTTCCGTGCATATGTCCCCAAGTGCGATTCACATGTACGTCCATTATGCACTTCTATGCATATAGTCAATGCAAACTACGTACATAAAGTTACTACGCATGTGCAATTGATCCGATCCTAAAAATACGCACATAACTAGCCTCAAAAAGGATCTCTGAATCCGGTCCTACATTAAAAAATGTAAAAAAATATATAAAATCATATGTACTTGCTTGGAAGGGATCTTCATCTGTAAAGGATCCCATCTGCCAAGCTTTTAAGCCTGTGGAAGTCTTAGCAAAAAATAAATAAACCCCCCAGTACTGATGCCGATACATGTGCTGCTGCCAGGACATCCCGCCACTAATGACAGATATGCCATCACTATCACTGGGTTCTATTTATATCCTCTGACGTTCCCACGCTCCCATGCTATAAACTGACTCCCATTTTTTTACCGTGCTATTCAGAGTTGCATGTTTCTGCTGGATGTATAGCAGATCCGCTAAAACTCTGGATCAGCTTCAACATGTTACAAATGTGTTTTTTCTTTTTTTTTTTCTTTTTTACTTTTCAATCAAATTAAATCTCTTTACAAAATTAATAAAAGTGTTTTACATAAGGCCTAACTAGAAAAAGTGGCAATCCGCTGTTTATTAGGCTGTAAATAATAATAATAATAATAATAATAATGAATGTGAATTTGAATTAAAAAAAATAGTTTTTAAAAATTGATTGATTTAATGAATTAAAATAGGCCCCAATTTACTCTGAGCTGGTGTTTAGGTGGAAGCTCAGGAAATCTGAGCTGCTACTGAGCTGCTGCTACTGAGCTGCTGCTACTGAGCTCTCGGCAACACTAAACCGCCTTCTTTTTAATTTAAATATTGTGGAACACCCTATTACACAAGCAGAGAGGACACAGATGTGAACACAGACAGATAATCATTAGTGCTTTTTTTTTATTATTTAGTTTTACTAAAAATGAATTATTGTAATAAACATTTATAACTGTTTCATTAGTTGTGGTCTTATTTATAAGTGAAAAAGAGAGAGAGAGGGAGAGAGAGTGAGAGAGAGAGACAAAGAGAGAGAGACAGCGATAGATAGAGAGAGAGAGAGAGAGAAAGATGTAACAGTAAAACAGTCTAGAGGATCGGACAGTGACATTTTATTACCATTAATTAATAAATATTCAAAAGCAAAATTCTCCTAAGTGATTCTGTCATAAGCCATTAATTAAATTGATTGAAAAAAAATAAATGTATAAAAGTATATATTTCAACACATCCGAGTTGTTTGATGAAAGATACAATGAACAGAGGAAACAGTTTTTGCAGGTTCCTTGGTTAATGCTTAGAAAGGAAATTGAAGGGGAAGGCTTGTCTCCCCCTATAAAGTAAAAAGAGGTCATGTTAGTAAATGGGGAGATTGGAAGTACTTAACTGGTAGCTACCACAGAGGCTGGTTGAGGTCTTGCTTAAGAGTCTTTGAAGGTTTATATTACAGAGAAAGGTTAATTCTGGGGCTGCAACATTTTTCTCTTTCCTTTCCAGGTTATCTACAAAAAGAGACTGAACATCAATTGGTCTCTTTTCCGACTATTTTCTTCCAAATAGATCATGGCTTCTGTCTGTACAAGTCAGTTTTTTACTTAACATTATCAAAAAGCCAAAATATAACACCATACATAGAAATCTTGCAAATCTATAAGAAAAAAAAAACAAAAAAAAAGGAATGAATTAGGATTTATATGTTGTGGTCAATTGCCTACAAAGGCAGGGACAGTCGGGTTCTGGTTTCCAATCGGATTTCTGCATAGTTTGGAGAATGCATAGCATATCCTCACTGTACAAATTATATACCACCCACATTGCATACAAAAGCACTGCATCCCACCATGTCCTGTGCTGCTGTCAGGAACACTTTCTGGGCTGAATCCAAACTTAAGAAGGAGCTTGAAATTAAGGACCTGATTCAGACTTAAGAAGGAGTTTGAAAATAAGAGAGGAAAGTCACTCCTGGGCTAAACCATGTTGATTGCAGGGGAGTCATATTTAAGCTGCTGCAAACAGTATTAGAGTTGAGATGTTTCCTGAGCGTTTTAATTGTGCAGAGCACGCGCCGCAGAGGACAGAGCCAGAGGAGAGGCAGTAAGTAAGTAGGTAAGTTTTTTTAAATAGAGATTTTATAACGTTATTAAAGTGGTTGGGGTTATCTGGACATATAATAAGGGGCAATAAGCTTGAATGGACACATAAGGGGCAATAAGTGTGAAGGGGCACAAAGGCTTGTTGGAAAAACAAAAGGAAGGAGCAATAAGGCTGCCTGGACACAATTAAAGAAGGGCAATTAGACTGGCTGGATACAGAAAGAGGGGGCAATAAAGCAGGATGGCCACAAAGGGGGAAAAATGTGGTCTTTTAGACCGCATATACGCAATCTACGTATCGAAACGATACGCAGATTACGTACAATAGCTACTACGCATGCGCAGTAGCTACTGTTTATTGAACTACGTCCGTCTATGGAAGACGGACGTAGTTCTGGATCCGGCCTTATGCTCTTAATTTTAGATCATAGGGCCCCCCTGTCTCAAGTCCCCCAGGCCCCCCGAAGCCTTAATCCGGCCCTGCTATCCCAAGTCTAAATAACAGTGTAATAGTAAAGCTGGTCAGTATCTGTGTGCAGTAAGCAATTCAAAGATATATCCCTGCATGCAAAGAATACAAATAATACAATTAACTTCACTCCCCCTAAAATGATAATGGTTTAGCCCAGGAGTAACTTTCCTCTCTTAATTTCAAGCTCTTTCTTAAGTCTGGATCCAGCCCTCTGTATGGAAGTCTGGATCTGGATGATACAGATCCATACTGGAAGTGCGGCCTGTGGTCATGCGCACATGCAATCCTATCGCCCTTTTCGGATGTCTGGATCCAGTCCTATGGTTGAAGCCCAGACATAAGGATGATGGGGCTGATTCAAAGTTTAAGAGTAACAGCAAAATAATGTGCATGCTTTTTTTTAATGGATGAAACTGATTGGGTTGATTATTTTATAGTGTAGCACAGGCAAAATGATACACGACCTATTCCACCCAATAAGCTTGCTGCTCAGAAATAGGACCGGCTGGTTGACAGAGATATTGCATACATTTGCTGCCCATCTACTTGTGTCTGCATCTCTGCGCATAAGCTGCCTGCACTTCTGTGAAAATGGGGAAATTGACAAATTTATTTTAAAAAAAATGTATGTAGAGATAGGGGGCCATATTCAGAGATTGGGCCGCAAATATACGCAACTAAGTGGCAGGTTGGAGCAGGTTACTCCCTCCAGAAAAAACAGTCACTCCCCTCGCAACCTCCGGCTGGACCTAAACTTCCACCTGCATTGACTTGCCCTATCTGGCCGCACTCACTTCCGGCCTTATGTGTATTAGTTGCGCATATTACCGGCGCTAACTCCGTAAGCCTCACTTTCCCTCATCTCAATGCCTCCCCCCGCCCATTTATATGCAAATCCTTAGGTCCGATTCACAAGTCCGTCCCATTTCCGACCTTAACTTCAATGTAGATGGCGTATCACTATTACTATGCATGCGCAGTTGATGCAAAATTGAACCGATCCTAAAAATACGCACAGAACTTTCGTTAAAACTGGATCTCTGAATACGGGCCAGAAATTTTTTTATTGAATTATATGGATTTTTTCAGATAGGAAACTGGTACAGGCTGAGACAATACAACCCGCATCCTCTGCGAATAGGGCTCCGTCTGTGTGGATTATATGTTTGCCCCTTTTTCCCCTACATCCTAACCAGAGTTGTCCAGAGGAGCCTGTTTATATGGACACACACCACTCTGAATAGGACCTATAGCGCATCTACATTCCTCATTCGCTGAAAGTGTGGATCAGCTCCATAGTGTGTAATTGGCCTAAGTGGTCTGGATCGATTAAGCAGATGGTAAGGAGTCAGTACAGGGTTGCCAACTCTTCCAGAAAACTACAGAAATTTGGGCAGATCTCCCTATATCCCTAAAGAGCCGGCAAATTTCCTGCAAAAGTCCCGACTTTATTCATTATACACTGCTCAAAAAAATAAAGGGAACACTAAAATAACACATCATAGATCTGAATGAATGAAATATTCTTATTAAATACTTTGTTCTTTACATAGTTGAATGTGCTGACAACAAAATCACACAAAAATTTTCAATGGAAATCAAATTTATTAACCCATGGACGTCTGGATTTGGAGTCACCCTCAAAATTAAAGTGGTTCTGCAGGTGGTGAACACAGAACACTTCTCAGTTCCTATGCTTTCTTGCTGATGTTTTGGTCACTTTTGAATGCTGGCGGTGCTTTCACTCTAGTGGTAGCATGAGACGGAGTCTGCAACCCACACAAGTGGCTCAGGTAGTGCAGCTCATCCAGGATGGCACATCAATGCGAGCTGTGGCAAGAAGGTTTGCTGTGTCTGTCAGCATAGTGTCCAGAGCATGGAGGCGCTACCAGGAGACAGGCCAGTACATCATGAGACGTGAAGGAGGCCGTAGGAGGGCAACAACCCAGCAGCAGGACCGCTACCTCCGCCTTTGTGCAAGGAGGAACAGGAGGAGCACTGCCAGAGCCCTGCAAAATGACCTCCAGCAGGCCACAAATGTGCATGTGTCTGCTCAAATGGTCAGAAACAGACTCCATGAGGGT
This sequence comes from Limnodynastes dumerilii, assembly GCA_011038615.1. Classification (NCBI taxonomy): domain Eukaryota; kingdom Metazoa; phylum Chordata; class Amphibia; order Anura; family Limnodynastidae; genus Limnodynastes; species Limnodynastes dumerilii. The sequence continues at coordinate 489,012 of WWET01000151.1, read as the reverse complement.
GGAATGAGGGCCCAACGTCCACAGGTGGCATTTGGAATTTGCCAGAGAACACCAAGATTGGCAAATTGGCCACTGGCGCCCTGTGCTCTTCACAGATGAAAGCAGGTTCACACTGAGCACACTGACAGACGTGACAGAGCCTGGAGACGCCATAGAGAACATTCTGCTACATGCAACATCCTCGAGCATGACCAGTTTGGCAGTGGGTCAGTAATGGTGTGGGGTGGCATTTCTTTGGGGGGCCGCACAGCCCTCCATGTGATCACCAGAGGTAGCCTGACTGCCATTAGGTACCGAGTTAATATCCTCAGACCCCTTGTGAGACCATATGCTGGTGCGGTTGGCCCTGGGTTCCTCCTAATGCAAGACAATGCTAGACCTCATATGGCTGGAGTGTGTCACCAGTTCCTGCAAGACGAAGGCATTGATGCTATGGTCTGGCCCGCCTGCTCCCTAGACCTGAATCCAATTGAGCACATCTGGGACATCATGTTTCGCTCCATCCACCAACGCCACGTTGCACCACAGACCGTCCAGGAGTTGGCGGATGCTTTAGTCCAGGTCTGGGAGGAGATCCCTCAGGAGACCATCCGCCACCTCATCAGGAACATGCCCAGGCATTGTAGGGAGGTCATACAGGCACGTGGAGGCCACACACACTACTGAGCCTCATTTTGACTTGTTTTAAGGACATTACATCAAAGTTGGATAAGCCTGTAGTGTGTTTTTCCACTTTAATTTTGAGGGTGACTCCAAATCCAGACCTCCATGGGTTAATAAATTTGATTCCCATTGAAAATTTGTGTGTGATTTTGTTGTCAGCACATTCAACTATGTAAAGAACAAAGTATTTAATAAGAATATTTCATTCATTCAGATCTAGGATGTGTTATTTTATTGTTCCCTTTATGATCAAGCCCTTCCCATCATTGAAACACTATGAATTACTGTAGTGACTGACAGGGGTGGGGCTTAATGACGCTATATGCATAAATAATAGAAAGTAGGAAACCCTGAGTTAGTAACACAATTAAATGATGTGTTAATAAATATTATAGAGAATGATACTTTAAGTGATGCACATTATAGGTATGGACAAACTGAGCCATGAGTTACATCAGAAGTGATTTCTCGTCAGCTGCATCAATGGTGTAAAAGAGAGATTATTTGCTATAGGGGGTTATGCTGCATTAGGAGGCATTGATGTGGGATTGTTAGGTCTTTAGAAAGAAAACTCTTCTGCCCCTACTGTGCTGATTAGACTTACCTGCTGCTAAACAAGTGCAATTCATATGTTTAGTTTCAGTGAAGAAGTAATGAGTTAGACAAAGCTTTATGGGAAAAGACTCACCTTTTTGTTGTGCTTGTTTAAAGCACCCAAAAACTGACAAAGTGCATTGTAATGGAACAAAACCCCTGACTAACACTAAGGGGCTAATCCAGAAATAGGAGCAACTACAAAAAGGTGCAAATGTGCATCTGGATAATCCATGGGGCCATCAATGCAAATGGAAATTTGTTTGCAATTATGGAAAATACTTTGCTTTTCCTTTTTTCCCCACAATTACTAAACAACTTTAATTTGAAACTGTAATTTAGAAAAGAGCTATGAAGTATCACCTTTCACAATGTCCTTTCTTCCTCTTGTATTTTTCCTGTTGTTCCTGAGATTGTCATTGAAAAGATGCTCATTAATGCTGGAAATCATTGAACATAGTGGTTGACAGGTTGGCAAATATTCCTAGGCATAATGAATGTGTTCATTGCTATATACAATGAATGTGGCTTCTGCAAGGTATGGTGAGAGGGATTACTGCTAGGTATAGTAATTACGGTATTAAGAAGATATAGTGCATGGGATCACCGTTAGGCATAGTGATTATGGTCATTTATGTTTGCTGACTCTTCCGGAATGTCCAGGAGACTACAAAAATGTGGCCATAGCTCACAGTATTCCCCCTCCTTCCCCACCTATCAACAGGGCCACCTTCAGAATTTCTGGGGCCCGGGACACACCAGTCGGGTCCCGCCCCATGTGACGTCATAGGTGACGGCATGTGGAGCAGAGAACTCCTTTACTGCACATTGACCATAAATGATAACGGGCCCCCATCAGCTGCGGGCCTGGTACAGTAGTCCAGGCTGTCCCCCCCTGATGGCGGCCCAGCCTAGCAATATTTTAAACCCAAAGGATGGGGGGCTTGATTATGTAAATTGCATCATCAGACACCGCTCATCCAAACACACAAAAATGTGTGATCTGATCCATAAACACTCTATCTCTTCAGTCTTTGGGTATTGTGTTGTAAATTTGGTATATTATTGTCTTGTTTTGGTATATTATTTTAATATAAACTATTAATTA
>WWET01000151.1:414197-428166 GCA_011038615.1 Limnodynastes dumerilii | reverse complement strand
ATATAAAACAAAAATTGACATTCGAACATGATGGCTAAAAAAGGTAGCAAAAGTGACATGACATTATAATCATTTCTATTGTATATTATTTGCAGATCAGTTTAACCTTCTTTTTTGGGCATTTTTAAGTTTGCAAATGTAATATTTTAATTGACATTCGAACATGATGGCTAAAAAAGGTAGCAAAACAAAAGTGACATTATAATCATTTCTATTGTATATTATTTGCAGATCAGTTTAACCTTCTTTTTTGGGCATTTTTAAGTTTGCAAATGTTCTGTAATATTTTTTTTTAGGAGGATAAACAATTAAAATGTTGTTTATTTGTTCATAAGTTATGCTTTCAAGACAAAATATGTCAGATCACATAATATGTTTCCACTGTAGTAGCTCATTTCCTCTCCGTGTGAGAGAACTGGTTTATGGTAGAAAATAAAAGTCTCATACATAGGCAATATCATGGGTCCCAGGAGCAATTGTAGTCTCTTTTGGACCATGAGGTAAGCCGCCTGATTTTGCGCATGAAAGGTTGAAATCTCCCAGGAAAACAGGCTAAGTCTCTCCATCAAGAGTAGTACAAGACTTGTGCCAGAGTCTTGGCTTTTGTAAAACCGTCACTATTCTTTCATGGATAGGGAGATCCCCTAGTTCCATTGTAAGTTAAAAAACTTATTTGTGTTCAAAAACTTTTAAAGCGGTCAGTAGTCAACTTAATCTGCATTTAGTTGGCTGTTTAATTCTTGCTATCGCACTTTGTGATGTCAGAACTGATACAACTTTTTATTAATTTTTTCTTCTATTTTGGCAAAAATAGATATCTTTTTTATTTTATACAGAATTCTATAGATTTCTAAACATTTGTGTTTCATTTTATTAAACAAATCAAAATATTGTTCATAAATTATTCATGTGAAGTGACATAAAACGATATAAAAAGAATACATTCCATAAGGTTTCAGATTTTTGTTAATTTCAATAACACCAAAAAATCTGTTTAAGTGCAAACTGTAAAAATAATAATAATAGTTTTTTTTCATTTATGAATTTGTTTCTCTTTGGGGTTAATGTGTAGGGTGACTGAGTGAGTGTAATTTTCCAACTCGCAGTGAATATTTAGCAATTACTTATACTGTATTTCTCTTCATAATGACTCTTAGATAAACTTTATAAGTTCTACACTGTACACAGTCAAAGAAATCATATATGTTTGTGTGTATAAAACAAATCTTAATCTTTGAGAGAGGTTAAAAAAATAAATGTTAAAAATGTTATTGTGGGGAAATAATTATATATAATCTAAAAATATTGTGTTTTTCTACACAGCTTACTTTATAACATAAACAAAAATTGAATTTGTTAGTTTTTAATTCATTGTTGAAATATTTTTTTGCTTTATTGCATTCAAAACGTAGCAAATGTACTCATTCTGATGAAACATGGAAATTAGTTATATGATTATGTAAAGAAAAGAAAAAAAATCATAACACTCATTTCATTTAGAAGGAAAAAAATTGCACAATTGTGTTTTTTTTTTACACTAGTTGACTGACACCTTTACCCCCTTGTAAATCTCAACAAAAGGAAAACCAGCAAAGTGGATAACAGCAGGTAGCCTCCGTTCCACTGCATATAAATGAACCTACCTTACTAGTAGATTGTGTACCTATTTAACCATTCGAAAGCGAACAATTCACCTTTTGACTGTGGTTGACTTGATGAGAACAAGTTTAGTTAAGTCATTAGCATATGTTTATCTACCATGAAAGACACCTTTTAACTTGTAAAATTCTCTTACATTTTAATTAAATCTCTGTTTGTCATTAGCACACATCCAATACACAGAAAATTGCATTTCGATGTAGATCACAATATAATGAATATGTTACAGCAGAACATGAAGTAAAGTGTGAAAGTAATTTCTGTTTTATTTACTGATGTAACTTAAACATTTATATTATATTTCTAGTTCAATATAGAATTCGAGTGAATAAACATGAATCTTTACTTACTAAATACTGAAGTAGAAGGTCTTTAATTAGTTACAATTCACAATGAAAACACTGGTCAATTAGTATTTGTCTGAGTTTAATCCTGTTAGTCCCGTTATTATGTTGTTTAAATGTAGCCCAGATCATAAAACCTATTTCCTTTCAACACCTAAGACATTCTGACCTTCGCATTGACCCTCTAACCCCTTTAAAGAGATAGGGCGATATATTGCCAACTATCATGGTACATCTGAAGTTTCTTTGTATTATGTTTTTTTTTCTGCCATACTAACCATTTCATTATCTAGTTTTTTTCTGCACAGAAGAATGGAACTGTCTGTGCAATAACATATATTCTTGCATTCTTGGTATATATATATATATATAAAGCAAGCAAATGACATGTACATAGGAATTGACAATATACACTTTCATATGTCATATTTTTCCTTACACAAGAGTCACAGAACCCTCTACTTAGTTTGATCTCATACAGATAGAAAATGGATCATCTTTTTGGGCCTTTGTACCTATAGTGTGTTCTTTCAAGCCAAGTTAACCACTGCACACATGTTTTTGACACACAAATGAAATATAGTACTGATACAAGATGCAATAATTGAAGCCACACTTTTCTCTTTTATACTTAAAGAAAGCATAACACATTTCTCCACGACAGTAGACTCATGATTACCCAACATGAAGAATCGTTACCCTGAAGAAGCCTTCAAACATTCCACTGAGATGAATTTTTGCAATACTTGCGTTGCAGTGTCAGTTATCCCCCTTTCGTTTGCTAAATGATTTTAATCAAGATTAATTGTCCAGAAAAACCTAATTAGTGTTATTTTCCAAAAATAAGCTGATTTATTTGTCTAACTTTTGGCTACATTTTAAGAAATGCCTCCAATTGATAAAGCTAGCCGTCGAAGGTTTTCTTGTATCATGCGGCACTTTTCAAAGGATAGTGTGATATATTTTAGAAAAGAAATCAAGCTGTGAAGGTTTGCGTGCCTTCTATCCACTAAACTAAGCTCTTGTCAATCAAGACAGTCCCTGTCCAATCACCAGGTCTCTTTCCTGAAAGCATATCATCCTGCTGTGCTTTTATACATCACACTGCAGCATGTTTTGATGCATTTTCGCTATCACTTTTAGGGCTGTGAATTAAGGGAACATAATACAGAAAACTGCTCTTCCAAACAGCTACTTGCTCAAATGTTGCCAGTGATTTTGCATGTATTGTCTCTAATATCCCGACAGCAAGTACAAACACTGACAATGAAATAAACAGAAGGGAATAAGTGAATTTACTTTGTGTACATTTACCTGGGTAATCACATCTCTTGTTTTAGTGTGCACCCTGGTGGTAATAGGTGTCAGTGTTCCCCTGCCCAATAAGTTTGATTGTTCGTTAACCCTCTCAGTCCAGTAGTAAACATAGCAAGAGATTCATTTTCATGAGTTTATCTAATGATTTATTACACAGTGGTTGGAGGGAAGTCATGTGCTACATATGGTGCAAAGCTATAGATCAACTTCCTTTAGACCTTCAAGACCATATCATGTTGATATTTGCAGCTTGGGAAAAGATAGAAAGGTTAACAGATACATTTTTTTTTTACCCAAAATGGTTCCTATGCAATGCTGAGTTGGTAGGAATAGGTCTCATCATTTTTCCCCTTCATATTTGGATTTTGACTTATGATTTAGATTTCATGAATGAAAATGTTAATTCTACCTCATTTTTCATTTGAAATTTGGGGCAAATGCTCAGCACAAGTCAAGGTACAATAGTACAATGTCATGTCACTTTATATCATGATGACAGGTATTTATTATTACAATCTCTATAGTGTCTGTCACCTAAATCAAACTCTATATTTCTTAAGAATCCAGGCAGGGCAATATCCATAGAGCCAGTTATACAAATATCAAGTCTATATTTTACACTGATTTCAGGCCAAATTATTTTGGTACTTCTCTCTGCCCCAGTGCTTCTGAAGACACATTTATGAAAAGAAGAAAAGTTTAATAGTACTTGCATGAAATATAATCCCTAAAATAATAGGTTCTATTGATCTTGGAAATTGCAAGCTGCCTCCTGCTAACACGTTGTTATCATTCTTCTTACATATTCGATCGCATCACTTGCTGTTTTGCGGGCAATTTGGTTTCAATACTAGAAGGGACAGGGGATAACAACTGGAGATAGACTTTGGTGACTGTAATAGGAGATTTGCTAAGAACAATGACTTCATCTTACATACTCTGGATCCTTAAGACTTCAAAAAGGAAAGGAGTTGATTGATTGGATGTATATGAATCCAGTTCCGGTGAGGCAGTGACTGAAGGTGCATGCTTCTGCTGATTCCCCACGATCCTGCCCTTCTTCCTACAATACTGAATAAATACTGTAAAGCCTGGTGTCCTGTGTCTCTCCACTTTAATTACTCTGGGCATTCTGAAACCAGTTCTTAACTCAGGGGACAGGGTTAAATACATTACAATCTTCTAACAATAATGATCAAGATGTCCATTTCCTGTTAACCCCATAACTGCCAGTAGAGGCAGCATAGGACAGTTGCCCAACAAACTATAATTACCATTAATAGGAAATGTGCAAAACAGACATTATTGGACTTATAATAATTCTTTACTAGTAATCTTTCTTAAGCACACTGAAAAAGAGAAAATATGGGATTTTATCTTACCAACAATCTGGCCTTGTATTGTATTGTATTATTTTTTTATTCGTTTCTACTCTGTTAACTATTGTATATGTAATTACTGGATTTTCTTTTGCCCCTGTGTGGTGCTACGAATACCATGTGGTGCCTTATAAATAAACGTTAATAATAATAATAATAACCCTTAAGCTTCTCTGCAACTACAAATCCCAGCACATCTTAGGAGTCTGATACACTTTGTGAGACTTTTCATTTCACAGTTGCTAAAGGTATTGTAAGAGAATCAGTCATTTGACATTTCTGTAAATCTATATTAAGCATTCCAAAGTTTTCTTGAACCTACAAGACACAGAGATTCAAAATAACTTTTAGTACTTAAGAAAGGGTTACCTAGAACATTTACAGATGTCTCTGTTTCCTAATCATTTGCACTTCAGAGGTCTGTGATCACATAATAATGACAGTAGCATTAACAAATATAGTTTCCTAGTGACCTAGGACATTACACATTCTCTTTTGAGCGAATTAACAATATTAGCTTGGTCGGTCATTAAACATTCAAAAAGACATAGGCAGATATGTAGTGTATTTTTAAAACTATATGTAAATCTTAGTATTGTGGCACATGGATTAATTCCTTTTCTTTTTTACTGCTTGCATTGTATAGTAATCCTTTGAAGCCGCATTAAGCCCATGTTAAACTCAGGAGAGTATTTATTTTACAGACATAGTAGTTTAACAACACGTCACTAGATACCATTTATTCTGATGGCAAAGACAAGTATATTAAATGTGTATTTTAAAAGTCAAGTGCCATATAAAATGCAACATGGTAACTTTTCAGCACATCATAACCTTAAGCAGCCTTAGCAGGTCATATTATAAAGATGAGGGAAATGGTTCTTAGCCAAAAATTTCACCTGATTTTACCCCAAATTCACCAAAATACATAACTACTTGTGCAATAAACGTTTAGAAACCAGATATTTGCCTTTCTTACAATAACTACTGAATCTGCCACCTGCATTGGTTGTTATAAATTATTGCATTAATGCATGTTGCAATAGGCAGTGTAGCCCTAAAGCAGTAGCATACAAAGGCACACTCTGTGTTCCATTCTTCAGACGTCTTTTGTGAGATATGCATTAAGATAAATGTGCACTTTTTGTTAGTGGTACAGCTACAGTTGGCCCTAATTGGAAGGTCCAGAATAATCTGCTGGAATTCTAGAACCATAGAATAACTTTTAGAAACATGAACAATGTTAAAACAAACGAGTTTATGTATGACATTTTACCTAAAAAGACACAGTTACAGGATTCTTAAGATATTTTTACTTTCAAACTGCCTATTTTCATAGATTGTTCTCTGATTCCTTAATTTAAATGTGCTGTAATGAAGATATTATTATTATTATTATTGTTGTTATTATTATTATTATTATTATTATTATTTTGGATACTTATTTTTCAGTTTCTTAAAAAAGTTGTTGTAGACTAAACTTATCTTAAACATTTCATAGCCATTAGCTGTAGAATATAATGAGGATTACCTAAACAATTAAACCAGACTATTTCACTAGTAGGAAACTAGAATATATCATAAACAATTAATACTTTATATAAAAATACCAAAGGCTTTAATGATATAAATAGATACAATATTACATTCTAAAATTCCCTACCAAAACTTCTTTTATATTTCTTTAAAAAATTCACCTGCTTAAATACCTGCTATTGTGACCGTGACTTAAAGAGCAACCTTCCATGTCTTCATTCGGCTTGCATTCCATATCAGACCTAAAACCATAGAAATAGGGAAGGATTAAAGGGTCTAAACAAGCAATGACTCTTACCTTTACAAGTTAGTTAAGTCACGATTGTTGACCCATTTCATTGCAAGGTTTAGAAGACAAACTTGTAATGAGTAAAAATAGTCAAATAGTCTACCCATTAAAATCCCTAAGGAGAACATAATCACGTTTTTACATGACATTCTTTGGTGTTGTAAATGACCATACAATGAACTAGGCCTAAATGAGATATTTTGGTACCTTTCGCTAAAGAAATCACATACACATGTACACACACACACACACACACACACAAACACAAAACATACTTACACACATTTGCACATGCATCCACGCACATCATTATTTATATAAACTACCTTTTAATCAGCATTTTCAAAAACAAGGCTCAGTATAGGTCTATAAACTGCATGCTGTGTTTTCTGGAACATAAATTTTGTGGTTGCATTTTTAACAAGTAGGAAGTTACCACTGAGACACTTTGATTAGGTGTGTATTATTCATTTACATGAATTCTTAAAAAAAAGTTTTGTTTGAAGCTGGAGACTCACAGCAAGAACTGTAGGCGCATAAAACATTATATGCAGGAGCGGTATGTCATTTCTGATTGCCTGTCGGAGAGACAACTCTTGATGAACTATTACATTTATTAATCAATCCATGCTATATAGTAGCATATTCACATGTTTGCAAATGAGCAAATGTTCTTATTTTTTATTTTTGTGAAATAAAGGTTTAAAATGTCTGCTACTAAAACAAATTTAATATCTCTTTAGTATCATCTACGCAATAAACCATTAATTGCAGCAATATGAGATTTTGGAACTCTTATTCCTATGTTTTCTCCCATTCATTTAGTTTTCTTTGATCCAATCCAATCAAGTAAAGAACTGTTTTACTAGTTTACGTAAGTACAGCTACAAATATGTTTATTTAAAAACCATTTTCCTGATGATTTCCAAAATGTACCATTTAGAACTGGCAAAAGTGAACAAAAAATATTGGAGTAATTTAATCTAAGAAGAGACTAATTTATTTTTAAATTGAAATTTAAAAATAACAAATTAATATTAATGAATTCATCTATCTATCATAGAGAGAGACAGGGAATAGAGAAAGAGAGATATCTATCAATAGAAATATATAGTGTAATAGCATAATTCTTTAAATATGGGACACAATATTTATATAAGACTGAGTGAAAATAGACATGTTGAAGCTATTTTATATATTTAGGTAAATGCATTGTATTCTGACTAACTATTATTGATAAAACAGATCACGTAAAACTTCTTATTATTCCAAAATTATAAATTTCTTAGCATTTTTTTTTTATCTAAATCAAAGCAGTTGTATAACATTATACATATGACAGATTTTATTTCAAAATAATAAAAATTTAAGATAAGATACTTACTTACAATTTCTCTTCTAGTGTACATTTCAAATTTGCACAAAAGTTTTTTCAGTATTTATAGAATTTTGCTTAAATAGCTTTTTTTTATTATATTTCAGCATTATTTTTTGGTGTATACAATATTTTACAAAGCAATACAGTTTTCTGCTTTTTTTTGTTTTCTATAATATTGCTTAACATTTATTATACAAATAATTTTATTTTTAAATACTGTAAAAAAATATTGTTGCTTTAAGTAATGGTTTTATTGCCATTACAAAAGATAAATAGAACAAATGAAACATAGATAATACAAATGATGTGAGTTTTACTTTTAATAAGAATTTGTACATGTTACAGTTTAATTCTTTAATAAGATAAAACAAAATATACAGTACAGTGTGAATAGTAGATTTTTATGAGATTGTATTAGTCACATCATTTGTAGTTAATTTGATGTCAGTTCTAGTAAAGTAGAATTTTTATCTTATAAAATATTACCTATATATTATTTTCATTTGCAAAGTTTATTATTTTTCATAAGGTGATATGATGCTCATGTTATTTTTTTTTTTATATAATGCTTATTTGAAACATACATATAATACATATAATTCCCAAGAAAATACAATACCAATATTAAACTATAACACCATATTTCCAACAATGTTTCTAAATACTTAAAGCAGTAAAAATAAATATTAACTTTCATTTCAAAAAGACTTCAGTTAGTTATATTTTCTTATTACTACATTTTATAAAATGTTTTACTAAACACTGATTATTTGCTTTTTTATTATTATGGTCATAGGAAAGAGTATGTTTAACCATTCACTTTCCAGAATGTATTGCATAGAGTTTTGCAGTAGGATTTTCTAGTGTCTACACATTATGCCGCTGTGAGTAATCACGTGATTTTGTATGCTCTCCTAATACATATATGAAGACAAGAATAAGGGAAGAGCTTTTGCACTTTTTACTGCAAAGTATAATTTCATTTTCACTTTATGCACTTTGTTTATTATTTGCAAAAACATTTTGTATTCTTAATGATGCTGTCTTCTGATATATACTATACAATAAGTCAAATAAATGAAAATGTAGAAGCAGAATAAGCAGGCATATACAGTTAAAAGATCAAACGAGTTTTGCATGAACAAGTTTAAAATATAGATGTGCTTCCTTAAAAGTGTCCGTTGTGAGACAAACATTCATTTAACTTACATCTATTTAAAAAAAAAACCTCTCTTAGCTTTGATGTGTAAAACTTGGTTTACTCTGACACCTGATCAAGTCTGTGGCTTTGTAGCTATACTATCATTTTTTTTTTCTATAATGCTATTTCATTTTGATTTCTAGGTCAGTCATGCATAGAGTTATATTTTCCTTTATTTGTACCAATAATTTACAAATTTGTAATACATTGCTACCTTTGCACTAATGCTATCTCATTTGCAAAGATTTCTTTTATCTTATTGTCAGTTATATAAACATATAAAAGTCTTTACTACAAGCTTGTATATCTGTTACTGACATTGTGAATAATTAGATACACAGAAGGCTATGCTTAACATCGAATATATAAATGATGTGTGTTTTCATTGCCTTTAAGCATGAGCAACTAAACACCGAAAGCAAACCATTTACACATAAATAATTGGCTATGACATGATAAATAGTAACAGCATTTTAAAAACATACAGAGGTAGGCTTTTATTCTAAACTTGTTACCAAAATGCAATAAAGTCAAAATGTTGGCATATGTACATGTTGGGTAAGCTTTAAAATGTGCCTTTAGCCGATAAAGCTGACACTACCATCAAAACCCTTTAGCAGAACATTTTATTTATTTGTTTTGGATTTCTAACAACTAGATTTGACATTAAAAATGAGAACATTCACTGGTATAGCACTTACTTAACCTATTAGAAGTTATACTTATGTGAACTTGTTAAAATCTAAAGTTATATCTATTCCAAGATAAACCAGAAATGTCAGCATTGGAATACTGACTGATCCTGTGACAGCTCCTTACTTTACTAGGTAGATGCAGTCACTTGGTTTTAAAATAAGGTCACATACAGGTATATTTTCCAACACAGTACTCTGCACCATAATAGATATTGCAAACATAATTAAATTACTTAAAATCTTTTGCTGAAGCTCTATATAAAAATTGCTTGAACAAAAAGCATGTCAATGAGGTGCTATTCAGTTATTTAAAAAGTCATGGAATGGATGTTGAGTATTAAAAAAATTGTTTAATTAAACTGTTTAATGTATGATAGGTCTGTAGAGCTGTGTTATTACTATGTATAAATTTGTTTATTGAATGAAAATCTCTGCCAATCACTCCTACCAGCCCTTATTTGGGGCTACATTTTAAGAGAAAGCTCAGGGAAACATTGCTTCTGCACTAACTTTAATATAGTTCCAGTATCGCAGAACACACAGAAGCAAACACAGGTGAAACAGACAATTTGCATCTGATGTTTTGTGCTCGCACCAGTTGCTAACGATTGTTGCACATAAACCAAAAAAATGCTGTACGTTCAGCTCTTGATCAGCTCCGATATATGGCAATATATAACCTGTTTTTATTCAAGAGCAGATAGAAGAGGATGAATTTAAACAAATTGGGGTAGATCCAGAACTACGTTTGCCGTACGTTTACTCGCGTAGCGTATTTACGCGTGCATACCTTCTATATAGTCTCCTTGGCACACCCCTTAAATGTACGTATTTTGTCAAGATACGCTTTTCAAACCCTACCTTAACTTTTGCCAACGTAACCGCAGTGATCCGCACACGTACGTATGGGCAACACGTATTTACGCAGCTAAGCACGCCCATACTGTACACTTTAAATACAAACCCCCGCCTACTTAACGTATTTCAGACGTATTTTGGACTCACGTAAAATTGGCACGCCCACACGTAAGTATTTACGTGACACATACGTGAATCGCCCATACGTTCACAATTACGCTACGTTTTTCATAAAAAGATAATTAAAACTAAAAAGCAGTGTAGTTTAGTGTAATGCAGTGTGTTTTAAAACTAGTTTTATTCTTTAATTATTGATTCATTGATAAATTATTGATTAATCTCTGCCAGATATGTGTCAGGGTCAATAGAGCTTTGGTTTAACTGAGTTTTGGGGCTGATCTGCCGCAGGATTTCTGGAGGACACGCAAGGAAACATGGTTGCTGATCCACTCACAGCTTTAAAACCGCGAGTACGCAATCTACGTTGCAAGAAGTAACGTAGATTACGTTCCAAAATTACTGCGCATGCGCAGTAGCACTTTTCGCAGAACTCTGGCCTCAATTGCATTGCGGCCGGAGCTCTGAATCCGGCCCAATTACACCTAAAAAAAAGGCAAATCTCTGGATCAAGCTTCAGGGGTCAGATTTACCAAGCTGCGGGTTTGGAAAAGTGGAGATGTTGCCCATAGCAACCAATCAAATTCTAACTGACATTCTCTAGTATGTAATAAGTAAGTGAGAGCTAAAATCTTGGTTGCTATAGGCAACGTCTTCATTTTTCCAAACCTGCAGCTTGGTAAATCTGACCCAAGGTGTACTATTTGCCACCATCGCCACCCAGTAACATGGAGGCTCAAATTCACAGTGTAAGCAGCTTTCTGTGCTGCAGATTTAAATCACGTTGAAGTCTATTGATTGAAAATAAATTTTATTGTTAATAAAAGAAAACATTTTAATGTACTGCTTCTGACTATTTTTTGGTGTAATCTTATATTCAAAGCATAAAAATCTTTAATTTTTTTTTTTTACTTCAACTTCCTTTGATAATGTGGCAGACATTGGCTGACCTATTTATTGTGGGACCCCTTTCCTCCCCATGTAGAAATTGGTCTTATCATAGGATATTTAGATATACGGTAAAGATGATGAATCTGACCCTTAGCAGAAGAGCAAGCATGCTATTGAAACCGCACGCGCCCTATCCAGAAATCCAGTACTGAAATTGAGCAGGCTACTGAAACATGAACACAGATACTTGTAGGTGAATAGACTGAGAATTGTTATGCAGCAGCCAATACAACCTTGCATGTTTCAAAGATTTAAATTGGTACAATGTAAGTGTTGTTTCATTGTTATTTTATAAGCAAAAAAATACATAAAACCTTAAAAATGATCATATATATTAGGAAATTGCCTGGGCAAAATATGAACCAATACGCTGTTATGCAGTCTTTTAAAAATCAGTATTGTGTAGTGTCAGCAGTGCACAATTTGTAGGCACACATCAAAACATTTGATCAGAAATAATTTGGAGTGACCAGATTATAATATATATTATTACACTTGGATATGCAACTCTCAAATCTTCCACATAATATTTACATGTTCTTTGTTAATCTCTATGTTGTATATACATTTTTTCCATGATATTACTGGTAAATTGCCATTGTGTATTTACCAGCTTTTTTTTTTTAATCTCCATAAAAAAATCAGTGGATACCTAGTAGAGGGGAATCATAGTGCCATGTCCCACTCATACAACTGTCATTCAAGTAAGAATACAATCCAGAGGAGAGGTTTCAGTCATAAGGCATGAGGTTAGTTAGGTTCAATATTGGCTCAGAAAACATTGTTTACTGGGTATTTTTGATTTGGTCACACAGCAAGAGAAGTACAGTAGATAGTTTGGGAAATATAGATAGAGTTTAGATAGATAGATAGATAGATAGATAGATAGATAGATAGATAGATAGATAGATAGATAGATAGTGTTACGTGCTGCTGTAATATTCGCAGCAGCATGAACTCTTTCACTCCTGGCTGCTTGAGCAGTCAGAATATAGCCCTCTCTGATAGTTGCCTTTCTGTTCCCCTGGTTGTTGCTAAGCAATTGTAATACACTAGGTTGTCTATATACAGAGATCATATTTGTGCGATAGGGACAGTTTTCACTTCAAAACTGGCCCTATCGCATTAAAATGAAGTGTCACATATTAACAGAACGTCGGAGCAGAGTTTTACACTCCGCTCCCGGCGTCAGACTAACACCAGCTCAGGCTGGCGTTAGTGACAATTATTCTGGCGATGTCCCCATATACCCCTCTTTTCCTCCCCCTAATAGCTGTTATTAGGGGGAGGAAAAGGAGGGCATGTATGGGGAGACCGTTGGAATACATTCCAATCGAGCCCCAGTTAAAAAAAAAATAATAATAAAAAAAACATTTTTTTTATAAGTTAAAAAATAAATAAATAAACCCCATAGAATATAGTAATAAACATTACTCACCTGTCCGGGCGTCCCATCAGGCTGCAGCTGTCCGGTCCCGGCATGAATACACTGCACATGCACAGTGTTTCTCATGTCAGGACTTGGAAAAATTTCAAAGTGCCTAAACAGAAGCACTGAGCATGTGCAGTGTTTCTCATGTCCTGCGCATGTGCAGTGTTTCTCCTGAGCATTCATGTCCTGCGCATGTGCAGTTTTTCTCATGTCCTGCGCATGTGCAGTTTTTCTCATGTCCTGCGCATGTGCAGTTTTTCTCATGTCCTGCGCATGTGCAGTTTTTCTCATGTCCTGCGCATGTGCAGTGTTTCTCATGTCGGCACTGAAATTTTTCTAAGTCCTGATTGAGAGCTACTGTGCATGTGTAGTGTTTCTCATGTTGGCACTGATTGAGAGATACTGCGCATGTGCAGTACTTCATTCAGGGATCGCACGGAGGAGAAGCACAGCACCGACCCGCGGCTCATTGCGGGACCTCGGAGGAGGGGTGAGTATTAGTAAATCATGTGAAGGAAGCTGCCAGGCTCGCTGCGATGATAAGCCAGCCTGATGCAGCTTCTTTCACAGGGAACGAGGAAGGTAAGTAAATAGACCCCTAGGTCTGAAAGGCTTGCAGAAGCCACTCCAGGTGCTAACCTGATTAATACCTCTCAGCTGCTGCCTAACGGCCAGGATTCAGACCAGTCAGAGCTGGGAGACTCTGCAGCTCTGATTAGTTGTTTAGTGTTTAAATACCCAGCAAAGGGAACTCTCCCTGGCTGGTGATATTGCATGCTCTAGCCATTTTTTCTGTTTGTTTCTAGATTGTTC
>WWET01000151.1:386069-397921 GCA_011038615.1 Limnodynastes dumerilii | reverse complement strand
CGTTAATTGTTTGAAGACCCCTAATGACAGTGCTGAGTGATAGCACAGAAACAGCAGTTAGACATTATGTAATATAACATGATTTCATACTGTTTACTGACTTGTGCAACATAATCAGACTTTTTGGGATGTTTGTGCTAAATCAACGCTTATATGAATTATATTTATGGATATGTTTTTTTGTCACGTGTCACACAATTTTTTTTTCATTTTTTCTTTTGTGATGTTACTTTCATTATTTTACTATAAAATATTGAGGCAAAGCTCTGGATTTATGTACTTGTGTTTATTATGAATATTATATATTTTTATTATAAATATTATATATAAAAAGAGTGCTGAGATATATATATATATATATATATATATATATATATATACACACATGCATAAAACACACACACATATATTTATATAAATGTTTAACACACATCTTGAATATTACACAGAAAAATTTGCATGACACACACACACACACACTTACTTTTACACTTATACTCACACACATACACACACTTACTTTTACATTTTTTACACACACACTTACTTTTACACTTATACTCACACACACACACACT
The DNA here is from genome assembly GCA_011038615.1 of Limnodynastes dumerilii. NCBI lineage: Eukaryota > Metazoa > Chordata > Amphibia > Anura > Limnodynastidae > Limnodynastes > Limnodynastes dumerilii. Next base: position 397,343 of record WWET01000151.1, on the reverse strand, counting down.
TTTACATTTCACACACACACTTACTTTTACACTTATACTAACACACATACACACACTTACTTTTACATTTCACACACACACTTAGTTTTACTCTTATACTCACACACATACACACACTTACTTTTACATTTCACACACACACTTACTTTTACTTTTCAACAGAGCTGTGCCGAGCTGAAAGACTGAAGGACAGGAAGTGTGGGTGGATCATAGCAGCAGAAGCCAAGCCAATGAGAGAGTAGCATAATGACATCAGCTACTCCCTCATTGGCTGATTTTCTGGCACTAGGGGAAAGCTTCATCAATGCGGAGCTGCTTTAGCTGAAGCAGAAAATGTACACCTGATAGTGATTCTAGCAGCTCTGTGTACTGGCCCAGCCCCCCAGCAGCCCATCTGCCATTTGCCAGAACTGCCAGATGGCCAGTCCCTGGATATGAGATAGATAGATAGATAGATAGATAGATAGATAGATAGATAGATAGATAGATAGATAGACGGACAATGGACGTTTTACCTGTTGAGCAGACACAGCTGGAAAATGTTACCCAGGATTCCAGTATTATAGCGGAGATGGTATTTCTCTTCCGTCATTGTGCTAGCCGAGAACTGTGGGTTAATTAAGCAGCATCTATTACCGCATCTCTGGTGAAGCTCAGTCTTCATTGCTATATCACATCTTGTTTGTGACTGTTATGAAACTACTGACCAGCTTGAGATGTTTAATTTTGAATCCCAAGGCACTTACTTGTGGCTGGAAATACGTTCCTCTGGACTCTGGTATAATTCAACTGCGCAAGCGGAGAAACATTTCTCCTCCATCAGCTGTCTAGCTGAGGACAGTGGGTGACCACTCTATCATCTATCCCTATATCTCGTATTAGTATTTAACAATCTGAATGTGATTTCTTACTTACATCTAATAAGGCAATTATTACGCTTTATTATACTCAACTGGCATGATCCAGACCTATGCAAATAATACGCCCTTGTGCATAGTGTATTTACGCCAGCGTACCTACGAAGCACTCCCCTAGGCTCTCCCCTCGGCCGTCTTTAGTTATGGCGTCTTATACCGACAAAACTTACCCTAAATTTTCTGAGCGTAACCGTGGGCGTCCGTAGCATCCATGCGTATTTAACTTGCTTAGCACGCCCATACTGTATGATTTTAATACCTCACTCCGCCCTCGTAGCGTAATTACGGGTTTCATATGGCTGGCACGCCCCTTCGTGCGTTGTTACAAAGTTGGTACGCTCAAGGCCGCGAGCATGCGCAGTAAGTACTAATGGGTGCTTTTACGCTCAAGGCAAGCGTAAAATCACAGGCGGGCGTAGCTCTGGATCTGCCGCATCATCTCTGCTTAATACTACAACGCTTACATTAATGCTTAACTACATTGCCACAGAACACTTAATAGGATCTTTCTGTGTAGATCCTTATTTTAACAGACAGCATATATATCATTGATATTATTGTTTCTATTTTTATATGAAATCAAATAAATGTTATTATATGTTTGATTGACACACCTTTGTTTTCACTTTCATTTTCTTCCATATATATATTCATCAAGGAAAAATGTGCTTCACTAAAGGAAATCTTGCACATCTGTGATTAGCCCTGCTCTGCACTTAGGGCTAGATTTACTAAGCTGCGGGTTTGGAAAAGTGGAGATGTTTTCCATAGCAACCAATCAGATTAAAGCTCTCACTTCCCTTTTACATACTAGAGAATGTAAGCTAAAATCTGATTGGTTGCTATGGGCAACATCTCCACTTTTTCAATCCCGCATCTTAGTAAACATGACCCTAGAGTTTTTAAGTGTTAGTTTTTAGCACTGTTTTTGTGTTCAACCCCTTTTGTCGTTTTGTATTTATGAGGTGTGAACACTAGTTCCAGCTATAGGTCGAAGCACAAATTGGTTATCCACACCTGCTTTCTTAATTTTCTCATTCAGATGAGGCCAGAAGTAGTTCCACAATAGCACACAATCATTCATTTAAACTTGGAAATAAATATTAGATAGAATATATTTTATATTATACATTAAAGTACATTTTGAAGGACAAGGAAATTATAAGCTTCATTATATTAACAGTAGTAGAGTAAATGTCTTGAGGCAGCCCAGCCATGTTCAGACTAAACTGCTTTACAAGTCACATAAAAATGACTGAAATCTAAAACGCAACATTAAGTCCTGTTACCTCTTCTCTCGCATCCTACATGTTGTATTATGAATGATACGCAATCTCTGGGGAATAAGAAACCAACACATACATACCAGGGCTGAATAATAGTTTGTACGCCTCTAAAAAGAAATATTTGCTGATAGTGTTGAACTAAACATCCATAAAGAGAGGCGCATGTGAACCACGAGCTGTCTGTATTCATCTGGGAGTAGACATTCTCTGTTTGACCGGCACAGATCTGACGCACTCGTTTCTTCTTAGGACACATGTAAACAGAGGCTTCTCCTGATTGATTGGCGTCTTTGAACCTGTCTGTGAACCATTTTAATGGATCATAAGATCAATTCACATCTTGAGAAAAGTTATACCACGCCTGTTAAGTTTTAAATACAGAAACCATTTAAGCATACTTATTGGTCCGGATTCACAGAAATGTAGATTTCGTCTTACGTACATTGCGTATGCATACTACACATGCGTAGTAGCATATTTACGCTATCTACGTACCATTTTTGTACATAGATTGCGTAAGTGTGGTCTATCTATGCAATCTACGTACCATTGCTGTACGTAGATAGGGTAAATAAGCTACTATGCATGTGTAGTAGCTCAATTCTTAAAACAACGGACGAAAATGACGTAACTGTGAATCCGGACCATTGTTATTATATATATAACTAGTCCTATATATTGTCCTTATAGTAATGCATAGGGCCTTCAAAAGACAACCTGTTACATTTTTTGTCATTTTGTTGTAAATTTTTCTGGTGTTTGCTATGTTTTTTTACTTAACAGTTGGGAAATGAGAGAGTATCATTATGGCTAGTAATTATGGCTGATTTGTGCTTTACTCGTTTAGTGTTTTAAAACCAGCTTGAAAAGAAGTTTGCTTTTGCAATCTCTGCGTTATTGTTTCCTGGTCTCTTTACACAGATGAGGCCCTTCACTGGATATTGTTTCTACAATTATATGTTACAGACTGCCACTCCCTAACCACCGCAATGTTGTCTACTTATATTAAAATTTTTCCTCTAATGTTTATGTCAGTCCCAACTATAACATCCTGTATGAGACCTGGATTTTTCTTTACAAAATCATTTTAAATGCCAAACTAGAGATACTTAAATCAAAGCATAGCCAGGGTTGCCGACTTTTTCCCCGGGGGAATTCGGAGGGAAGCCATAGATGGCCACAAGGGGCGGAACTTAATGATTTATGCAAATTGCATCTTTAAGTCCCGCTCCTTATCAGTCTTTCATTTAATCTCTAGCGTTACATGGGATAGACGGGCTTGATAACATCATCAAGCCCCGCCCATCCCTAGTAACTCTAGGGATTACAACAGGTATGACACCGGTAGAACTGCCCAAATTTCGTGAGTCTCCTGGATATTTCGGTAGAGTCGGCAACCCTGAATATAACGCGCGCGCACACACACACACACACACACACACACACACATCCTGTATATACCTAGTATTTGCACTGAGTCCTTTATCTATGATCTATTTAGAGTTTATACTCATGTACATGACAGCATGTGAGGACCAAGGTATTTTCCTGCTTACGCATGCCATAATAGCACTGCAAATAAGCATTCTATATTCTTCATGCTTTTTAATCATTGCAGTTGTGCTCCCCCTTAATCTGGCACAGGCACAGCATGACTGAAGAACAGCAGCCTGTCTGTACCAAGCGCCTACTCTGCACATGCTGTTCTGTATGCACCGAATAGATTGTTCCATTGTTGCAGGAGACCAGACTGCTGCAGAGTAGATGTTTTGCAGCAATCCGATCTGTTCTACTTTTAGGATTCAGGGCGCACTGTTGTTGTCGCCTACACCCGTGCACGGATTGGTTGCAGCAGAGTTTATTGATCACTGCAGTCAGGTCAATTTATTATGCATTTAAAGATTCTAGTAAAAATAGAGAAATGAGCCTTATACTGAGACACTTAACCTTATTCTGGTCAAAACCCCTCTCTTCACTGCAGCTTTACTGGTTTCTGTTGTCGCCATAGTAATCCTTGTGCCAGAACTTCCTTTAATGTTGTATGATAGCATTTGTCACTGTTCCCAGCAACGTCGTAACGCCCTCCCCCCACTCGCTACATGCTACCCAGAGCTGCTGTGTGAAGAGTAGATCACAGCAGTAGCAGACCAACAGAACTATGTCAACTACAAGAAGAGAAAAAAAGAGACTTGTTAGCACACTGAATCCTCTCCTTTGGCAAGAAGAGTCGGTTTATTAGCAACTGATTTTCAAATTTTTTTTGGGGGGGGGGGGTTGTTTTTTTTCTGTTAGGGAGGGGGGGTTTTTTTATTTCTGTTAGGGAGAGGCCTTTACAACACCTCCCAGTGGTGCACCCAGGGGGGTTTCTGGTAGTCCAGAATCCCTCAACCCCCTTCCCTACAATAATAATTTTTTTTTTTAAATCCACAAAAAATGAACAAAAACTTGAAAAAGGGGTGTGGTTTCATGGGTGCTGCCCTAAAAAGGGGTGTGACTTCATTGCCAACACTATAAAGAGAACCTCACTGAAGAGGTATCCCATATACTATACAATACTATATTCTACTCCCATTATACTATTATACATTATACTATATATCATGGTCCTGGGATTAGCACATACTATAAGGGGATATATTATGGGTCTGGGATCGGTACATACTATAATATAAGGCGATATATTATGGGTCTGAGAATTGCACATTCTATAATATAATGGGATATATTATGGGTCTGGGAATGGCACATATTGTTATATAATGGGATATATAATGGGTCTATGTATGGCACATACAATCATATAAATAGGATATAATAAGAGTTTGGGAATGGTATATTATATACTGTATAGTGTGCCATTCCCAAAGCCTATAAAATACCCATATATTATTGAATGTGCCATGTCCAGACCCCTAATATACTCTATGTATATTACAGGCATTGAACGCCCCCCTTTCAAAATCCTGCATTTGCCACTGCCTTTAATGACAGTTTAGGTGGGTTAGGTGAGTTTAGGGGAGGTCAATTTAAAAACACATAATGTATATCCCAATATAGGAACTGTCATTAATAGAGTTAGGACCACCATGAGCAGGAAGACCTTGATAGGGACTGGTGGCTTATTGTATATATGCAAATGTCTGTAACAACCGTTTCTGAATTTTATGATACAGAGAGGATGGTATAGTTAGTTACTGGTTAATGGCAGTGTTGCTGGAGCATTTCCTTTCCTTTGTTTCTGTTGAATTAGGTTACCACTGCCTCACTTGCACAGAAATTTTGGGGCCCAGGACACATTTGCAGAGCCCCATCCTCTATGTGATGTCACCATTGTCCCTACTCATTGTGCAGTTCTGAGCAGCAAGTGTCGGGAGTAGGATACCCTTGATGCCTACTGCTGCAGAACTAAGGGTAAGTATCAGCGGGCCCCATCACCTCTGGGACTCTAGTACTGGTTGCCCCCCCCCCCACACACACACACACACACACATCTGTATTAACCTATAAATTGATATGAGAAACCACCATTTTGTGTATTATTGTTCCCATGATGTCATGACCCTCAAGCTTAGTATGATCCAGAGTAGAGCTCAGCAACAGCAGACCAACAGAAGAGGATCTGCAAAAAGAAAAAGAAGAGGCTTGTTAGGAAATTAAATCCTCTCCTCTGGCAAGAAGAGTCAGTTTCCTCAGTTTATCACAGCTCATCACGATGTATTAGTAATCGGTTTCTTTTAATTTGCATTTGCAGCACTCAATTGTATACATACCACTAGGAAAACTAATATAATAAAAATAGTCACCAATATGGTAATAGCCTATTAAAATATTGGTGGCTATTTTTATTATATTTCCTTCTACATAGGACCAGCAAATAACGAGAAACATCCAGTTTTTGTGAGTGTTCATGTACACGCTACGTATTTCCATTGTTGAACTGATGCTGTTTCCATAATGGAAAGCTTTTTGAAACCAGGATGTAAAGCATACATGAAGTACACACAGAGGGAAGGGGAGGTATGGAGGTTGTACAGTAAGGGCTTTGTTTAGCCCTTGTGTTCAATCCTAATTTCCCCACCATCCCCACAGGGACAGCACAGAAATTTTAAGGTAGCGTCCTGCTGGAAGCAAGGGGAGTGGCCTCCCCTCGATCGCACAACTCTAAGGATCTGACTGCGGCAGAGGTTTGAATCTGGTCCATAGTTATTGCATAACTGATAGATTAGAGACAAAACCTGAATAAAATGTGCTGTCATTTGTGTAATACAATGAATAGCTATTTTATACAGGTTTTATCTGTAAGGTATAATGTCAGGGTTGATGCTGCTATGTGCTGCAAACACAAAAAAATAAAATAAATAAACAAAATATTATAGATCTTTACTTACTCCAACATGTTCATTATACAAATTAAGTCAAAATACAGACGATACATTAATTAAGCTATATATCGTGTAAAACAGTTTATAAATATATTATTCCGGTTTTGTGTATATTAAATGACCTTGGAGGAGGAAGGAGGAAGGTCGGGGTACAAATTGGTTTCTTGCCTATAGCTCCCTGTGGTCTAAATTCAGCTCTGGTTGCACCTGCATAAGACTAAAATAGTCTGCAAAAATTGAGAAGCTTTATTATATTCATTCCCATTGGGGTTATATAATCTCATTGGGCAATATTAATAAATTTTAATCTATAGATACCATTCAGGAGCTAATATTATATTTTTTATTTGATAAATTTAAGTTAATGTGGGTTAAACTGAAAGCATAGCTTCCTTTACTTAAAGATATAGGGCTGGATTCACAGCCCCGGACGTATTGCACATACGTCCTTAATTTACCGATAATAGCAGCTACGCATGCATAGCAACTATTTTAGGTAATCTACGTATCGTTTTGTTACGTAGATTGCGTATATGCGGTCTTAAGAAAATTAAAGTTACTACGCATGTGTAGTAGCTATTATCAGTAAATTAAGGACGTATGTGCAATACGTCCGGGGCTGTGAATCCGGCCTATATTGGCCATCCATTAAGAAATCATCAGTTGAGATTTGTCAATAAGAATAAAGCTTTGATGATGCCTCTGTTAATTTCCCAAAAGGGATATGGGATATAGCTGAGCATAAAGAGACATGCGCATGTGCCCTCCAGATGTTATGTTAGTGTTATGAACGTAACACTAATGTACTTACCATCGTACAGAGCTTAGTACCATACAATGCTAATTCGGAACAAATTGGCTATGTTTCCCCTCTGCCCGCCAAGGTGGGTGGGGGGAAGCATTTAAATCTTAAAGTATGGGAGGGATTTAGTATGTATGAGCCGATTAGCTGTTGTATGGACCACAAATATTCACTTAAGACAGAAATGCAAGATGCGTAAGTTGAAGAGTGCACTTAGACTGAACTTAGTTCCGTACAATGCCATTTACGAAGAAAGGGGCTGTGCTTCCCCTCTGCCTGCAAAAGTGGGAGGGGAAAGCATGCTAATTGTACAGTGTGGGAGGGGTATACCACACTTATGCGGATCAGTGGTCCCACACTTATGCAGACCATTGATTCACACACTTTACTTATGGCAGGCTTATGGTAACGTAAGCTTCCATAAAGCCTGCACAAGAGAGGGGAGTGACAGGGGAAGTTCACGCCCCTTTCTCGGTCAGACGGAGAGACTATCGCACGCACGGAAAGCATGTGGAAGTCTGGATCAGGTCCTATATCATTATGTTTATCTTAAGCATTTTTTAAATTCCTGTTTTATATTAGTCTTTGCCACCTCAGATGGGAATCTAGTCCACTTATCTATCACTCTTACAGGGAGGCAATGTTCTCTCACATTTTCTCTAAACCTAATACTTTCAAGTGTCAGTGCATGCCCTTGTTGTAACGTTTCTCTTTCTTTGAAGATGCTCCCTCCAGTCCCTTGTAAACACCTTTGATATATATTGAAAGCTTCTATCATATCTTCTCTCTTACTTTTGCTATTTCTAAGCAATACATATTTTAATTCTTTAGGCCCGGATTCAGACCATCAGACGTATTACTCAAACGTCCGTATTTGACCGATATTTGCTTCTGCGCATGCGTAGTAAATTTTTTACACAATCTACGTAACAAAACGATACGTAGATTACATTAAAAAACTAAATTACTACGCGTGCGCAGAAGCAAATATCGGTCAAATACGCATGTATGAGCAATACGTCGGGTGGTCTGAATCCAGGCCTTACTCTTTAAGGTAAGCTTTGTGATATATAAAAAGCCAGTATTCTTCTTTCATGTCTCTCCGGCTCCCAGTATTCCCCATCATGTGTCTCCAGCTCCCAGTATTCTTCTTTCATGTCTCTTTAGCTCCCAGTATTCCCCATCATGTGTCTCCAGCTCCCAGTATCCCCCATCATGTCTCTGCAGCTCCCAGTATTCCCCATCATGTCTCTCCATCCTCATAGTATTTCCTATTTATGTGTCTCCAGCCTCCCCAATTTTCCCCATTATGTCTCGCCAGCTCACAGTATTCCACATCATGTTTCTCCAACTCCCATTAGTCCCCATTCATGTCTCTCCAGCTCCCAGTATTCCCCATCATGTGTCTACAGCCTCCCCAGTCTTCCCCATACATGTCTCTCCATCTCCCAGTATTCCCCGTCATGTCTCTCCAGCTCCCAGTATTCCCCATCGTGTGTCTCCAGACTCCAAGTATTTCCTATTCATGTGTTACCAGCCTCCCCGGTATTCCCAACTCAAGTGTCTCCAGCTCCCTAATGTTATGTCAACATCATTTGCATACAGTAAGTTCCTGCTATCAGCTACCGCACCAGTTACACAGAGCAGCTGATAGCAATCCTATTTTCGTCTGCCAGCTGAAAGGAGGTTTGCTATCAGTTGCTTTGTGTAACTGGCAACTGAGAGAGGGAACTTCCTTCCAACCTATGCACCGGAGTAGGGAGATGAGTGTCTCTCCACTCTGGCGCCAGTCTGCGCTTCATCCCCCCACGGACCGCATCGCGCAGGCCCTGAGAATAGAGCAGAAGAGAGAGTGGAGACAGAGAGGAGGAGAAAGTAGGGGCAGAGGAGAGATCAGGGACAGAGCGCAGCAGAGACAAGGCAAGGATATTTTTCTTTTTAATGATTTCAGCAATGATAGAACCAACATTGTGGTGTTGACTGTATTATTGTAGCTGCAGCAACCCAAACCCTTACCTGCCTTTAAGTTACATATTTAGAGCTCATTCCTCTTAAATAAGTTAGATTTCAGTGCTATTAATACTTTTTTCATTCATTGGGATTTTTTATTTCTATGTTCAAGATTTAGCCTTATTTTTCAATAAATTATAGTTTCCACATTCTTGAATTTTCCTCTAGATCAGGGGTTCTCAACCCATGGTACGCGTACCACCAGTGGTACGATTCTTGAATTTTCCTCTAGATCATCATTAATTTGGGTTATTGCTCCTGACCAGTGGTTACACTCTGACCAAAGTCACTGCTCTGTTCTACATAAAGCCACTTTTGGGAATGCCCATTATGCATAGATGTAGGTGCAGGCCCATGTATGCAGAGATATTGGCCGCAGTCAGGCTGCAAGGATGAGACATCATTGTATGGTAACATCTGAACATGCTTGTGCCAGATATTACAATATGGATTTCCAGGTGCATGGAACTTAGTTTGGTAGGCTAGGAGATCGTCCGACAGGCACCTGCCTGAACTCTGTAAGGTGGGTGGAGGGGGAACATTTACATTTTACAGTGTAGGTGGGTTTAAGAGTACCGTGCAAATCAGCGAACCTACTGACGCTTAAGGTAGGGTTATCGCAGTGTAAGTGCTGCTAACTCAGAAGCAAATGCAGGATTTTGAAAGGGGGGGGTTTCCAATGCACGTAATACATGTGGGGTATATTAGCATACGTCCCAACATTTTGGAGCCCGAAAATGGGATAAATAAGCCCCACCCTGCCCAAGCTCTGCTCCCGATCCACCTCCACTGTCATGTCGCATGGGGCAAAAATAACCCCTAGCCTGTGAGTGTGAGAGTGTGTGTATGTTAGGGCATTAGGCTGTAATGTGGCTGAGGTTGATGTGAAGGACTGTGTAAAATTGTAAAGGACTACTTAATATGATGCAAAAATGAAACATATGTAAAGTGACAATACTGATAACACGATCGTACTATCTGACTGCCAAGACATCTAAGACATCCATTAACGTTCTCTGTGAAAGCAGGAAGTTTATAATGTAAATTTATAAAATTATAAAATAATATAAATTTATAAAAATATAAATTATACATTTTTAAAATATAAATTATAATATTATAAAATAATAAAAATTCTACCTTAGCGCACATTACACAATAAACCAGAGCTTGTGTCAGTGCATAAGCACTGTTGAATTTGTTGTGGCCTTTCACCATCACCCACATGCTTCACTGTTGCAGCACAGGCAATTACTATCATCCTCTATGTCAGTCTCCCCACATGACCACAAAGCCACGCCCCTTTTGTGGAACCCATGAAGCCACACCCCTTTTTGAATTTTCACTTTTTTTTGCCATGTTGACTGCCCCTGGATAAAACACTTTGCTATGTGTGAGGGGTGAAAATAATGTTTTTTGCTTTGCAGGGAAATTTTTTATTGTGCACAAATACTAATTTCTAATTTAGAGGTGAGCTATACATAACCTTCCAACACATTCAGTGTGCGAGTCCCCACTGTGATGTTACACATTGCAAAATAGGGATAGGCAAAGTCCCTATTTCGAATGTGTAACACCGTCGAATTTTTTTATGAATGGGTGAGTATGCGATTCGCAAAAACAGCCGCTGGACCAGACCACCGGAGAGGTGAGTCACCCTCTCCGGAGACTTAGGGTTAGGCTGCGGAATGGGGGACTTAGGGTTAGGGAGTGGGGACACTTAGGGTTAGGGTAAGGGAGCAGGGAAGCCTTACCTTTCAGAGCACCATGTTCGGTGCTTCGGGGATCGATTGCTATGCCCCATCGAGGCATAAGCAATCGATATCCCAGCCAGTTCGGAACTGGCTGGTAGCAAACGGTCCTATCGAAATAGGACT
>WWET01000151.1:339852-359356 GCA_011038615.1 Limnodynastes dumerilii | reverse complement strand
ATAAAATTAATTTAACGTCCCAATAAAGGTTGTTGTGTCTCTTCATTTCGCCGCTATGTTAGTGTTAAGTTGGTGTAGTGTCACTGGTAGGTCACACCCATCACACATGGGACGTTTATCTGTTGCAAACAGTATTAGAGTAGAGAGGTGATATTTCCCTGCTCAAGTCTAAATAACAGTGTAATAGTAAAGCTGGTCAGTATCTGTGTGCAGTAAGAAATTCAAAGATATATCCCTCCATGCAAAGAATACAATTAAATTAATTCACCCTACAATCAACATGGTTTTGCCCAGGAGTGACTTTAAGTTCTTATTTTAAGAAGATTCTTAAGTGTGAATCAGGTCCTAAGAGAGGTAAGTTACTCCTGGACAAAACCATTGATTTCAGGGGTGTCAAGTTAATTGTATTCTTTGCATGCAGGGATATATCTTTGAATTGCTTACTGCACACAGATACTGACCGGCATTACTATCACACTGTTATTTAGACTTGGGATAGGAAACATCACCTCTCAACTCTAATACTGTTTACAACAGATGAACTATGACTCCCCTGAACTCAACATGGTTTAGCCCAGGAGTAACTTTCCTCTCTTAATTTGAAGCTCCTTCTTAAGTCTGGATTCAGCCTCGTGCCAGGAAACTGTGCCTCCCAACATTACGCCATAGCACTATAAGGCTCTGTAACTGTCTGGTCTCTCCAAGTTTGTGCATGGCAGCCCAACTATAGTTATAGAAAAAACACAGCGCTTCCTAAATATATATGGTGGACTTAATGAAAGCAGCTGGTTACCCAGTATAATAAACACAAAATAAAAGAAGATATAAACTAATATACAAACACTTGTATGTTGTAAAACCAGCGCTATATATAAATGAATGAAATATAACTCTGAATGACTGAAAATGACTGAAGAAACTGATGGATATAATCAAACTAATAATTTATGAAATCACCATAAAAACCATGATAAACATATAAAAAAAATATCACATCTAAACAATGTGTATATGATCGCTAATAAAAATATATATAATGAGATCTCCGGCTGCATATGAGTAAGTAACTCTTACTAGTCAATGTTCCACAAGTGCTCAAGATAGTAATGGCAGTGAAGGAATAAGAGACATTGGGGTAGATCCACAACTTCGCTTGCAATACGTTTAGTCGCGTAGCGTGTTTAAACGTGCGTACCTTCTATACACTCCCCTTGGCACACCCCTTGAATGTACGTATTTTGTCCGAGATCCGCTTTTCCAAACCCTACCTTAATTTTTGCCCACGTAACCGATGTCATCCGCTCACGTACGCATGTGCAACACGTATTTACGCAGCTAAACACGCCCATTCTGTACACTGTACAAACCCCCGCCTACATAGCGTATTTCAGACGTATTTTTGACTCACGTAAAATTGGGACGCCCACACGTAAGGATTTACGCGACACATACGTGAATGGCCCATACGTTCACATTTACGCTACGTTACGGAGCGTATTTTCTATGGTGCACATGCGCAGTACTTACCAAAACGCTATTTTACATGTCCGCCATGCGGAAATTCGCTCACAAGCGTTGTTTTGGATCTGCCCCATTGTTTTTATGGTGATATAATAAATTATTAGTTTGATTATATCCATCAATTTCTTCAGTCATTTTCAGCCATTCAGAGTTATATATCATTCATTTATATATAGCGCTGGGTTTACAACATACAAGTGTTTGTATATTAGTTGTATCTTCTTTTATTTTGAGCCCAATTATAGTGCAATGTCATACTTTGTGCTGTTCTCATTTAACTGTTCTTGGTGTCCTTTTACCAGCAGTTACTTAAAATGAATGTCCGCTTTCATTAATAAGTAAAGCTGTCCGTTCATAGTAAAATAACTGTTTTCTTTCATTAATAACAGTTATACCACGTTCAGATTACCAGCCCTGCAAATCCCCGGCGTTTTCAAATCTTGGGGATTTGCAGGGACACGCCGGGCTTCCCGTTCACACGGACAGCGGAGACCCGGGATTTCACTGGTCACCGCTGTGCAGTGGAGCCGCGGGACCCGGCTTTCACCGCAAACCCCTTCTTTTTAGCCGGGTCTAAGACCCGGCTAGAGAGAGCTGGGGTTCGCGTTCAGATTACCAGCTAAAAGCCGGGGTTTTCATGAAACTCAGCTATTTCATGAAAACCCTGGCTTTTAGCTGGTAATCTGAACGGGGTATACGTTTACTTCCTCGAATCAGTAACTGTAGGCCCCATCCTGATTTTTTTGTTCCAGGTGACATGGGCAGGTCTGGTAATATTACCCTTAATAGTTACCACTGCCAGCCAGGACTACCAAGGAGCTGGAATTTTTTAATGTGCTATTTTTAATTGTTTAAATTGGAGACAAACTAAATCATAAATAGGTTATGTTTAGCTAGTAAACATATATTGCAGAATGCGGTATTCAAAGACATGTGGATTGATAATAAATGGCAGAACATTATCGGAGTGTGGCATTAAAATTGATGCTTTGGCTAGTACGCAGGCTTGGGATGTCCTGCTGGCACTTTATACTGTAATGTATCCTTGGTATTCATAAAACATTTACTGTGAATGACTCATCCTTTGCAGCAAGGAGATAAAAAAAATAATACAGTTCATTAATTGCTATGGTGCTATGATTAAAGTGTAGTAATTAGAACAGGCCAAGACTCCAATTATATCTGTGAGTTTATTTTGTGGTTTATGGGTCAGCTTTTAATCAATAATGTTTATAATTAATTCACCATTATCTACATAGTAAGTTAAATACTGCTGAGTCTAACAGAAGTATTAGGGATCTGTACAAAGAAAAATGTCATATCATAATTAATAATTAGCTATTCATTGTCACAGTTGTAGTATACATCGATGTGCTATGAAAGAGTGGCAGGAGCCCATACTAAATGGGTCAAACAGTATTTACATTCTTACCAAGAGGTTAAGAGCCTTTTACTTAGAAATGATAAGGAGAGGAAAGAAAAACGAAGACAGAATAACAAGTATATTGTAACAGCAAAATATTAATAAAGGTGACATATAACCTTCCCTTTTGCTCCCTGGTGAAGCACAGCAGCAGTTGTCACACTGAGACTGGTGATTGAAAATGTTTAGATTTAGATTGGATGGTATCTTATGTATAGGAACAGCCTGGTACCACAGGAGGTTAAGCTGCATGCTTGACTTCTGCTATACATCCTCACTGGAGGAGAGCAGAGTAGATTTAATGAGGAGTGCTGCTTCTGTTCATGATTTCTGGATCAGAATTGACAGGTTCGTTTATTGTAACCTTTTGGTTTATTTACGGCCTATGAAAGACCAATAAATGTTTCTGGAACCTGTTCATACAGTCTCACTCATAATAATATATTTGGAATGTATGATTTATGTGTATGATCAATTAAGCGATACTATTTGTGAGCAATACTATGCTAGCATCATTTTACATGGAGTAAACCATTCACAGTTGTGTCTGTTTGGTTTTAAGGCTTGGAAGAAAGGAATGAGGAATGAGGAGGTGACCATTTATCTCTGGGGGCAGTGTGACTGAAGGAGTTACTGAGGCCATCCAAAGCTTTTAGAGTGCATGGGTGGGGCAGCATGTCATAGACAATAGCATACAGCAATTTACACACTTAGGTCCGGAGACCTTAGGTCTTTAGACCGAGCTTACACAAGCTACGTACAGAAATGTTACGTAGATAGTGTAAATAAGCTACTACGCATGTGTAGTAGCTCAATTCTTAAAACAACATACGTAAGACGAAAACTACGTAACTGTGAATCCGGACCTTACAGATTACGAAACTCATCCAGAGCTGCACTTCCATGTGTTTTTCTTACGGAGCAGAAACTGCTCTACGCATGTGCAGAAGGGGAAAGAGGACAGAAAATGGGCGCAGTAAGTAAAACGGACTGTATTTTAATTCACTATATGACCCCATTTTTATTATAACATTAAAGATGCCCAATTATAATGGGCCCTGACTTGAGGAATAATCAAGTACATCCCATAATAGCCATTCTTTTTCTTACTTTCACTTATGCTTATTGTGGGTGGGGAATAAATCCTATATAATAATGGGGGACCGGATCCAGACCCCCACGTGCTTTGCGTGCGCGCGGGGGTCTGAAATTACGCGAGACAGAGGGGAGTGCACACCCCCTGTCACTCCCCTCTGTCGTGCGGGCTTTATGGCAGCTTACGCTGCCATAAGCCTGCATTAACTGCGACGGGCGGATCAGCGGTCCGTACGACCGCTGATCCGCTGCAGTGTGGGAGCCCCCTCCCACACTGTACACTTTACATGCTTCCCCCCGCCCGCTTTAGCGGGCGGATGGGAGCGCGCCGTAGCCCCGCTGATCCGCTGCAGTGTGGGAGCCCCCTCCCACACTGTACACTTTACATGCTTCCCCCCGCCCGCTTTAGCACAGCCCACAAAGCACAGCCCACAAAGCACAGCCCACAAAGTTCCGTCCGATTACTTAAACGCTAGGATTACTATAGTAATCCTAGCGTAACATCTGGAGGGCGCATGCGCCCTCCGTTCAGTCAGGTGATTTACGCACCTTGCGTGCGTAAATCACCTGACGCTATTAATTCTGGATTCGGTCCGGGATGTTTAAAAAATACATGTGGCCAGATCCAGAGCTAGGTTTCCATTACGTTGCCTAGCGTAGCGTATTTACACTTGCGTAATTACTATGCACTTCACTTGTCACTCCCCTCGGCCATATGTAGTTTATCCGTGTTACGCTTTCCAAACCCTACCTTAACTTTTCCAAGTGTATATCTTGACGGCCATAATGGCTGCACGTACTTACGCTGCTAAGCACGCCCATACTGTACGATTTAAATTCCTCACCCCGCCTCCGAAGCGTAATGATATGTGACTGGCCCTTACACTCTAAGTTACTTGGCGTAACATCTGCTGTGTGCATGCGCAGTAAGTACTAATGGGCGCTTTTACACTAGCGGCTACCGTAAATACAATAGCGTACATAGTTCTGGTTCTACCCCAAGCTGAGTGCATTTATATATTCCCTTATATTTACTATATTCCTCCCTTCTTGTATTCTCTTTTGGTCAGTTTATGTCATTCTTTGTGTGTGTGTGGTTTGTGTGTGTTACAATATTTTTCTAACTCATCTCTCAGGAAGAGTTAGGACCAGTAAAACATTTCATGAGGACGGCCTTGGTCCTAGCACATGCGTGTTTATAGATAGACGCTCACTTTCCAAAACAACAGAATATATTTAACAGTCTGAATAGTCGAATAGTCTGAAACGTGATGGGTAAATCTAAAACAAAGGAAGTAGGAAGAGAGGAGAGGAGTTTCACAGAGAACCGAAGAAGGGAGAGGGAGAGAAATAAAGGCGGCTTACTGATGGTTGGTGAGAGGAGAGAATCATCGTGACTCCAGAATCTTCGTCACGCCTGCAATAATTGTTTTATTTATTTGATATATTTGATAATGACAGACACTGCAGGAAAAGAAAATAGCACTTGTGGTAAAGGTATGCCCTTTGTTTATTATTGACAGACATCGGTGCAGTCTGTGCCTAGTCTGTGTTTTGTTTGTGGTTTATCTAATTGAGGTTTATCTAATTATGTGAATATAAATATAAAAATATTAACATATGTTATACCACTTCACAAGTAACTTCGGGGGCCTCTCAACTCTTTTCTTGAGTCACAGTATCCTTATCTTTACATATTATTCTTCATCAGCTAGTTAAACTGAATTACATTGAATGGGACCAAGAATGCCCCATAGAGAGGCTTAGAGCTCCTAATTTGCATCGGTGGGAGTGCCTGCACCGATGTCTGTCAATGAGAAGTAGAGACGAAAGTTCTGATCGGCATACTTACCCATTCATTTTTGGAAGCGCTACCGCTACACCACCAGAAAGGTGTGTAACCTCTTCGGGGACTTTTAGGCTTAGGGGGAGGGTTAGGGTTAGGCTTCTCTGGGGAAGAAAGGGATAGGATTAGGGCCTTGGAAGGGGAGGTCCCAGCCAATTCAAAACTGGCTGGGAGAGAATGGCCCTATCAAAATAGGGCCATTCTTAACAGGGAACCACACCCCACTCCCACTGCCAATGTAGTTTTCCAGGTTGTGGAATCCCCATCTGGAAAACAACTCAACCAAATACAGCCTAAAACACTGCACAGACTTTTAGATTACTGGTAGTTTAAAAGTGCAGTCCTCAAATATGAAAGTGACACCAGAGGTTGTCCCACACTGACTTTTGGTTTCTAAAGAGGAAGAACCAGTAACCATCTTAAAACAACCATAATTCCCTGTGTACAAGCAGTCATTTTCTAACCTCTAACATATTGAGATACGTGGCACTTGGTGAATGTGGGGAAGGAAGATCTGTGCAATGGGTGGAATCTGTAGGTAAAAGGGATGATTTTTGTATTAATAGATGTGTGAATTATCTCATTACATGGAGGATGTCATCACCATAAGTCCACTAAAACAATATAGTATATTGTTGCTTAAGATCCCTAAGTAATGAATTTTGTACCCATTCATGTTTCCCTGCTTATAAAAATAAAACCTGGTTTTACAAAGGTGACACAGACGAATGTATCACATGTTCGGATGCCGTCCTATCAGTAGGCGAAAACCTTTTCTTTCCAATGCTTCCAATTGAAACTTCCCATCAAAAGAATGTTACAGCTGTAGGACATTTACACCTAACATCCAGGAACTGATCAGCTTCTCGCTGCACAAAGTGCTGTCTCTGAAAGATACTTCCCTGAAACACAACAGAAACATAGAACAGTCATGCACAAACAGCAGCCCCGTCAGATATATACCTGTCACATACTGCTGATGCCTCTGCTGTTCCACTTTAGAAATTGAACAGCTGATATCATAAGAAAATGCTGCTTTAAAACACTGTGCCATTGAGAAAGACAGTTTTAAATTAAAGACCAGTATTGCATGTGTACATGTAAATCTATACATAAACTGCCCAGACCGAGACATTTCTCCCACCATCAACCCATGAAATAACGACACAGACAACAATGTGGAATTTAAAATAGGGGGCACAGATTTATTGAATTGAAATTGTTATTGATTATATAATTTATTAGCAAGCAGGTGGCGAACTAGCAGGTGAGGAGCAGCAGTTGTTATGATCAAGATACAAGAACAGGCATCCCCTGTTCAAAGCGCACCCTAGGTTGATGGGTCAGAACCGAGTACTAACCCCCTTCAAAGTTCACGCATCAAGGCGGCAGCAGGGACCCAACCGCCTGGCCTGGCCTCCTGTGAATCCTTGAGGAGTGTACCTACCCACTACCAAAACTCCTTCCACTGCGCTATACATCAATGCTGCTCCCCGCCGCTACGGCCCATCCATGCCCTGTCTGTGGATCAAAAGACATGTTAACTTATGCAAATATCTATAAAATAAGGGAGGGAGGGAGGGGAAAAAGAGTAGAACCAAGAGACCTCATCAAAATGGCTGCCAGCCTATATAGACCCTACTAACCTCCACCCCTTATCCCACCCACACTTAATTCTATTGGCTACCCCCATTAACCCCAGACATGGCTCAAATGCTGGTCAGAAATGTGCGGCCAGGCGTTTATATTTCTTCTGTGCTTAATCAGCACTCAGATTCCTTTAGCGCAATCCTTTTTAGTCCATTAATGTAACAAAAGACATAGCCATCTTTTGCCATTATGGGAAGCAAATATAGAATAAAAGGCAGCCAATATTAGGAACAAATACATCATTCATGGGAAAAAAATATAGAATCCATTAGAATCATATCTCCAAAATAGGTATACTTCAGAAGCACTTTGCTAAAAGAATAAACCTAAAAAAGTAAAATTATATAACACTTTAATATAAACATATTGAGCACTTAAAAACACAAATAAGTAATTATAATAGTATATAATAATCAAACTACATAACTATTTGCCACCTTTTTGTAGAATTTGAGTTTTTATTTTTTTTCGTGAGTGCTTCCTATGCTATTGGCTGCATTACAGCAGTTTGTAATTTAATGTTCAGCTGATTTTAGAGACATTGGGCCTGATCCAGACTAACGCCGATGCGCTGTGTGTACTAATGCACAGCGTATCGGCATGCACTTCCCCCGACACTCCCCCTGTGGCTGGCGTAATTACACACTGTTATGCCGCTTGAAGGCTACCCTAACTTCAGCCGGCGTAACAGGGTATAATTACGCCGGCCACAGCATAGTATAGTCCAAAACCCGCCCTCCCTCATTTACTTACTTTCCCCCGCCTTCCTTCCGTAACTGTTGCGTAGTTATGATGAGGAACACCCCCTCACCGTAACTACGCAACAGTTAGGGACGTCCGATCCTAAGGAACGGGTTTCCCTAACTACGCCGGGCAACATCTGCCCAGCGCATGTGCAGATCGGCGTTATTCTGGATCAGGCCCATTATATTGAATTGAAATATAATATTAAAAGAGAAAACAAATCTGAGTGCCTGTTTTACTTGGATATTTTTAGACCCATATTGCTGTATGGACATATGGAAGGGCTACATCTGCTTCTATATTAGGCAACCCTAATGTGGAGCTCTATATGCCCCTATATCATTACTTAATATGGGGCTAAAAATGTCCAAAACTATAGGTGCTCAGATTATGAAAAAAAAATTATATATAAAATGTTATATCTCTAAAATCATAAAATCAACCATTAATTAATGTATGATATCCACAGAAGGGCTCAAATGTCCCCATGTGTATCCCCCCCTCCCCTACTGAATTACTCCAACTCCAACACCTCCTGGATCTCACCAGCTTTCATTATAACTGTTCAGCCCCCTTCCTTACTTTTCCTCTCTTCTGTCTTCCTTCTTCTAGGTCACATTGGCATGGCGATTTTGGGAGCTTCACGCTGCAGATTGTTATTAGCAGCGGTGGGCCAGGCAATGTTTCTGTGTCCATCGCTGAACTGCTGGCCTGATTCTTGGATACTATCAAAGATGATGCCACATAAGTCTTGGCTCTTCGTGCAGCTAAACTATGGCTGATAGGTGTCAGTTTTGAAGACATTACACTCTCTCTTATCGCCCTAACCTCCCTGGCTATGTCAGTGTTTTTAGGATGCCTCAGAAATTGTAGTGCATAACCAACACAAGCTGTATTTCACTTCTTAGTGTTACTTCATGACTTTATTGTTGATGACTGATCCATCTGTGTATACATTTTAATACCATCATCATGTCAATCCTATATAAAGAAATCTTATACAAAGGAATATATAAAGAATATCACAAATAGCAATTTCAACAATAGTTTTATTAAAGCAGTAGAGCATCATTAGCGTGAATATATACTTTAAAATAGGGGTTATAAACCATTTCTTGATGAGTACCAGGCATCCGCTAAAAAAATCAGGTCAAGTACCATTATGCTTAAGAAAGATTCAACTTTATTGTGAACATTAATATATATATTTATATATGTTAGAAAGGACCATGTTAAAAAATAATCCACTGTTCTAGCAACATATACATATATCATGTTGTTTGATTATATGTGAAGGGACGGTAGTATGTGATTGGCTGTATCTGATTGATCATAGCAGCCCAAAAATAATTCAAAGCCATATAATTTGCCTCAAATAAAGTGTTTCAACTTGAATTAAATTTGTAAACAAAATAAGAGCGCTGGTTCAAATCAATATTAGATTTATTATATAAGAAATATCCACTATAGTGGCATAATTAGAAACAATAATATAAAAATAGAATGGGCATATTCTCTCTACAATAAAATGACAAGAAATTTGCATAAAAGACAATAATGTCTAACCAATAACAGCTACGGCACCGCAGGTATAGATATATAAGGAAGCCAATCAATATACTCAGATACTATATCAATAGTGGAGGATTCAATTTCAGATTAGAGTTCACAAGTGGGTGATAGCCGTTCAATAAAGTAAATGTCCTATGACAAATAATCCAGTTTTGCTGTGCAATTGTTTTTTCATCCGTATGATCAGATTTGAATATAAGGCAAAATGAATTGAAAAGTAATAATTTACTCAATTGGTATATTAGTCCGTGTGCTTTCTCCACTCAGAGGCCGCTAAGGCACAATAACAGAATAGTAACAGACGGTATGATGGTAAAACTAGCAGATCAAATGCGTAACTGGAGGGCGCAAGCTGCCATAAAGCCCGCACGACAGAGGGGAGTGACAGGGGGTGTGCACTCCTCTCTGTCTCGCGTAATTTCAGACCCCCGCACGCACGGAAAGCACGCGGGGGGTCTGGATCCGGTCCAATAATATAAAAATAGAATGGACATATTCTCTCTACAATAAAATTACAAGAAATTTGCATAAAAGACA
Organism: Limnodynastes dumerilii; assembly: GCA_011038615.1. Taxonomy (NCBI): domain Eukaryota; kingdom Metazoa; phylum Chordata; class Amphibia; order Anura; family Limnodynastidae; genus Limnodynastes; species Limnodynastes dumerilii. Next base: position 348,968 of record WWET01000151.1, on the reverse strand, counting down.
ACAATGTCTAACCAATAACAGTTACTGCACCGCAGGTATAGATAAATAAGGAAGCCAATCAATATACTCAGATACTATATCAATAGTGTCCAGTTTTGCTGTGCAATTGTTTTTTCATCCGTATGATCAGATTTGAATATAAGGCAAAATGAATTGAAAAGTAATAATTTACTCAATTGGTATATTAGTCCGTGTGCTTTCTCCACTCAGAGGCCGCTAAGGCACAATAACAGAATAGTAACAGACGGTATGATGGTAAAACTAGCAGATCAAATGCGTTATCAATGCTATGATATATTGTATTGAGAAATTTGTGGTATTGTGCAATTTGTAGTGGAATATAAGTTTTGTGTTTTGCCTGAAGTTTTACTCACACTTATATGGTCTCCCAGGTATAGAGATGTTATTTGCCAATGGTTATACTCACGGACCCTGGAGATGTTGATACCGATATACAGGTCCGTGTGAGATGTTAAGTGTGAATAATAGCCCAATCTCACTGGAAGGCTCATTGTCCTGGGAGTTCTAGCACTGGTAACTGTGCAAACAAAGCCGCTCTGGAAATTCCAACACTCGTGGCGGTAGTATCACAGCTGTGCTGAAGGTGACGTCACCTGCTTGTAATTGAGCGTGAGCAGTAGGCTCGAACGCTCTAAAAAGCCGTACGACTGTTATTCTCTGTATTAGTGGGTAAATATCCTGATTAAAAAATGAGTGGTCAGTGTGAATGACCAATAAATGTATGAGAGTCACTTCTCGGGAGCAAAAGAGTCTCAATATACTGTGACTAGTAGAGAGCTGCTGCCATTCAATCAATTCAGTTAAAATTTAATTTAACTTAATTTTCATTTTTTTTTAAAAGACTAAAAAACATAAATATAAATAGTATCATAGAAACAAAACATGTCTAAAAGAGTTTTTGATCATTTTCATTTAATTAAAAAAACAAAACAATTCAGGGTGGTTTTGCCCGAATGAAAATAAAACTATGGCTCCTGATTCATGGTTACGTAATTTTCATCTTACGTACATTGGGCCTGATCCAGAACAACACTTCAGAACGAATTTACGCGTGGCAGAGACATAAAATCGCTGTTTTGTACGCACTGCGCATGCGCACCATAGAAAATACGCACATTAATGTAGCGTAATTTTGAACGTATGGGCCATTCACGTATGTGTCACGTAAATACTTACGTGTGGGCGTGCCGATTTTACGTTAGTCCAAATTATGTGTACGTGATGTAATGTAGGCGGGGGTTGTATTTAAAGTGTACAGTATGGGCGTGCTTAGCTGCGTAAATTCGTCTAGCCCATATGTACGTTTGCGTATGACTGCGGTTACGTTGGAAAAAGTTAAGGTAGGGTTTGGAAAGCGTATCTTAACAAAATACGTCCGTGCAAGGGGTGTGCCGAGGGGAGTGTAATGAATTTACGCGCACGAAAATACGCTCCACGAATAAACGTACGGCAAACGTAGTTCTGGATCTACCTCATTGTTTTAAGCATTGAGCTACTACGCATGCTTAGTATCTTATTTACGCTATCTAAGTACTATTTCTGTACGTAGATTGTGTAAGCACGGCCTAAAGACCATGTAGTATGCTCACGTATGCGTAGTAGCTCTATTCTTAAAACAACGTATGTAAGACAAAAGCTGGGTAACTGTGAATACAGACCTATATTACAATGGTATTCAAACCTTCAGGAAAAGATCATGTTAATTCAGAAAATTTTTTAGAGTGTGGATATCATGTAGAGCCCCTTTAAAGAAGCAGACAAACAGATTATATTGATGTGGTACCTACTAATAGTGGCTACCACGGTTGTGCACCACGAACAGAGGATAATGTAGTAATAATTAGGCAGCTCTATCTAAAACAGCTCCCTTTAGTGCTGTACATTAAAGAAGCATGCTGTATAGGCAACATTTCTAGGTTTTACACCTCAGTCTGTATTGCCAGCTACTGAGGACCACACCCTTTTATACATTGACTTAACAAAAGATTTAATTTTAAGAGGTTGTGTCATCAACTGTAGCTCCTGGGATTACAGGATAGCAGATGGACTTGTAAGTACTGAGTGGCTTTTCTGCTTTTCCTAGTCTGCGTGCAAAGGGCTTCCGTTAAGGTGTTATTTGCATGCCAGTAGATGCTAGACAGCAAGACTAGATTGATGTGTATAATGTCTATAAGGATTGTCTATCTTGTCTTCACCAGTAGGATGTCACTTGATGATAAGCTGCAGAAAATGTTCCTTTTTATTTGATCATAAATATATTGAGACAGGTTTTAATGGTTAAAATATGAATGTTAAAAATGCAGTAAACATCTATGAATATTTAAATCTGGGTAATACAACTATGCACATTTTCTGTCGATTACATGATTCCTAACAATCACCATCACCAGTGGCACAATATCAGGCTAATGGGGGTAGTATGTTTGCAGGTATGACTGTCTGTTCAACTTTTATGAATGTCTTCTGTGCAGCATATACAGATATCTGTACGGTGTGTATAGAATCACTGCATCTGGACAAAACTATGTTGAACTGCAGGGGAACTTACATTTTAATTGTGCAAACAGAATTAGCTAAGAAGTGATTTTTTTGGTTTTGTAGTTTAACTGTAAATTAGAGTTTAAAATTATGCTATTCAGTATTTGAGAGTTAGACAGTATATTCCCTATGTGCTATTTGTTTTTGTTTTTTTGTTTTTTTTATTACTTTGTGCCCCTTATATTGCAACATGGTTTGTCCAGGTGACAGTTTGCAACTTTTGGTTCCAAATTTAGATTAGCCCCACTATGTTTTCAGCTGCTGGTTAGGAGAGATGATGATCTCAGATCTGCTAGTATATTAGTACAGTGTGTTCACAAGATTTGGCATCCCCATTGGGACTTGTTATTGTCAGTGAAATTGTGAGGTCCATTGTATCTCAGGTATTGTTGCATGGGTGTATAGGAGGTTAACAGTGTTTGGTCATTGACAAAAGAAATAAAAATAAAATGCAATATTATTATGGTTATTTTTTTAGATGATTTATATCAATGATCTATAATGCCCTACAGAAAGGATAAGTATACAATACAAGTTAGGCTTGTCCTTTGACCTGAATCTCTTCATAATGTGCTTTATTGGTGCAATAGTCATCCCAGCTACTGTTCTTCATCCTTGAGTGATGCAATAAACTGCTTGGAATCTCTGGTCAGTTTTGTATTGTTGTATCTGACATCAACCATAAAGGACTGTAATTCACTATATTTTAATATATGCTATGAGTATTATGATTTATACAGATAATGTTTTTGTTCTTTCTTGTTTCTCAAATTGATGGCAACGTACAATAATCACAGCTGTGACTAGTGCCATAGGACCGAATCCAGAACTACGTCCGTCTTCCATAGACGGATGTAGTTCAATAAACAGTATTTTAGACCGCATATACGCAATCTACGTATCGATACGATACGCAGATTACATACAATAGCTACTACGCATGTGCAGTAGCTACTGTTTATTGAACTACGTCCGTCTATGGAAGACGGACATAGTTCTGGATCCGGCCCATAGTTCTTAATATTTATTTTTCATTCTTTTACATGTAATATACCAGTGACTTTATGCTATGCCTAAACTTGTGACCATTATACAACATTATCATATTCAGTCTTTATAGTTTTCACTAATTAACTAGCAACCAGTTTAGTATACAGTCCCTAGTGATCTATGTAATCTATAGAGAACAATTACAGGTGATCAGTTATATAATATATTGAGTCCATTCGTCAATGAATTTTGTAATATACAGACTCAATACTTTAGTTGTGCATATAATATATAAAGCATATTCACAGATTATGTGATGATGATGATGATGATGATGATGATGATTATTATTGTTGTTATTATTATTATTATTGTCATTATTATTATTAATAATAATATTAACATATATGTACAGGGTGCCTCAGTGGGTCAGCAGCATCATACAGATAACGTACAAGCACAAATATAACATGAATATTGAGTAAACATAAAATCAGCTTACCAGATGGTACTAGTGCTGACAAAAAGAGCAAGAGAAGAATTAAAAACAATTCAATCATCAATGCAGAGATAGCACAGATAAAATTGTAGGAGGTGGAGGACAAGATGATATGCCTGTTTATATATATATATAGACTCCATTCTCAAGTATAGTGTATACATTTAATTCCTTACTTGCCATTGCTTTATACAGATAATGATCCCAGCTGGCCAGTTATGGCAACGGTTGTATTATAACGGGTACATTCCCTGTTTATAATTGTAATTTGCGTCATGAATTTTATAATGGTCTAAGTAATGCGCAGATAACCATATTGGGGCTGATCCAGAGTTTGGGAGGAAGGGCAAAACAGGTGCTATGTGCGGTTCGGCTAAATCATTTTGCAATGTGAGGGGTGCTAATTAAGGGTGTGGGTAGGCGGTGAGAACGGCCCTTCTACCAGCCATTTTTTAAATTGCTCTGCAATCAATTGCTCCTGCTCCGTCAAGGGGAGGGAATCAAAGATCGCAAGCACAAGTACAAAGTGGTGACTGGTAAGAATTTAGCCATTTAGCCTTATCCTAATCTGCACCCTAACCCTCCCCTTCCCTTACCTGCACCCTAACCCTCTCTTCCCCGCAGCCTGACCCTAAGACTCCCTTCCCCGCAGCCTGACCCTAAGACTCCCTCCCTTGCAGCCTGACCCTAAGATTCCCTTCCCCTCAGCCTGACCCTAAGACTCCCTCCCTTGCAGCCTGACCCTAAGATTCCCTTCCCCGCAACCTGACCCTAAGACTCCCTCCCTTGCAGCCTGACCCTAAGATAACCTTCCCTGCTGCCTAACCCTAAGACTCCATTCCCCGCAGCTTGACCCTAAGACTTCCATTCCCGCAGCCTGACCCTAAGACTCCATTCCCCGCAGCTTGACCCTAAGACTTCCATTCCCGCAGCCTGACCCTAAGACTCCATTTCCTGCAGCTTGACCCTAAGACTCCATTCCCCGCAGCTTGACCCTAAGACTTCCATTCCCGCAGCCTGACCCTAAGACTCCATTTCCTGCAGCTTGACCCTAAGACTCCATTCCCCGCAGCTTGACCCTAAGACTTCCATTCCCGCAGCCTGACCCTAAGACTCCATTTCCTGCAGCTTGACCCTAAGACTCCATTCCCCGCAGCTTGACCCTAAGACTTCCATTCCCGCAGCCTGACCCTAAGACTCCATTTCCTGCAGCTTGACCCTAAGACTCCATTCCCCGCAGCTTGACCCTAAGACTTCCATTCCCGCAGCCTGACCCTAAGACTCCATTTCCAACACTATGTGTCAGCACATAAATAAAAAGGAGGTTTAGTTCACAATATAGCTATATATACCTACAGGAGGTGCCTTGACGCTGGGCAGGTGAGCTTAACCCAATATAGCTATTAGTAAAACCTTCTAATTAGGCATATTTTTGAAATACAGACAGCCAAAAATAAGCTGTCAGCTGTCTGTATTTTGGAAATAGGAATTTAATTCCGGAGATCGGAAACCCATAATTAATTGGAATTCTTTTGTATGCAGGAAAATACTTTACTTTTACCCATAGAACTTATATACTGCATAGCTTTTTGTTTAATGTGTAAGTAAAGCTAAGAAACTTTATCTCTCAATTCTGTTTACACAGTTTAAGTTTTTTTTCCCTTGCAGTTCAACATGGTATTGCTTGGGTCTACACTTACACCTAAGAAAGGTATCAATTCAGCTCCAGATCAGCCCCAAAGTGTCTAACAATGTAATCAATCATGACAGGGATTAAGCAATAAAGATATTATTGATCACCTATCACATTGTATCTGTATTATCTGTGTTACAGCTTTGTAAGGCTTTCCATTCAGATGTGAGCATATAATATTATTTAAATCTTTGCAATGCCATGGCCATATTTGTGAAATGTTTGGGTACAACAGTTCCAGACAGTACTTTCTATCCATTAGAAACTACAAGTCCCAAGCTCCAACAGCATATATATATATATATATAGCTGATACACAGCAAAGCATGTTGGGATTTGTAGTTTCCCAACACCATAGGGCTGATCACCTTTGTTTTTTTTAAAGAAAAAATTGGTGTAAGTATATAAGTTAGCAAAAACATGTTGCAATGTAAGGGATTCATATTAATTAACTTTTTTTTATATGCAGGGAAAATACTTTGTTTTTGCACATAAACCATAGTATAGCTTTAATGTTAAAACTAGAGTTAAATTAGAGTTGATCTAAGAAAAAACAGCTCTCAATTCTAATACATAGTTTAAATTTTCACCCTTACTATGTAACATCGTTTTGTCGATATCTACAATTGCTCCTGCTCTGCCCTTACTCTCAAACTCTGGATCAATCTCCTTGAGTTTACTAGGTAGTCGTCTACATTAGATGCATCTTTGAGTGATACAGTGATCTGATCAGTTGTTTTGAATTATTAACTATATTTCACGGCAGAAGCAATTGTTACCATATTAATACACAGGAGCTATTCACTGGTTGCCAACACAATAGATTTTTCTAAGTCCCTGATCAAGAAAAGTATAATAAATATTATTTTTACCAATGTTTGATGAATGCAACCTACAGCATAGTTTGATATATATATATGTAGTCTACTCTTGTTGACCATTTTCTGGTTGGCAGTTACAATAGCAATATCCTTGGTGGCTAAATCAATATAGAGTGCCTTATTTGTGGTGGTGCAATGAATAACACATATTACTCGGTGTCCATTGTTGCATACATAATACAGTACCTGGTAAAATTTGACTGTACTTTCTCTTATTCACAAAGTTGCTACCAACCAATTGCTTCTAGAAGAAGGTCAGCATCTTACTACTGAAGCTGGTAACTAACTACAAGATACAATTTGGTAGTCTCTTGTACTGGTACTGAACTTGACTGCCTTTGTTCAATTTATCAGAGCCAACAGGGCTACTATCAGCTGTTAATTGCTGAATTTTCTGTAATTTAGTGCAAGAATGATGTATATAGAGGTGGTTTCTGGGAGGCAGTACAGCAAAATACATAGGGGAGATGACTGTGCCTTGGAAATATGCCATTCCAAAAGACTCTTAAACCCTATATTAGGTCTAAATGGTTTAAGGTTAAAACCATTTAGACCTAATATAGAGATTTCTCATCCTAGTTCCTATCCAGACTGCTAAAATCCCTCTCTCCTCAGGTTTTCCTCTCTTCATAATAGTTTTTATAATGAATTAAATAATCAGAGTTCTTTCTGCATAATGACCTTCTGTACAGTTCGAATGCCTCCATTTCTTCACTGTGTATGTGGTATATGTCACGGTTTATATAGCTATTTATAACTTTTAACAAAAAAATACTATTATTTTGCATTTATTTTGTGTGTTGTTTTGTAACTATTATAAAGTGGAACAGTAAATTAAACAGATTATAAGTAAATAAACCAACTAAGGAGAGCAGTGTGGTTGATGAACATCTTGTAATTTGTCAATAGATATAGAACCAGGCTGAGATTATTTTCCTTAAATAAATAAGTTCATAGATACACTTTTTTACATTCACCAATTTTTGGTACTTCCTATGTGCACCTTCATACGTTACCTTACAAATCCAGACCTGTAACGTTTTTACAGCATTGTTGTATCTGCTTGTAAATCTCGAGAAGGGTTCACAAACTCCGGATTAGTGCCTCCATGTTTGGAAAACGTCTATATAAGAAAGTTTTCTTCTGAGTTTGTCAGTCCATTTGTATGGATTATATATATTATTCCTCCTTGTGTGTCATCAGAAAAGTAGACCAAATCAAAGGAGGCGCCCTCTCATGGCATGATTTCATTGTGTTTATAAACAGGAGAATAGACAAGATATGCAGAGAAAACATAATATCTTAATGTGTACATTTGTATACAATAACCGCTATATTTGTATTTTTACATATGTTATATGATCTAATAATCCATTTATTGTTACTTTAAAATATGTCTTAGCTTTTATGAATTTAGTAAGTTGGCTCATAAATATAAAGAGTTTTTTTGCTAATTTCCAGTGAACTTAATATATCTACTTATTAAAAAGTTTCAAAATCGTTTGTGATTTATTAATGAAGGAAATATTATTTGTTGTTTTATAAAATATTTTGTTTAAACTGGTAATTCAGTTTTTTTTATAAATTTTAGCAGAACAAGGTATGATATTTTTACTGTGTTTATGATTGAATATAATTGCAAATATAAATTTTAATAAGAATACTATTTTGGTGCATTGAAATTAAAGTGCTAATAAATCATAGGAATATTACATTAATAGAATATAGATGGACTGTACAAATGATAAAGTAAATGCTTATTGTAATATAAATAAATGTTTATCGAAGTATAAATATTAGAAGAAAAATAATACTATAGTTACCATTTTTTTATAACTAAAAATAAAGTAATTACGTGTCACCATAAATTCGACATATATGATGAAAGTTTGAGTTATACATATTATGTTTTTGACTTAACAAAAATATATGTAATAACTAATTTCCATAAAACCTATTAAACAAATTACTTTTCATTTGCTGTAATTTATAATCTAATGTAGTAAATATGCAAAAAAAAATAGATGCTATTAAAATTTGGAAGTATTTTTATTTTTACATTTTTAGGTCATTTTTTCAGGGCATTATCCAATGTTAAAATGTTAAAATGTTCTATTAAACTGCTTTATTTACAAAAATCTTTAATAATCGTATAAATGTCCAATCTTGTATACTTTTCCCAGTGGATATATGCACTTTTCAATTATTGTGGTTATAAGACAATCTATTTGTCTCTTTTTTAAATTGAATGTGACTCTGTGATAAAGGATTTTGATTATTAAAATATTAATTGACCTTTTTTATATTTTTATATTTCTTTTATTCATTATTTTAATAAAACCTTTAAAGCAAAGATTTTTATCTATTATATTTACATCGTGTCTGTATATAGAAATCTAAAAAAAAAGTGTAAATAAAAAAATAGAATTAGTAATAAAATAAAATAAATTAATAAAATTTAGAAAGTAGCTACATTAAATGCATGTTTGTGTGT
>WWET01000151.1:300104-326180 GCA_011038615.1 Limnodynastes dumerilii | reverse complement strand
ATATGATATTATAATATTATTTAAATAGTACTTAACATTATTATATGGAATCATGGAGTGAATTTTCTGTTTGCCTCAATGCATGACAACATAGGGGCTGATCCAGAGCAGTACTTACACCTTTTTTTTTAGGTGCAAGTGTAAACTCGAGCAGAACCATGTTGCAATGTGAGGGGAGAAAAATGTAATCTGTGAAAACAGAATTAGAATTGAGTAATGAAGTCTCTTTGATTAACTCTAATTTATAGATTAAACATAAAGCTGAGCAGTATCATCTAATCTCTGAGTTTTAATGTTTCCCACTGATTTGTATTGTTTTTATAACTATTGTAAGAAATGTTTTTGAATCATCTGCTGGTTTTATATATAAAAAAAGAATAAATATGTAAATACAATAACCAGAATCGGTGATGACCAAATATATTTACTGTATTAAAAAGTGTGAGTCACATAAATTCTTCATAAATAGTAAGTCATTTAAAAATCACTAGGTTATAAGAATACAACACATTTGTTCTATGTTTCTATTCACCAGAAAGACATAAATACATTAGAGACTGTGCAAAGAATATGGTCCATGGCCTGTGTCACACAACATACCAAGAAAGGCTAGAGGAACTGAACATGTATAGCTTGGAGCAGAAAAGGGAGAGGGAGGATATGATCGCAGCTTTCTCATATATCAAGGGTTGTGACCAGCTAGAGGAGGGGGCATTTTTTAAAGGAAGAGGTGAAATAGAATACGAGGGCATGAATATAAACTGGAGGGTGGTAGATTCAGAGGAAATGTGCGGAAAAATTACTTCACTGAAAGGGTGATAGATAAGTGGAATAACCTCCCATCTGAGGTGGTAGAGGCAACACAGTAGAACAGTGTAAACATGGATAAATATAAGGATATCCTAAATCTTAAAATAAATTGATGGTAACTAGGGACTAGGGTCAGTATAGTTAAAAAAAAACAACAAATAGGCAGACTGGATGGGTCATGTGGCTCTTATCTGCCGTCACTTTCTATGTTTCTATACATGTTTTGCTGAAAAATCATTAGATTAATACAGCTATTCTAAGACATCAATATAGCCTGAGCTCTGAATACACTCACCGGGAGACTTGGAGGAGTTATATTTACATAGCAGTAAAATACAGAATCTGAATGTTTTTTTGTCACATTTTTCAGTAAAAGACAAGAAGTACTACAGAAAGCTTTGTTTAAAAATAAAGCAATCCATCAGAATAATAGTCACATATATGAGTATTATTTATAAATAAACCATTTTCATTGTTTTCTTTATTAATAATTTTGTATATGGTGCCAGTATATAATATGTCTGCTCACAGATTTTGGAAGCATTCATAATATAAGCTATTAAATGTAAACTTTGCACTTGCTAAATATTAAATATTGTTTTTAAAGTATTAGATTTCTTAATTTAGTTTTATTAAATTTAATTGGTTTGCATATATATATTTTTTTCTAAAGTCTTCACAAAATTAAATTTAATTTATATTTCTATTTGTAAATGCAAATTGAAACTTTAATATTAAATATATAAAATGACAATAAAATATACAGCACAATTTCCCTTTCCCTTATTTGTTAACATGATCTAGCTATCACAGGATATCCACTTTCATGTTCCCAGATGAACAAAATTGAGGAGGTCAAATTTACTAAGCTGTGTTTTTGGAAAAGTGGAGATGTTGCCTATAGCAACCAATCACATTTTAGCTCTCACTTTCCTATTACATACTAGAGAATGTGAGTGAGACTCTGGTTGCTATGGGCAACATCTCCACTTTTCCAAACACACATCTTAGTAATTCTGGCCCAAGAACTGTAACTGCTGCTTTACAAAATAAACGTATACATTAATGTATTGTTATTATCTACAAGGGGATATAGGTTACATTTGTATGTTTTTTAAAATAATAAATATATAGGAGCTGATCTAGAGTTGTGCTTCCGTCTGTTACTCAGGTGGAAGTACAGCGGGAATGAGCACTGCGCATGCTCAGAACAGAAGTGTGCACAGAAAGATTGAGGCACTGCTGCCCATCCGCCTGTGTCCACATTCCTCTGCTCTATGCTAGTGAAACAAGGAGTTCCACAATATTTAAATGAGAAATGAGGTGGCTGCGCTTCCATGAAAAGTTTACACCATCTCAGGGGATGGTGGTATAAGTAATAAGCACAGGTCATTTATAAAGTAAAAGAGGACCATTTAAAAAAATTTAAAAATGTGAATTTTTTTTTACTAAAATATGTGCATGAAATGATTTCAATATTTTTCTTTCAAAAAAAATCAATATTTGTAACATTTTTATTTAAATATTTTTTTAAATGCCTGAATAGCAGTGGAATATCGCTACTATGCTCTGGCAATAATGTACAAATGCTGCAAATGCAAGGAAACTGGCAAAGGCTGTGACTGTACAAGCCGCAGCCTCTGTCCATAGGGCTTCTGTAAACTGACATTTTAGACAAAGACATTGCTGACAGCAAAATGTCAGCTGTGTGTATTTTAGAGAATGGTCCCATTACCAAAATCACGCTGCAGACCTGCCGTCGGACCCGACAGTTCTGCTCCGATGACCGGATAGGTTAGTGCAGGGGATGGGATGTAGTTTAGTAGAGTAGTTTTAACGTTAGACTGTTGGAAAGGGATTGATGGAAGAAGGGGAGGTTTAGGGTTAGGCTGCAGGGAGGGGATAGATCAGAGAACGGGAAACTTAGGGTTAGGCTGCGGTGAGGGGATGGAGCCTAGAAGGGGAGACTTCGGGTTAAGCTGCAGGGAGGGGATGGATCGGAGAAGGGGAGACTTAGGGTTAAGCTGCAGGGAGGGGATGGATCAGAGAAGGGGAGACTTAGAGTTAGGCTGCGAGGAAAGGAGGGTTAGGGCAAGAAATAGTATAAGGGTTAGGGTTGGAAAAATAGAGAGCCGTCAATACTTATCTGTCTATGGTGGGTCAGGAAGTTTCTTAGGAGTTCCGTCTTCGCAAATGGGGTGTCAAAAAATGGTTCTTTCAAAAAACTGCCGTTCTCAGCAGCGAACCACACACAACAATTCCCTACGTCATATCCAGACTTTCCGCAGAAACACCAACTCTGGGTAGGATGTATTGCGCCTCAGCATTCCCAATACGCTAAAACTCTGGATCTCCCCCATAAAGTGCCAAACAGCTGAGTGCTTGGTCCCTCCCCTACCTGGATAGACAATAACCTTTACACAATAAATACTGACACATTGCTGCATTTTAAAAGGGGACACAGTCTATGAATTAGATCTAACTGGAACTGGTGACAATATAAAAAAGTGCTAAAAGTAACAAAGAGGGTCAGATGCTTTTCTTAATATTATTAACTGCTACTAAATCAACTAGGTGCCATACTGCATTCTTTAGGGCATTCTTTAGGGCAAACAAAGCACCTTTTAAACCATGGCACCCTATCACTAACGGGGTGGCAATCCGGGACCCAGTCGGGAAGGAACCAGCATTCAATTTAGATAATAACAACCTGCTGGTAAACGCATTTACATCTGTACTACTACATCCATTACTACTGCTGCTCAGTGCCCTGTCTAAAAAGTAAGACATTATGTTAAAACTAAACAGGAAAGAAGAGGATCAGTATCTGCTCTCCGCCCACAACTAAATTCTGGCATTAACATCAACTCCTCCTTATACGGTATATGTTATATAATGTGAGATAATAATCTGTTGCAAATTGTATTAGTATTATAGTATTTACATTAGTATAGCATTTACAGTGGTGGGTTTTAATTAGTGAATGCAGAGTCGACTCCCCTTTTAAATGCAAATCTTTTTCTAACTGCAAAAATATAAATTTATTACAAAGTTTGATATGTCTGCAACTTATAAGAGCTTCGTGCTCTAATTGCCACATAAATATTGTCTCAGACATTAAAAAAAGATCTATTAGATACGTGTAAATTACAAGACGATCATGAATTTGTTGGATTGTGTTTGTTTATCTACTAAGAAACCATTTTAAATTAGTTGTTGGACTCTGTGACAATCTCTGTCCTTTCTCCAGTGATTTTGTCAGCCTCACACCTCATCAAACTGCTACATTAAGCAGTGGTGGCGGCTGAATTTTATAAGCTTTTTCTGACAAAACACATAAAATAGAAGAAGTGGTTGACCATACAGTTTAGTTGACTTGCTTTCAAAGACGTTTTACCGAAAACAATTTCTTATATGAACAACAATTTATGAATCTTTTGAAATTATCAGTAAGGGTAATTTGAAAACATATTTGAGAAATGTCTTAATTAATTATATTTATATTTATTTATTATATTATATATATATATATATATATATTTATATATATATAGGGGGCCTCCTCAAAATTCAGCTATGGGGCCCACAAAGTTTTAGCCCCTGCATGGCATGAGAGGGAGCTCCGGTCAGTACTTTACACGCACCACGGCCAGACCCAGAGCTAAGTGCACTTTACAATCTTGTAGCGTATTTACACGGTAGTATGGACCATGCACTCCCCCGGGCACTCCCCTCGTCTGCGCGTAATTTAGCTGTTTTACAACTACCAAACCCTACATTAACTTTTCCAAGCGTAACCGTGCTCGTAAATAGCGTCCTGACGGTTGTAACTGTCTAATTAAAACAACTGCATGTGAGCATTCCAATCCTAGTCTTAATCAGGTTCTAAAAATGTATCTTAAGATACCTCACGCGTGACATTCTTATATTAGTAAACAATCATGGACCAGTTCCAGACTTCAACTGGCGCTATGTTCGGATCACAAATTCCCGCTGGGTCCAGTCTTCAGTGCAGCCACATGGGAGTTCAGAAGCCAGGACCCTACCTTAAGTTTTGTTTATCTGTTATAACTTCAAATGGGGACATATTGGGCCGTATTCACAGATCCGTATGTACTACGTGCGCGTTTTTACACACGCACGTAGGAAGGAAACACTCATAACACTCCCCTCACACAGACGGGTTTTCAGTGACTTTTGCCTCCATAGGGCGCCCTTAAGCGCACGTGTGTACTTATGCACGTAAGTTACTTATGTACATGCGTATTTATTTAACCACGCCCTCAAATGCCCATTTAAATGCTTCCCCCCACCCACTTTCACTTAACTCCTACCGTCCGGATTAAAACCACGCCCCTCCGTACGTATGTTCCTAGGTGTGATTCACAAGTCCATGCCTAAAGTACTTACCTGCGTAAATACTATGTAATTTGCATGGAGAAAGTTACTATGCATGCGCAGTTAATCCTATGTCTACTTCACATAGGTCCAGGTGTGAGTGGCTAATACACAAAAAATTTAGCATTTTGGATCGGAAAAATGCCCCTTTTTTTTAAGTTCTGATATGGTTTCATGATATTAATAATGTAATAATGTGTGTCAAAAAAACTGTTTCAAGTTGAGAATATTTCATTAAAATGTGTTGTTTTCGGGAGTGCCCATTGTCATTGTGGATGACTGTGAGATTAACAAGCCACCAAAATGTCTAAAAGCTTTAGCTGCACTTTAAAAATGGACCCTGGGTGATCAGTATTTGAGGTAATAAAAAATAAATTAGAATAGTTCAGCCACTTAAACCAGCACAGATAAGAGAGGTGATTTTATTTTTTACAATTGCTTAATGTCTTTAAATGAAGGTTTGGCCGGTAGATTCGCTTATCTTTGCTACTGTATTTTATTGCATACAGTTAATGATAAAGTAATACCATTTCTTGAGTGAGTAGTATTTTAGGACAGTTTTACCTTTGCTACTAGATAACATCTTGCCAGACATATCTTTTTTTTTCCATCTAAATGTGTGACATCTGTGCTCTACAATGAAAGATCTCTGGGATAAGTAAACCCTTACTGGAAGTGTTTTAGGTTTATTAATGCCAAGGTGTATAGAATTTGAGGGTATGAAAAGTCATTAGCGGCGCATAGCTATTTCTAAAGCTTTTCTATTGTCAGAATGTAGAGTTTGCACCCCAGGAGGTTCTAGAGAAAATTATTTACATAGATGCCATTATCCAAATGATTTTCTGTCAGTTCAGTCTTCAAAAGAGATACTGGCAAAGCTAGATATGAATGTGCATGTATTAACAGAAGGATGGTTGGTAAATAAAAGAGGGTACATTCATGTTTTTTGCTTCATCTGTGAACAATCAATGGAATTAAAAGTTTAACAATATAATCTAAGAAAGTTATGGGTATTTTTATATTTTGTTAAACACTAGTAGGTGTTAAATAAATAAATAATTTTAACAAAGTTCTGTATAGTATTGTATGATCTGTTGTCCTAGACTCAGATATAGAACCCAGTGCATTGTTTTAACGCTGTGAATCACACATTTGAAACATGAAAACGGATATGTATAGGCAAATACAGTAGGCAGCAGTGCAGCAGTCAATGAAAGTTGAATGTTTCAACAATACATGCTGCTATATCCTAAAGAGATAGTTACAAAAATGTAAAATAGTAAAGTTTAGTGTAATGCAGCGTGTTTTAAGGGTTGTACATCAGGATCTGCGGGGTTGTGATTTGGACTTTCATCAGAAAAAAAAAAGTCTCCATCAAGCAGTTACAGGATATCAGGAAGAAGCGTACAGAAACCTGACTGCTGGGCATCGAGATTCTCATTATGAAAAAATGGCTGAATACCCCTCTCAGCTAGCACACAGCGTTCACAGGCGGATTTTATGTTTCACTTTTTTCAGCTCACTCCCATACAGCTCATGCACAGAACCAAAACTGCACAACTTACACCTAAAAAGGTGCAAGCTGCAACTGGAACAGATCCGTTACGAATAAGTAAACTGTATAAAACCACCTTTTTTTTTTATAGCTTTACAGTTACCAAAACTACAAAAAATGGGTTTAGCTTTAGCACCACAACCTGTCAGATAACAGAGAGCCTCACATTTTTACATTAAGTTTTGCAAAGCTAAGAGAGAAACATTTAATACCTATTCAGTTTATCTTCTTCATTTGCTAGACAAACNATATATACATTGCAAATTATTAGTCTGCCATTCTGCCAGTGGGATTTAAAATTTTATTATATCAAAGGCAAAAACCAGGGTGTGGGGTTGGAAAATATAGCAGGACCCTCTCAAGGCTGTACCTTAATCAAGCCAGCCAAAAAAAGATCCAAAATATATGCTTTTACAATCCTGCTGCTTAAACATAGACATTCTGAAAAGTTGGGCAGTTTCTTTAGTCTTTTCACTTGAAATATGTGCAAAAATACTTCAATTTATTACCTGATATCAATTCTTACACATATTTATCATAAATAAATGTATAGGTACAGTAGTATAACACATTTTTTTATATAAAGGTTACAGTGAGACCATTTACATTACATTGTGGTTCCAAAGACACAATAGCTTAGACTCAACCTAAATATCACTTCATTGAGTGAATTATATTTCTATGGAGAGAAAAATATATATATTTGTAGTATTTTGGAATATTGTCTATAAGTATGCGTGTATTTTCTAATCTTCAAATAATCCTTTTTTTTCTCCCTCTAGCTTTGTGTAGTGATTAGAGGTTACAACCCTGCAGGAAGTACAGATTGCCTTGGCAACACAAAATATCTTCTCCCAGCTTAGCGGAATGCCGCTCAGAATACAAGACAACATTAGCAAATCCTAAGCTTTGATTAACTACATTATTTGTTTTAGAAGGCTCCCACCTGTGAGGTACCAATAATTTATCACTCCAATGTGTTACCTCTAACTAGCATTAATATTGCACTATGCAAACTGCGGAATATTTTTTATTCATTATGAACCTGTGAGCTTGTAGATCATATTTCCTAAATGAATGTGTGTGTTTTTATAGAACATTGAACACTTATTTATAGCTCTTTTTTCTATTTAACAATTTTTGGCTGAATAATAAATAACTGGACTGTAGTTCATTAAAGTGATTTGTCAAGGTGTAGCATCAATGATTAACACAGTACTTAAGCAAACCTTTATTTGTGATATACCGTATTTCTTATAATATTTATGATGGACAGTGGGGGATTTTTTTGTGTCTTAGAGGCCCAACTAAGTGATTATTTGGCATAAAATGAGCTCCAAAAGATCAAATCAAAAGATCGAAAGATTTTTGAGCATCTTTGGACAGTACACACTGGTAATAAATCTGGTGAAACGGTCTTTGGATTGTGTGATATAGAAAGATAATCTTTCGAAAAAGCCCCAGTGTATACCCAATCTAAGGTTGTGCATAACATGGATTGGAGGCATTGCAGCAGTGCATACAGTTTTACCATAATAGAACAATTGTATAAATTTACAACATTAGGTAAGCAAAGATTTTTTCCTGCATGCAAAAAAAAATTCAATTAGCATGACTCCAGGCAGAGCTAGAAATTTTAACCCCAGGGACAAAAGGGAAAAATGGTGCCCGCTGACCCTTACTGGTCTTCCCCTTAAGATTTGCGCCCTGGGCGGCCGCTCATATCGCACAGTTACAGCCCTGATACCAGATATACATGGTTTTGCTTAGCTATAGCTTTCCATCTATTTTCCTCTTATTTTCAAACTCTGGATCCAGGCAATTTAACTGGTGGCTAAACTAGGGGCTCGGTCAGTGCAAGTCAATGCTCCTCAAGCTAAAACAATTTTTTGTTCATCAACAATGATTATAAATGACTTGTATTGTGCACGTTTTATTCTAAATTAGACACTTTGGGCCTAATCCAGACTTACGCTCGTGTGCGTTTTTACGGCGATCGTAAGAGTAAAAACGGCTATTTGTACTAACTGCGCATACACGGGACAGATTTTATGCTCAGAAATTCTGAGCGCATGAGCCGTGAGCGTATTAACTTCGTATTAACGATCCAGGGGTGTGCCTGCCTTACATAGTCCATAAATACGCACCGAGGGCGGGGTGAGACATTTAAATTGTACAGTATGGGCGGGCTAAGCGTCGTAATGACCATACGGAGGCCCGCGGTTACGAACAGAGATGTTAGGGTAGGGTTTGCTGAGCATATGGAAGCAAAACTAAGGGCGAGAAAGGGGAGTTCCTATTGCCGTGCATTGTAGGCACGCTTGGCGTTAATACACTACGCACACGAGCGTAGGTCTGGTCTGTAGTTAGTTCTTTCTGCAAGTTTGCGTCTCCATTATTGTGATATGAAATGCAACTGGAGTCATTTCTAGCATCTCATAAAGAGAACATTTAAAAAAGCCTATAAATATCACAAACATGGATTTCTGCCTTAGACCCAATATTATAGACACTCAGTAAAAACATAATCCTGCAGCTACATTATGTCGAATTGATCCATGTATGTTTTTTTTTATAATGATTTAATTGTCTAATAACACAATTAAATGTGATTATAAGAAGATTGGTTCTGAGATCTAACAGTTAAGCTTCAGGCGGCCATAGTTTTTATGATTGTGGCCTGTTTGAGTCTATCAATTATCTTATGGAAATGGAAGCTATTTAAGTAATTAGGCATGGCAGGGTGTGCATTATGTTTCATGGCTATAAAGGCGCTAAGTGCAGTGTGTCACTGCGGTCCTGTGTGATTGGCTGCGGAAACCACAGAAGTGTAGTAAATTACAATCAGATTTCATATCTGATACAGTCATTCTTCTGTAACTGGTGTACAATGAAGCTGAGATACCGCATATTATCATTGTACACGATGTACATGATCACATCACATCTAAAATATGATCAGATTATTTCCTACGTTTACCAGCCTAGTCCATCAAAAGAATCCAATACTTATTTCCCTATAAAAAGCTGAAAAATAAGACAAAAAAGGCACACAAACAAAAAGAAGAGTTTTTGTTTTTTTTAGAGACAATGGGCCTGATCCAGACCTACGGCCGCAAGCGATAGTACGCTGATCGTAAGCGAAAAATCGTGAAAAAAAACGCACTACGCATGTGCAGTATGACAACTTCCGGTCGACCGAAGGACATGAGCGTATTGCGAGCGAATTTTCAGCGTATTTTTCGCTCAAGGGGCGTGCGTTTTTTACGACGATAGCCTGGACGCTCGAGTTACTACACAGAGGCGGGGATAGCCATTTAAATTGTACAGTATGGGCGTGCTAAGCCCAGTACGACCAGCGTATCGGTACGAAAATTCGCACGTACGCTGGAAAATCTTAGGGTAGGGTTCAGCCGGCATAAGCAGATACAATCAATGGAAGTGTTATGGGTGTGAAAGTTTTTACGCCCGGGCGAACTTTCGCTACGCTCGCGGGCGATTGCGGTCGTAGGTCTGGATCAGGCCCAATGGGCCAGATCCAGAACAACGCTTGTGAGCGAATTTACGCATGGCAGACACGTAAAATCGCGTTTTGGTAAGTACTGCGCATGTGCACAATAGAAAATACGCTCCATAACGTAGCGTAACTCTGAGCATATGGGTCAATCACGTATTTGTCACGTAAATCCGTACGTGTGGGCGTGCCAATTTTACGTGAGTCAAAAATACGTCTGTAATATGCTATGTAGGCGGGGGTTTGTATTTAAAGTGTACAGTATGGCCGTGCTTAGCTGCGTAAATACGCGTTGCACATACGTACGAGAGCGGATGACATCGGTTACGTGGGCAAAAGTTAAGGTAGGGTTTGGAAAGCAGATCTCGGACAAAATACTTACATTCAAGCGGTGTGCCAAGGGGAGTGTATAGAAAGTACGCGCACGGAAATACGCTATGCGAGGAAACGGATTGCAAGCGGAGTTCTGGATCTGCCCCAATATTTGGCAATTCGGTTGCCCGTGAAACTACAAATCCCCGCATGCTCTAACAGCACAGGCAAAGCCGATACCTGTAAAAAAGCATGACCTGCAGTTTCTTAACACTCAGAGTGCAACAGGTTGCCAATAGGTCGGATACACAGTTAATACTGTGAGCCCACTTGGCAAAGTGTGTAAGTGGCCTCTATGGACTGCACCTTCCACATGTTACGTTAGATTTACTAACATAATTTCCATCATACGGAACTAAGATTCATAAGATGGAGTTTTAGCGGAAAGTGGCTGTGCTTCCTCTCCACCCGCCAAGGTATGCAGGAGGGAGCATTTAAATTTAACAGTGTGGGAGGTTATTCCCACTTACTTGTGGATCAGTGGTCATTTTTACGAATGAGAGAGGGGAGTGATGGGGGAGTTCATGCCCTTCTCTCATGTGGAAATTAAACACCCCCCACATGGGAAGAGGGGGTGGATGCAGTCCCATGTCTTAAATAAATATTATGTAAAAATATGAGCTCATTAAACACCCATTTCATTTACGATAATATGCAAGGCTTTTGGGGGTTATTCTATCTGTAACATTTCCAGAATGTCCAGGAGGCTTGCAAATGTACAAAGAGGCTGGCCAATCAGTGGACTGATGAAATGGTAGGAGAGAGTCCTGGCCGCTATGTGACAGCTGGGACCACTCACAGACCATTCACGGAGAAGTGTCCGACTGGCCTAGGCAGCTGGAACATGTGACCACTACCAACAATGATCCCAAGTATCCCGGCCGCAAGGTGGCAACTGAGATTACATGCTCTGAGCCGCTACAGGGACATAGCAGCTCGTAACACCATCCTGTCTTTTACTAAGCAGACTATCTAACTCTAATTTGTAATGGTGCCTCCTCAATGTTTGGATAGTCACCAAAACTACTGTGCGCCACACACGTCAGAGCTACGTACGGTTTTACTATAGATGTTGTTACTATAAATGGTCAGGGCAGCTCTAAAAGAAACGGCTTGCTGTGTCACCGTACATGTACAAAAAGCATAAGAAGACAACAAAGAGCGCTTCTTGACCAGTTTAGAAACAAGGAACCACTGAATAATACAACTTACTTCTTTAATAAAAATCTATAGTAAAACAATGGTATATTGATGCAACCCAGCCAGCCGGTCCCAGGTTCTAGTACCACAGAACAAAGTAATTGACAATAGTAACCGTAAGCACACCCACATTTTAATATTAAAGATTCCCACAGTCCAAAGCCTCCATCCAAAATAGATCTTAGTATTAATGAATCAGATCCAGACCCCTCCCGCACACTTTCCGTATGTGCAGGGGTCTGTCCGTCTGAGAGAGGGGAGTACACGCCCCCTGTCACTCCCCTCTCTTGGGCAGGTTTTATGGCATCTTACACTACTATGAGCCTGCCTTAAGTCTATCGTGCGGATCAGCAGTCCATACGACCACTGATCCGCACCAGTGTGGGAGCCTCTCCCCACACTGTACAATTAGCATGCTTCCCCCGGCCCACTTTAGTGGGCAGAGGGAAAGCACAGCCCATTTGTTTTCCAAATGGGCTTGTACGGAACTGAGTTCCGTATGAATCTTGCTCTCCATTCAAATCAGGCCACTTATGCCACTTGCTTGCGAAAGTGACCTGACTTTATCAGGTCTGGATCCGGCCCAATAATTGGTAAAGGGGAACAACACCAGTATTTCTGTTAGCATAAAGGACCACTGTATCCTATAGTCCAATTGTTATAAACAGTTCACAAACTGGTTATATAGTCCACACTCGCAGCCTGAACTTGGTTGCTCAATTTTCGTTATTGCCAACAGGTATAGACTTCCAGGGTATTATCAGAATTGTACCTCTCAAGCCTCCTAACATTCCACTCATCCTCCAGTGTCCCTGGACTCCTCACTGTGATTGTGTTGGTCCGGTTGTTAAGGGTAATCCTGGATGGCTAGATCAGGGCTGTCACTGGCAGCTGTAGCAGCTCCGATACCATGTACACTATGGGCCAGATTTACTGAGCTGTGGGTTTGGAAAAGCAACCAATCATATTCTATATCTCATTTAACTATTGCATACTAGAGAATGTCAGCTAAAATCTGATTGGTTGCTATGGTCAACATCTTCACTTTTCCAAACCCGCAGCTTAGTAAATCTGGACCCAAATATTAAATGCAGGTCTGATTTCTGTATTTAGGTTAATATTGTCTTTCCACTGGGTACTAGTGTAGGTCAGTCGGGCTTACAGGATTAACCCTGATGCGTTTCTCCGCCTACTGGCAGTTTCATCAGAGGGGGGGAAAAATGCTATTGTCCTCATTAACCATTTAAATAACTTCTTAAAAGTGGTTCCAAATTATGTCATCAGCATATCTGCCAATCACAATCCTTGTTAGATCAGCATATAGATGTCCAGACACTTCTTAGTGCTTAAACTAATTAATCCAGATAAAATATATATCTTATAAGAAGAGATCTTACACATTGAACCGTAATAGCAAAATTATAGGAACCATTTTGTCACATAATGACAAATAAGGATAAATATAAAATAAAAAAATAAATAAATATAGTTATAAGCATTTTTTACTAAATATCAAAGACACCTGTTTGTGTGAGCTGCTTGCTCGCCTCTGTTTCAGTCAAAGTTGTTGTTGGACAGCTGAAACGTAGCACTGTGCTACTCATGCCGGCTCACTGTAGTGTTGTTATTCAGCCGAAACACCTTTACTTTTGACGGCACTAAGGTGTTCTGTCCCAGCTTGTTGCCTAGTAACTGGGACACTGGGCTTCTGTCAGTCACATGACTGTGTGGAGGTAAATTGTAACAGGAGGGTTGGTTCATGATAAAGCAATTCCATTGGTCATTTCTATTTTTAGTATCTAGCAGGATTTAGCCTTTCTTCCGACTATAGTATCATACTTACATCTCGTTTACCTGCTCCAATATTGTTTGAGTGCTTAATGTTTATCCTGACTGTTCCTGTTTTTTCCTGTCAGTTTCTTAGCCATTTTCTGAATTCCTTTTTACCCCTTGAATGCCATGTGGTGTATTATATTTTCAGACTCCATACTTTTTTGCTTTCCGGTGCCTATGATAAACTTTTACTACATGAGCCTAAGCCTGAAGAAACTTACATTTGTAATGTGAAGGTGGCAAGAGATAGGTGAACATCTCTTGTCTGGTTCTAAAAGTTTATCATGGTATCAATAGAAGCGGTAACACCTTCCCAGATTTACCCACTATGGGCCAGATCCAAACTAAAGGTCGTTTTACTTACAGAAGCGCACTGTGGTTACACACTACTAAGTATAATGCACTCCCCCTGGCACTCCCCTTGCACACACATAATTTAGCTGACTTACGTGTTCAAAACTCTACCTTATTTTTTCCTTGCGTATCTCTTGTTGTACGTAATACCTTGTCACACATAAGTGCCTAACCCAGCCCATACTGTATCATTTAAATGCCTCCCTCCTCCCATAATGCATGGTTTTGGCTTGCGTAGGGATGACACGCCCTTTTGTACGGAGTTACTTATAAGTTACGTATGATCAGAGTTACGATGCGTTACATCTGCCGAGCGCAGACGCAGTGTGTTCCCACAGACAGATTTATTCATGCAGCATGCGTAAATTAGCGTAAACACCCCCCCCCCTCACCCCGCCTTTTATGCTCCTGTTTGCATTAACCTATAAATTGATCTGAGCAACTTCCGTTTTGTGTATATACAGTTTGGGAACATGTCTGGGAGCAGCAGCTGAGAGGGGGAGTTGTTCCACAGCAGCTATTTTGGAGGCTTTAAGGGGTGTCTCCTGAGGTAAGTTAGCTCTCAATTTATAAACATATATATATGAACCAACATTGGGACTCTCATTGTTAGAGTTAGGACCACCATATGCAGAAAGGCCTTGACATGGCTGGTGGCTTATCATATATTTACAATTATGTGTAAAGGACATTTCTGCATTTTATATTACAGATAGAATGGTATAGTCTGTTACTGGGTAATGGTCGTGTTGCTGCATTTTTTTCCCTATGTTTCTGTTGCTAACAGATTACCCCCCGGCCTTTCATGCACCTGTTACATTGACCTATAAATTGATCTGAGCAATTTCCATTTTGTGTGTATACATTTAAAAACATCACAACTTAAACAGGTACCAAAAAAAAAAAGCATCTGTGTGTACTGACCGCCTATCTGAGACCTCATGGTGACAGCTCTTACCTACTTCCTGTGCGCCGCCAGCTGACAAGCTGTAGTCATGGTGATATACACAAAACCTCATCTATGCTGCCCTCTAGTGTTGCTGGAGTCATCCGGTTGCTAAGTAACCAAGTTATGTTCCGCTCCAAAGAAGTGCCAGATTAGTTGCTCTATACCTAGGGCTGGAAATATATAAAAACGATAAGTGAACAATATCGGACCCCAATGGTGTTGTGTACATCACCATGACTACAGCTTGTCAGCTGGTGATGCATAGCGAGTATGTCAGGAAGCAGGGCGCCAGATAGAGCTGTCTCCATGAGGTCTCAGACAGGAGGGTCTGTACACACAGGTGCTGGTAACTCATTTATTTTGGTACCTATTTAATTTTTGATGTCTATAAATGTTTTGTATATGATGCCCTAATGAAAGTAACGTGTATTTACTGAAATGTCATTGGTATGTCATGATATGGACTTAAATAAAACCTGATGAACATATTTTATATTTTCATATATTAGTCAGTTTTTATTTTTATATGTCTGCATTGTGGGATTTTTGGAGTTAAACTGTAGCCTAAATACAATGAGATTTTCATTAATAAGCTTTGCTAAATTGGCTGTATCCATCAGAATGTTTCATTTCATAGAGATAAATTTTTCATAAATGCCACATGCTTTTAATAATTTAGATGTTTGTGTATTGATATTTTGCATCAAGTTCACAATCCCGCTGCCTATAATGTATAGGAAAATGAATGTCAGGAGTGCTACTGTTGATTCACACCTGACATTGGACCAAATTATTTAATATTTGTATAACTTTATTAACATATTAGAAATAGATCATTCTAATTGGCCTACAGAATCTTCCACAATGCAGAAACCTCATACAACGGACTCATACCATCTACTTCTTAGATCCATCATTGGTCATTTAGACCCCTTTCACATCACTAAAAACCAAGGTTATTGCCGGGGCAAGCTGCAACAACCCGGGTCGAGGTCCAATGTGAAAGGGTCCAGGTGCCTCTACCCAGGTCTAATGATCTGGAAATTGGACATGGTAGAAAAGAAGGGTTATTATTGGGTACGACCCATGTCACAAAGAAAGCACTTAATTAGTGCAACAAGTGTTTCCAGAGCAAATGTAAAGAAATTACACAGTGTGATGGCTCACACTACTCCCAGGGCAGACTCAGGGCAGGGATATTCCCAGGTCAACCCTGCAGTTTGAAACAGGGTCTGTGACCCTGAGATTATCTATTCACACGGCAATATCCCGAGTACAAAGAATCAGGTTATTGCCAGGGCAGAGATGTTAAAGTGGTATTGGCAATATCTTTGCCATCTTTGCTGCTTAGTTTGTTTCTGAACTGTTGAAGCTTCAGTAATTATAGAAGGTTGACTTAATTATACCATTCCAACATAGATAAGGTTTTATTAGTTATAGGAGCCTCATCTTGTCATATTACATCTGGACTAGAAACTGTAGTCCAACCATACATAGTGAACACACACACCTTGTGGTAAGTGTTTGTGCCCCCTATACACACCTCAGTATATAAAAGACTTTAGTTCCAGTGCAAGGAAACAGCTATGGTGGAACACAGGTCATCTAGGTATTGTTTTTAATCGCTATGAAGTGATTTTGCAGAATGAGCAAGTATGCAAACACCACTGTCCATCACCTTTTTATGACCCAATTCTGAAATGTCTGTTTATCAATATTTAACAATCCCCATATTATAGCGTTATAATTTTTATCTTAATTACCATTGCTCCAGTGAGCTCCATTTTTTTTAATGTATAGATTAACAGGAGACCCTGTGTGACAGGAGCAATGTGCGGTACAAGTTTGATCATTTGTCATCTATCTCTAGATAAATAGTTACATATGTTGATATATATATAACAGATAAAGCTATGTGTATGAACACTAAGAAAGGGGGGCACCAGCCAATATCTTTCCTTTGGAATCAAACTGGAAAGTGCCGGCTGTGCTGTACATTACATTTATCCTGCATGTTTGATTTATTATTTTCAACTTCACTGCAACGGTGGAGTATTCAGTCTGTTCACACAGTGGGCAGGAAGATGATTTAGCTCTGTGACACATCCATTCACTTTGAATCTTGGGAACTTTTGAAAAATTAACTGATGAGGGTAGAGGACAATTCCCTCATAGGTCTACCAATAAATAAATTCATACTAGCATTTATTAATATGTTATTCATTTAGTAATGGTATTTGGACAATTCAGTGTCACAAACAGAACACAGTGTTATGCATTCAATTTTGGAGAATCATTTCTATCTTAGACCAGGTGTAAAAGAATTCGAGCACAACCATTATATTATTACATGATATTATTATTATTTCATTATATATACATTCAACCACTGCAGTTATATATGAAAACTGCATCCTCATTCATCCCAATTTTTTTGTACCAGTGAGTCTGCCTTTTGTTTCTCCTGTATTATGTATGTTACAAAGCATAGATTTGAAACCTCGCAAATTCTTATTTGGAAGATCTGTTACAGTAATGATGACCGTTATTTTTTAATTATCAATTTATTGCATCTTAAGCCTTTGAGGACAATTACAGGATCCCCGGTGGCTGGAAAATATGTAAACCATGGCAGAATGAACAATGGCATGGCATCCAACTTATATCACACCAGTCAAAAAGGATGAATCTCAAAATACCTAACTGGGCAGCCGGAACATTCCAGACACTGAAGCTCCGTGCTGTCAGCCGCTTTGAAGTGTTGCTTCTTTTAAGAAAATGAAGATGTTCCTTTTACAACTTCAGAGAGTACAAAATCTGATTTGCATTAAAGTAAAATGCATAAATAATAGCATCACTGGCAACTTACAGGCTAGTTCTACAAGAACAAAATCTAACTTTACTTTACATCAAAGGGTCATATTAATTTTGAAACGGCATAAAATGAATAGAAGAAGCGAAGGTAAAGCAATGGCCACGAGCAGGCAAGCCAGGACATGAATAAATATTGATTTGTTGTTAGTTACTGATAAGTAGACATGAATGGCATCATCCCAAGTCATAGCTGTGCAATGCTTTGTTAATCAAGCAAGCTAAAATAAATCCAGGTTCTCACATATATTCATATTTTCCCCTGCTAAACATACTTGTTCAGTGAGTGCCAAATTTAGATTTAAATGCAATTCCTCCTGCAGAATTCAATGAAACAAAGCAGAACTTTGAGTTTATCTCGTCCTTGTGACCCCAAACGTGGAAACGTGCA
Organism: Limnodynastes dumerilii; assembly: GCA_011038615.1. Taxonomy (NCBI): domain Eukaryota; kingdom Metazoa; phylum Chordata; class Amphibia; order Anura; family Limnodynastidae; genus Limnodynastes; species Limnodynastes dumerilii. The sequence continues at coordinate 307,933 of WWET01000151.1, read as the reverse complement.
AGTGAAAGTGGTGTCTGTTGCTGTTGCAATTGGCCCTTTTTTGAAAGAGCTGTTCTGATTGCAGCTCTTGAATTTAATCCCAACCCTTACCCTAATCCTTAACCTAACCCTTCTCTTCAATTACCCTAGCCTTTCCCTTTTGCCACAGTCTGATCGGGTGTGGGTCCCAGTCGAGAACGGCCCTATTTCGATAGGGCTGTTCTCTCGCAGCCAGTTTCAAACTGGCTGGGAAACGATTGCTTCTGCCTCGATCCTGGGAACACCTCCATGCTCCAAATGGTAAGTATCAAATCTAACCTCAACCCTTTCCTTAATCTTTACCCTAACTCTCCCCTTCTATTAACCTAACCCTAACCCTCCCTTCCCCGCAGCCTGACCTTAAGACTCCCTTCCATTACCCTAATCCTCCCCACAGCCTGACCCTAAGACTCTCTTCCCTAAAGCCTAACCCTAAAACTCCCCTCCCATAACCTGACCCTAAGACTCCCATCCATGCAGCCTGATCCTAAGACTCCCATCCCTGCAGCCTGACTCTAAGACTCTCTCCTCCCCACAGCCTTACTCTATGACTTTCCTCCCCACAGCCTGACTCTAAGAATCCCCTCCCGCAGCCTGAACTTAAGACTCTCCTTCCATTACCCTAACCCTAACACTCCCCTTTCATTACCTTAACTCTCCCTTTCCCACAGGCTAACCCTAAAACCACTTCTCCCCCGCCTCCTTGTGCTCCGGAGGCGGCTGCTAATTGCAAGACTGAGGTTTTTGTTCGATTGAACCCACGGTGCTTTCTTTGCCCGTACCTCCAGGGGAATCTGTAGGGACAACGTACTGCCTAGGAATAGGTGAATTGTTGGCCGTGAGGCCGCTATGGGGGGGTGTTTTTTTAGGGAAAGTGTTAACCTCCAATATGGTTTGCAGCAGTTAATACAAGTATTTTCTTTCAGCCTGTGTCTTGTATTACAGTTATTACTGTTTGTTATATCCTTCTTTTATATTTCGCCTAATATTATTTTTACTGCCTTAATTGTTACATACTGTTATACTATTAAATAATATTTTGGTAATTTGATTAATTTTGCTTGTTTATCTAATAAGAGTTACAAATTAAATAGTTATGGACAAGTAGTGCCCTTCTGAATTGTTTTGCTTGGAGTTGCCATTTCTATGTGTCTACTCAATTGTTCACTGTTCTGATTTATTTAAAACTTTGAAGGAGCACCTCCCTATTGAGGGAGCATGTTTTTTGGTCCAATTATTTCTTAAGCTGTGCGGTACTTTTTGGTGTGTTGCAAATTAACCCTAAAATTCCCCAGAGTCCGTTACCTCCGATCAGCATACTTACCCATTCAAATAAAAATATAAAAAAAAATGCCGGTAAATGTAAATTAGATTTTGCTGTCTCTACTAATATAAAAAATCATTACTGTCTCTTTGCCCTTTTACATTTTCTAACTCTTACCTTCAGGACTTCTATTATGCTGTTCCTCACCACTGGAACTCTTCGTATCAGGTTCTCATTTGCTTTGCTCCCAAAATCCATTTCTTCATTGAGGCTTACAAACTCGCTTTCTAATAGAAAACAAAATGGCCCCCAAATTCCTTGGGTTGTCTAATTTGCAAATAAAACATTATTTCAATAAATATAAAGTTTTATTTGTAAATTAGACAAGCCAATGAATTTGGGGGACATTTATGTGATTAACATTTGAATACTATATGGAATGTCTTATATTATTGTGCACTTATAAAATGATCCACCTTTTATTTTTCACCTTTTTCCCTTTTGGGGAATTTTTTGTTTTCTATTGGAAATTTAGGATCACCACTAGTAGCACCCATCCCATATTAATTTGGGGTATTGATGTTATATCTTAAATCTGTGCGATTTTCCCTTTTCCCTATCCTTTGCTAAAAAAAAAACTCACTTTCTAACCTACCCCTACTCCATCCCAATGCACAGATATAACTTTTGGAATCACTTTTGTATGCCTAAAGTTGAATTCTGGTTTCTATGTTAATCTGACAGTTTTAAAGTGGCTTAAAATATAGAAAATACACCCACCTATACCAATATTTTGTATACTAAGCAATTAAGTTCTGCCTATAGGTTTTGCTAGTACATAAAAATACACATTTTTAAGAAGCTTCCAATACAAAGCAATACAGGGTGACAAGATTAACTATCAAATACCCATTTCTGTATGTGAGTTTTTAATGATTTAATACCAGGATTGTTATGATTATATAAGTGATTCATTTTATGAGATCAAGTCCAGTTTCTGAGGTAGATATTTTTTATATTATTTAAAAGATATAGGGTTTTTTGTTTTATTGCTGTGCAGACTCTTGTATACTGCATACCACATATCTTAAAAATTCTCTTTGTTTTTATTAATACCAAGATAACTGCAATTTATGGTTCTCCTGGGTTTCATCGTCGAGTTTTGAAGTTATGAGCGGTGTCTTCTAAGTTATTCATAATTTTCAGATTTCACAGATTTACATTTCTCTGCTTCCCTTTTTTAGTCATGTAAACTCTTTTGAAACTAGTAAAGTTGCAACTCTCCTCTTGATTTAAATACATCCTAGATTCAAAAGTTCCGATTTGCGGTTGTGTCATGGTTGTGTTTTATTTACAATGTCATAACAAGAAATAGTTTCATTGCTAGGTGTTGGTGTAACGCCAGAGGGTGAAGGCAATACAGTTGGTACAGGGCCCTGAGATGACAGGGGCCCCGTGACGCCACCACCTGCTATACACTGTAGCTATGCTGCCTGTTGTCCTCTCATGGCCACTGCTGTGCTTTTGCAATGCTGTGTATTCGCAGAAGTGGTCTCTGTTCTTTTCACACTATAGAAGGCAGAGCAGAGCAGCATTCAAAAGGATTTGTATTTTAACCATGAGTGATACTAATGGCAGAAAGAAAGTATAATAAAAATTTAGCATATTTAGCATATAAAATCATGCAGGTCCGTCATATATATAAGGGAGGTATCATAAGTCTGAGAAAATATGTTAAATAACAGGAGTTGATGTGCTAATAGAACAACCATAGTGAGGGTGGAGTGAGTGATGCAGGTTAATAAAGGAATTAAGGAGAGGATAATGAGGACAGGATGGGATTGGTCAGTGGTACTTCACCTGATTCCATAGTGGGTAACTGGTACACACCAACAAAAAGCTTGAGACCCACTCAATAAGATGTTACCCGAAATACTCATAATTATTATCTTCAAATGCACTTGAAGAGCCACATCAGGGAGGAAAATAAAGTTCCAAGTGCAAGAAACGGGCACAAAGAGTAACTGAACCTGACAACCAGATAATCACCTAAAATCCCAGACCTATGTACTTGAACCTATGGGCAGGAGCAGGGTTGTTTAGATCAGTGGTAATATGGGGCTTATTACAGAAATGACTTATATGATATAGCTTTCTATTTCAATATATAGGATAATTAAAATAAGACATTTAGCATGTCTTTTGTTTTCTTATTTTCTATATTCATAGTATTTTATAGCTTCCTGCTGTCTATGAGCTGGATCCACAGCTATGTACATGAGCCCATGCACCCTCCAGCTATTACTTTAAAGTTACTAATGTAACTTCCATTGTACAGAACTAAGTACTGTACAATGGATTTTAAGTGGAATGGGGCTATGCTTTCCCTCCAATCACCAAGGTGGGCGGAAGCCTTTACATTTTACAGTATGGGAGGTTTCTGCCACTTATGTGCGGATCAGTAGTCGGACGGACCACTGATCTGCAAGCGTGAGAGAGGGGAGTAACAGGGGGAAGTTCTATCCCCTCTCTTATGCGGAATTACACCCCCCATACACACATACAGAAAACTTGTGGGGTGTGGATCTGGTCCTATATGTTTTATTATATAATATTTTCTAACAATTTAGTTTTAGCAAATAATCAAAACTTTGGACCCAAAAATTCATAGAATATTATTTCTGAAATGATTTATTTGTTATGGCTGTTTGGATTTTGGCAATACTACAAAATGTTACTACAATACTACTAAATGTTTTGTATGCATATAAACAGAGGGTTAATAAGAGAAAAAAAACATTCAGGTCATAGAGATTTACAGGTAAACATTAAACATACTTTAACATTTCAGTGCTTGATTCAATCAGATTTACAACATATGTAACATGTTTGAGACACTAAACTTCTACTAATGCATAACAAGCTGCACAAAGTAGAAGTTACAGTGCAAACATTGTGGAAGGTGCTGTATTTATGGTGCCATCTCTTTATAATAAGTGAAATGCGTGTTGTATCCTACATGATACTTAATAAAGTTCTTGATAGTAAAGTTCCATTATACCTTACCCTTCTAAAATTAGGAAACTGAATGCTTTGAAAATAAAATAGATTGTCAGGCTTTCCATCAGGGGCAAAAACAAGGCACATAGGGCTCTACTTACAAACTTTATTTTCAAGTGATCATGCGCGTTTTGAAGTGAAAACTTCAAGTATTCCAGCTATGTAATTCTCATTTCCTCCCTCTAATAGCTGTTATTAGGGGAAGCAAAAGGGGGTTATGTAAGGGGAGACCGCTGGAATACATAAACAAGTCACATTCATTTAAAATAAATAATAAAACCCTTTTTATTTGTTTATATTTTTTTAAGTAAAATATATTTTTTTTAAATAAGGAATTACTTCAAACTCACCTGACTGGGAGACCCATCCGACTGCAAATGGCAAAGTCCCGAATGAGAGTTACTGTGCATGCTCTTCGCATGCAGGAGGGGTAAGTAATAGTAAATTCTGTGGACGAAGCTGCCAGAGTGTCCAAGCGCATGACAGATCCTGACTGACACCGCAACTCATCACCATACTCTCCAGCAAAAGAGGGAACCTGGACCTCGTAACTTCTCCAGCCATCACATACAGAGAAGTGTTGGCAAAATTCATATTTACCTTCTCTTATATTACTTGTCACACAGTGCTGTCAGAATCGAGCACTACAGAGACTCTTGCTGCCCACTGCTCACTGCCGATACAGCTCCTTACTCCCCTCCAACAAACCTTCTCTTCATCCTCTGGGGTTCAGATACCCTCCTTGTGCCCTACACATTTTTCCATAGCTGACTGCACAAGCACTTGTGTGTCCCATTATTAAAGCCTGCATTAAATCATTTAGATAAACCCAGCCGACTACAGGTTCCCTGCAAATCTCCCTTTTCCCCAATTTTAATTGTTTTGTAAGGACTGATTAAAACTATATATATATATATGTAACCAAACAAAACCATCTAAAATAAAAATAAAAATAGCATTGCTGCTGGTGCTGTCCAAAGTGCTAAAAGTTGCCTGGAATAGTATTGAATAGTTGATCACCACTGAGTTCAGATAAACATTCATCAATACACAATGCTCTGCAGAGCATTGCTCCTAATGTTCAAACAGACTGATTGCAAGGAGCGGCATTTATGGAGAACCACAGAAAACTTTTTCTGTTCTGCCATATCTAGTGTTGTTGTTCCCCTGAGGACGTGCACTCCAGCACCAAAACATCTGTTGGGACCTCATGCTTTGTGGTGCTGACACTAAGTCCCCTGACACTGTCTGACACAAAGGGCCTGATCCAGACCTACGCTGGCATTAAGACACCAGTCAGCAGCGTAAGATCGGTGTAGCAGTGCCGTAGTAACGCTGGAGGGGGCATCCCCCAGTGTTACTACGTTCAGGTTAGTGTAGTTGGGTGGGGGAGGTAGTTTAATGAGGGAGGGGTTTGCGGCCAAACGCTCCTGTGCGAGCGGATTTTCCCTTGCTTAGGCCGGCTGAATTTGTGGTAGCCTTCAGCCAGCGTAAGCGAGGGAAAATACGCTCGCACAGGGTGAGTGTCAGGGAGAGTGAATGCCGATACGCTGTGCTTTATTAAAGTCCCCTGACGGCTAACACTTAAACTCCTGTAGTCTACACTCTTTATATTATAATGTTCACTGGGAAGATAGCCAATGTATAAGCAGAGCCAATGAAATAGTGGAAATAGTGACAGGTGTTAGAATGCAGTGCACAATCTGACTGACACTGAATGGCAATGGATCTTCCAAGACCTGCTCTTTTATGCCAACAAAGTCCCACGAGATCCAAGCACACGGGATATAGTAAGTACATGCAGGCTCGGGTTTCCACATCTGTAAGATATATATATAAATGAGATCCATTTATTTCATGCACCTTATGAATTAAAAAGCGTATTTATGGATTTATATTGCTATATAAGCCTCTGGAGTGACTTCTTTCTTTATGGATTTGTATTTACTATTTGAGAAGAGCACCCAGAGCAGTAACTTTTGTGGAGGAGTGACAGTATTACTTAAGTATATATATACTTAATTACATCTCTACAGAATAATTTAAAATATATTAGAGTATATTAAAGTAGGCTTAATACTATATAATCAGAAAATTAAACTAGTATGCGGTTGCCAAGCTTAGTATATAACATAAAGCAATAAATTAATGATTTCATTAATATAGATTACAGAATGTAAATGGATTTTCAAACAATACGTTTTTCAGGTTTTTTTTTACTAATTTGATTAAAAGCTAGTAACATTCTTACATGTAAAATGATTTACCTGATCATAGCAAATTATAGGAAACGTTTCAATTATTTTGCTAACACTAAGCTAATACTAATCACATTATATTTAGATTAAAAGCATTTTTTGCTACTTGTGTAACTGATAGCGAATTTCATATTTAAATGGAACTGATTTAAAAACGTAATTTTCGATATTATGTGGATGTAAAATGTATCTTAAAATTTATCAAAATTCTCAAAGGGTAAAACTTCTGATTTTTTCTGAAAATATTAATGACCTTTTTTATTTTTGGGACTAATTTGTTTATAGGTCTCTAAACAAAACAGTCAATGGTTTTAACACCATGATCAAGCATTAAAAGTCAGGGGATACAGTGGCGCACACAGGGGGGGTTTCCAGTTGCCCAGAAACCCCCTCACAAACCATGTTAAAAAAAAAATCTACACTGACCACAGCACAGATTCTGCGCATTTTGTCAGTGCACCGGTCTGCAGGCTGTGTGAAACCGCGGAGCAGCAGCATCAGTGACAGCCTGTACAGCCCAGTGCTGATCCGCCTCCCCTCCCTGTTCATTCAGTGCTTAATCAATAGGATTACAGCACTGGCCAGGCTCGGCATACAAGCCCTGCCCCTCTGCACAAGCTCCGCCTCCAACGGACCCGCGATTTTGGGGAAGAAAGGCTCCGAAGTCTGCAGCGTGACCCAGAGTTACAGGACCAGAAGAGAAAAAGAAGGTAAGAGAAAAGGTCACAGAGAAATGAGGGAAATTGGAGCAGGAAAGTAACGGGCATGGAGTTTGGAATAGAGAGGAAGAAACAGGGGCATGGAGTAGTGACTAGAGAGAAATAGGGGCATGGAGTGGGGTCTGCAAAGGAAAAAACAGGGACCTGGGGTGGGGGCTGCAGAAAAGAAACAGGGGCCTGCAGTGGGGGTTGGAGAGGTCTGGGGTTGGTGCTGGATAGAGACAGGGGTCTAGGGTGGGGGTTGGAGACAGACAGAGGCTTGGGGTGGGGGTTAGAGAGTGACAGAGGCCTGGAGTGGGGGTTAGAGAGTGACAGAAGCTTGGGGTGGGGGTTAGAGAGTGACAGAAGCTTGGGGTGGGGGTTAGAGAGTGACAGAAGTTTGGGGTGGGGGTTAGAGAGTGACAGAAGTTTGGGTTGGGGGTTAGACAGTTACAGAGACCTGAGGGGGAGGTTTAGAGAGAGACTGAGGCCTGCGGGAGGGGGTAGAAAGTGACAGAAGCCTGGAGGGGG
>WWET01000151.1:274986-293718 GCA_011038615.1 Limnodynastes dumerilii | reverse complement strand
CCTGGGCTAAGTTGATTTGATTTCAGGGGGAGTCAAGTTAATTGTATTCTTTGCATGCAGGGATATATCTTTGAATTGCTTACTGCACACAGATACTGCTCTACTTAAACTCCTGGGCTAAACCATGTTGATTTCAGGGGGAGTCAAGTTAATTGTATTCTTTGCATGCAGGGATATATCTTTGAATTGCTTACTGCACACAGATACTGACCAGCTCTACTTATCACACTGTTATTTAGACTTGGGATAGTAAACATCACCTCTCAACTCTAATACTGTTTGCAACAGATGAAATATGACTCCCCTGCAATCAACATGGTTTAGCCCAGGAGTAACTCATTTCAAGCACTTACTTAAGTCTGGACCCAGCCCAATGGACCGAATCCTAAGATCCCATTGTGCTGCATTCCGAGCTCAAAAGACCACGGTAGAAGGGGTCTTATAGTGGATCTTCACAGTGGACCTGATTCACACTTAAGAGTGAGTTAGGTGCATGCAGATGCGCACCTAACTCACTCTTCCATCCCCCGACCCGCCTCCCATTTTTAGGTACCTTATGGCATTTACGAGTGCCATATGGCTGCCCTATGTGTCTGTGCAATGTCTGTACGGACATTGCACTTCTCCACCTCTCACCCGCCTTCCCAGCTAATCTAAATACCTCCCCCCTCCCACTTCTGACTAATAACGCCCCCGAGGAGGCATTACACCGCCTCATTTTATGGGACACACTGCGTGCAGTCTGTAAAGACCGCACCTACGCTATCTACGTGCCTATCGGCTACGTAGATAGCGTAAATGACCTACTACGCATACGCAGTAGGTAATTTATTTCAGATGCGCACTTAAGAAGCCGCAGCTTCTTAAGTGCGAATCAGGTCTGGTATCTACACATCCACGCGAGCGCTTAGGAAACACTCCCATCACTTGCACACACTTCTGATAATAGGACCCTACCTTAAGTTTTGCAAACTTTTGCACACAAAATGGAGCATATCTACATTCCAATCGGGTCTCTTTGTTACATGCAGATCACATCCGACCGCATAAAAAAATGTCCGCTTGTCTGCATCCGATCATATGAGATTTTGTAATATGAAAGACAAATCTATAATCTGCATTATAAGAAGCAAGTGAGACTAGCTGACCAGCATAAGACACATGTTACTATTTTAATAAATATTGTTATTGAGTGGTCAAGATAGATTAATGTATTATTTTGGTTTCTTAAGAGATCTGCTAAATTTTAAGGTGCTAGAACATCTGAAAGCGGATTAGGAATTTGTGAACGGGCACCTCCTGCATAAACCTGAAAGAGCCTTTTAACTGTTGCCAAAAACCTTCATTAAAAACAGAAAAGTAATGTAGTTATAAAACAAGTGGGGGCACAAGGGTCCTTTCAATTATATTTTCCTTTTTTTTTTTGTATTGTGAAGCAGATCATAGTAGAATGGGTTGCTAACAGGTACTGAAAGGATTTAACACATTTGACACTTCAATAACAATTTACAGAACTCAATTTTCCTTTTGAAAGGATTCTTTCAAGTGTTGATGGGAAAGGCTGCACGAAATGAGAGAGATTACTTTAGTAACTCACAATAGGTAGGAACACAGTAAGTTAACTTGTAGGATGCCAAACAGTTGGAAAAACTAGTTATATGAAAAAATAGATACATTTCATTACACCTCCCTGATATAAAGGGCCTCAAGGTCTCTTTAAAGGCTGCATACATTTTATTACACCTCCATGATATAAAGGGCCTGAAGGTCTCTTTAAAGACCCCATGTATGCAATCTACATAACGAAACGCTATGTAGATAGCGTAAAATAGTTACTACGCATGCGTAGTAGCTAGAATCGAAATGTTAGGTACGTACGTTAAAAATTACGGGGTTGTGAATCCGACCCAAATAGTGCAAATCAACATGAGAAGGGCAAATGAAATGTAAAAAATTAGCATGTAGTACTTTCCTTATGCTTTTACTACACAACTTTCATTTTCATTTGTCATTTCACGTTGAGTCAGGAAAAGAAAACCACTCTGACCATTAATACACAGTTTTAATTTGCTTTCCCCTGACTCCTCCCATCCGCCATCAGAAAGGCTTCTAGCATAGTAGACTGGATCATGAGGATCCCTGCTCACATTCCTTACATCTGGATCCCATCCTAAGTTCTCAGTTAAAATAAACTCATAAAAAGGAACAATTTTGCATGAAACTTTATTGAATATATTACTCACATAAAAGATTAACTAAAATATAGATTGACCAAAAATTAAGGATTAAAAATTCAATTATGAGGTATAGACAATGCACAATACAATATATCTGTTGCTGACCTCAACTTATATACTTCTCCCTTCTTCCACACCAGTAACCAGATTTAGGGATTGTGACCTGGTAGAGATATTCTCCACACCTTCTTGTGATCTTCTCTGGTGAAACTTGAAGACCAGTATATACATATATCAGTTTTAAGATTCCCATTTCAAGTCAAGTGTCAGTAAAAGAGCCATCTCCTTTATTTAGTTACAGTACAGAGTAAGGAAAGCAGAACTTGCCGTTGTTTTCAGGATTTCTAACAACACTACCAATCTACTACGGTTATTAGGGCTGGTTGCTTTATCCCAAAACCACAGCTATCTGTAGGCTCTCATTATCCACCTTTCACTAAACCACAGCTCGTGAATACATCTTAAGGTTAGTTCCATGTATTATCAGTGTCCTGGTGACAGCCGTGTATATATGGATTGTTTCTTGAAGAAATAGGGTTGCTTCATATGAAAATGACAACAAAAGCTCCTGCATAATTCCTGCATAATAGCAAATGTAAATCTTAATTGTAACTGTTTAAAACAGAGGCATATGTCTTCTAAAGAATCTAGTCTCTTATGATTTAGTAACTAAATAACATTTTAGCATTAAGGAATAGAATTGGTGTCAGAGGATGGTAGAATCCTCATTAGCATCAAACCTGACATCTGTGTCAGAACTTAGACTTGATTGGTCAAAACTTATCTGGGACTTATCTCTATAGTACTCATCTTCTTTAAATGTGTCCTGTAAACCAAGCTATTTTTTACATTTTTTATGGTAGCCAAGTTATATATATTTACCACTACTCAAGTTGATCCAAATTGTTCTGAAAAATTATACAGGCATTTGCAGTTCCAAGAAGGGGAAGACAAAGTCAAATAATCTAGGGCCATGAACCAATTCAGCAATGTCGGCAAAATATCCATCAATTCTGAGATAATACAGAACAAAATCAACTATGCAAAAAAAAAAGTCTGGCAAAATTTAGGAAAAATGGGGATCAATCAAGTCAACAGTAAAGTTTTAAGTGACATTGGCTCACAGATAAGTACATAAATATCATTTACACACTAACAGCCACTGATCATTTAAAAGCCAATGAATGTGGGAGAAAAAACATTAAATATGCAGCATGCGCCTGACAGAGTGCACAAAAAGTCATGTGACTAAGTGTTGGTAAAGGCACACCTGCTCAGTAACTTGTTCATGTAGATGCAAAACCTCCTAAATCGCATATGTAATGCCGGATCGGCCACTCAAGCTTGCCTAATTCCTTCTACAGATAAGACCCTCACACATGTTCTTGTAATGCACAAAGACCTTAGTACTGCTGCTCAGGCTAGAAACATAAGAGGGGGACAATAACAGCCTTCTGGCAGCCTTACAATGCAGGCAGTATTGACTATTCTCTTTTTCTCACCTTGATTGTGTCTATACAACTGTTTGATTCTGCAGCTGAATACTGTATCCACCACTCTGATCAGGGAGCTATTACGGACAAATGATGTGATTAAATGAAGAAGCAGGAAAGGCAGTATAGGTCAGCAATTAACTCCATGTTGTTCTTATTCTCTGCTGATCCTTATTCATATGGAAATATAGCGAGAACATTATTGTTGCCCCAGGGTATTACTAACTTACACACTGAATTTCCATTGGGTTTATCAGCCACTCATTTCACTCCATCTATTTACAAAAAAGGTGTTAGCTGAGCAGATGCAGCACTTTATGCTAAACTTCTTTCTGAATGCTTTACTACAAAATGGAAACACCTCCCAATATATTAATTACTTGTATCAATTGTTTTCTGCTTTTCATATTTATGCAAGCTGTAAATCACTTTAAATTACATTTTTTTTTTCTGATATCTTTATTATAATTGTTAAATTTGCAAGTCACACTTAATTGAAATAGATGTACTGCTTAAAAAAAACTAAATAACTTTGCACTGTATTTCATTATACTTTACACCAAGTCTCATATGTTGATTTGCTTGAAGAGTTTAAAACAATTTTACTATGTTGTTACAAACAATCCATACAAAATACCTTTGTAATGTTTCAAAAGCAATTAAATAAAATATATTTGTATGTAATGAAATCAAAATTTACTAGGTCGATTTCTTTATACTGTTATACAGTATATAGTCATTTATTGTTCTGCTTTTAATAAATTTGCATATCTTGCTTTTCAAGTCGTATTTTGTGTAAATAGGCTATATTGCTTAATATTTTACAATGCTTGTTTACTACCGCTATTACTTCTTTAAAAAATGTGGTTAAAATAAATATTGAGATTCCCAGAGAAGCATACTGTGAACAATCATTAACATTTAATATTGTATTACCAACATGCAGTGTAAATGTCTTCAATCATAAACATTAAAATAATGTCCTTTGAGATAACTAAAATTAAACACCATGGGTCTTATTTAACAGCATGGTTCTATATGCAAAATGTTCTTGTGTACTTCTGTCCCTGAATCCTTTCTCTGAAGCATGATTCAAGCAATGTCAGTTCATTGTGTGTGATCGAAAACATGATGTAAAAGAAATTAAACAGGAATTCTAACCACTGCAAATCAGTGGGGACATAACAGAAAAAAAAGTCAAAAAGTTTATTTATTGAATGTAAAAAAAACCTGCATGTGTATGTAAAGCTTGTTATTTTTATTTCCCGAAACAAAAAAGGAACAAATTTTGTCAGGTGACACCAGATCCAGTGCCATATCACCTTAGCATCCAAACTCCTTAACCTCAAGATGTCCTTCATAAATTGAGGACAATGTGGAAGTTAGGATTTGTAATGGCTGAAACTGTACTATATACATTCCTCTCCTTGCCACATAGCAGAAAGACCTATCCATCACGTAAAATCGCCCATTTGTATCTACTGCGAATGTGCGCGGCAGATATTACGACACGTAACGCTTAACGTACGTACCATCAGCGTAACTACGAACGAAGAGGCGGGGGCATCCATACGACACACATAATTCCGCTTTGTAGATGGAGGGAGGCATTTAATTTGGACAGTATGGGCCGGGTTTGGCCGTCACGTAGGTAAATCCATTCTGTACGTCAGTAGTTACGCTATGAAAAGTTAAGGTAGGGTTTGGGCCAAAGAACGTACTAGTGAGGGAAGTGCCCAGCGGAGTGCACAGAAATTATGCTAGCGTAAATATGCTATGCAATCTTACGTAAAAAAAGCCCGTAGGTCTGGATTTACCCCAATGTTTATAGTATAGTAATAACATTTTATACTTAGATTTTGTGTAGGGTTGACCAAGAAGGGAAGATTTGGCTTGTTGGTAAGCTTAAAATGTATTTCTGTATGCATACATTCTTTTGCACTCTGGCAATATTTGTAGTAGAGCTTAGTACGTCTAGGTGCATTCAACAAAAGGTAGTGTTTTGGACAAGGTTATCACAACACTAGAGTGTTTACATTTAACAAATCCAATTCCAAAGTCTCCATTTTTTTGTGAATTGATTGCAGAGCAAATGTTTCAGAGGGATAATCATGCTGGAAACTGACAAGGAGAAATGCTCATTTGTGAATTCAACTCAGCGCCTCTTTCAGAAATATTGGGCTGGATCCAGACTTTTGTAAGTGCTGGAAATGAGTTACTCCTGGGCTAAACCATGTTGATTGCAGGGGAGTCATATTTCATCTGTTGCAAACAGTATTAGAGATGAGAGGTGATGTTTCCTATCCCAAGTCTAAATAACAGTGTGATAGTAAAGCTGTTCAGTATCTGTGTGCAGTAAGCAATTCAAAGATATATCCCTGCATGCAAAGAATACAATTAACTTGACTCCCCCTGAAATCAACATGGTTATGCCCAGGTGTAACTACTTTCAAGCACTTACTTAAGTCTGGATCCAGCCCATTATTCCTCTGAAGTCTGAATGCAATCCAATGAGTTAGCACAAATGTTTGCACCTATGTGAAAAGCAACGGCAATCCAAATGAACACACACAAGTTGGGCAAGATTCGGATGACCCAATGATATGTTGTAGCCACACCCTATATTTTATATTACACTTTGGGAAGCGCTGGTATATAATATAGGTATGGCCAGGCTACCTTGTTGCAGTTCTCTATGACCAGATTATGTGGTCCATTTATTAACCAAAGATAGATAGAGAGCATATGAAACAAACCGCAGTTCACTACTGACTTGGTCAGCGTTGGGTTTTGGTTCTTCTCCATTTTGCCTATAGAATGATCGCCATGTGTGGATATTGATCCCAGCCATCTTCTTCTCTGATGACTGCTCTCTCTTCATTCTTCTTTTGGGATGATAACGGAAGACAGAGCGATCACCATAGAAGATGCTTAAAACCATGCAAACGATCAGGAAGAATTGCCAAGGATCACAGAGGATCACAAGAACTGCAGAGGATCACCAAGGATCAATAAGAGTTTAAGAGTTTTAATATTTTGGGGTGCTACAGATCTTTTAGATACTTGTGAATTACTGCAATTTTTAATAAACTGACCCTCTATATTGGAGGAAATATTAGCCCAATGTCACATAAGACATATTTCTAGACTTACACTTTTAACACCACATTATTGACTGTTGATGGGAAGGATAAACTACTCTCTCAACTATTAGTTTTTACAGATAAAAATGATTTTTTTTCCCACTTATTGTTACATAAATATAAAATGCTAGGTTACATAAATAGTTGATTTTATTGACTTTAGTATTTATACTTAAATTGCTGCTTTTGCTGACAAAAAAATTTGTAAAATAACTAATTTGTTGCTTTATATTTTGAGCTTATTGATAGTTAGGGTTAAGATATGAGATGTAACTGTAATAAGCTTTCACCTGCCTCCAGTGCCGCTATTTATTGCATGCAGATTATCCTTCAAGCTGCCAAGAATTGCATAGCAGCACAACACAATGTCTACACCCCATTGGAGACCTCAACGTTCTGCCTGAGCAGTGCAGAAGGACACAAAAGCCCCCACCCAAGTCACAAATATCCCCCACTCTGTATTTCCTTTCTTATCCTCCCTCTGCAATGTAATTAAATTTCTCATTGCCCTGTACTTCATTTCCTATCCTCCCCCCTACTGGTAATTCATTTTAACTCCCTTACTCCCACCTTTTATCAGTCCAATCCCCGTCACCATTATAATTCATTTCTTTTAAGCTCCTCATAAAGAGCACAGTGTATGTAATATGTTAGATGGATGAATGCATGCATGGAATATTAAGTACTAGTAGCACTAGTATTAATAATAATATAGATTACTTTCATTACGAGTCCCCGCAATGATACTTCACATAGGTACAGCCGAAAGATGCTTTTCATCTGTCCCTATTTCGAATGTGAAGTTTCCTTGAATTTTTTTTAATGAATGGGTGAGTATGCGATTCACATACTTACACATTCATTATCGGAAAAGCCACCGCTGGACCAGACCACCGGAGAAGTGAGTAACCCTCTCCGGGGCCTTAGGGTTAGGCTGAGGGACAACCTTAGGGTTAGGCTGAGAGGGTGGAGACTTAGGGTTAGGCTGAGAGGGGGGAGACTTAGGGTTAGGCTGAAGAGGGGGGAGACTTAGGGTTAGGGAGTGGGGTTGCTTACTGTTATGTTCGAGGCATAAGCAATCGATATCCCAGCCAGTTCAGAACTGGCTTGAAGCAAACGGCCCTATCAAAATAGGGTCATTTGCTACGGGGACCCACACCCAATTACTTTATTGTAATTTATGGGTACCATATTAGATAGACAGTGTACAGATGCACAGAGAAGATCATTATGTGCGTGTGTGTGTATGTATTAAAGATGTGCTATGACATATTTATTGCGACATAACTTTGGACTCTTTATGCTTTATGGTATTTAATCATTGCGTTCAGAGATCATTTTTCTTCTTTGCAGTGTCAATTTACTTACTTAACTTACAACTAATTATTAAAAATATTTTATTTTCTTTAACCGGCTACTAAAGTGGAACTATCATGTGTGTAAAGGGTACTGCAGAGTCCTATAGGAGAGAAGCATCTGGCAATTCTGAGCCACCCGCACAAATGAGGGCCCCATCCCAGCTTGAGACACCATAAAATGGGCCCAGGAGTCCCTGGAATGTCTGAGATATGAAGTAGAGACCCCCCTGAAAATGATAGGATCATTTTCCTTGTTTTATCTTGCCCACTTAAATTTCAGTTTTAAACCATATTATTTTTATAATAATAATTATTATTATATTATTATTATTAACATTATTATTATTATTATTATTATTATTATTATTATGCTCCAACCTTATCATATTTAGTATATTTGCCTTCACATAGCCAGAGACCAGGTAGGAAATGTAGGCAAGAATGAGTTCCAAAAATTACATAGTGGTAAATATATTAAGACGGACTGGAGTTAATCTGTTTTTAAACCTTACTCTTACTATTATTTCAGTTTATTTATAAGGTGCCATGAGATAGAAGACAGTGGCAACAGAGGAATTAACAAAATTAACATTATAAAAACTACGCAACAAGTTTCACTAAGGAATTGGTCAGAAGTGTGGGGTGTGGGCCATATTAACAAAACTTTGGCCTAAGAGGGAGAAGTGAAGGAATAAGGAAGACCAGTGAGGGGGGCCAGGGGCTCATAAGAAGCTGACACAAGGATGAAGATCATTGGATGTTATCAGCATTGAGGTGGTAGTTGAAGCCAAAGGAGCAGATAAGTTCACCCAGAATGAAGATGTAATTGGAAATAAAAGTGAATGCTTCAGCCCTGAGGGACTAATAGAAGAAGGGGAGAAGGTGAGAAGGAGTCACAAAGGGTAGAGAAGAGAAGGGTCAGAGAGGTAGTAAGTAAACAAGAAGGTGAACCAGGAGGAGACAGGCTACTATTTACCAACTTGGAAAGATTATGTGGTATATTTATTTTGGTTTAAAAAATAATACTTTATTTAAGAGGGTAAAGGGTTAATATTACTGACTTCTCAATGACGATGATGAATTAATACAAAAAGAAAACTCTGTAACTCAATCAAGTATATAAGCTAATAATAATATTTTTCCACTGAAGGCATTTAGGGCCTGATCCAGACGTAAGATTGTATCTAATTTATGCACTACTAAAGATAATGCACTCCACCTGGCTCTCCCCGCTCACATATGTAATTTAGCTGACTTATATGTTCCTTAACTTTTCCCTGTGTACCTCTGGTCGTACATAAGTGACTAACCCAGCCTATACTGTACCATTTAAATGCCTCCCCCACCCAAAATGCGTATAATCGGCTTCAGTAGGGATATCACACCCTATCATACGGAGTTACATACAAGTTACACACGATCCCACAGCCAGATTTATGCATGCCGCTGTTTGACTATATGCATGCCGCTGTTTGTATTAAATACAATATGACTATAAAAATATCACAAAAATACAATAAAGTAAAGCAAGCACAGACAGCAAGGCAAAATGCGAGGCAATAAAGTGAAGCAAGCACAGAACGCAAGGCAAAATGTGAGGTGTCAAGCTTGGAAAGTCAAGATTGGGCGCAGTGAGAGGTTGAGAGGGAGCCACCAGGTGAAGATTAGTTAAAAGGGTAGCAGAGGGGGACAAGAGGGTACAAAGTGAGGAGGGAGTGGTGGAGGAAGGAACAACACTAGGATGGAGAGCCCTGCTCACGCGAGCTAACACACTATGTGGGAGGGAAGAACTTACAGAAGACATAAGGAGAGGGAAGGAAGTGGACTGCTGGTGTGAGCGGAGGAGAGTGGGAAGGAAGAGAAGGGATAGATGAAGGATGCAGTGAGGATGTTAAGTGGAGGAGGGGTAGGCTAGCTTAGATAACAAACGCTACGAAACATGTAACTTGGGATATGGTGAAAAATATAGTGGTGAAAATGTATAAAGCATTTACATTTTTTATTACCTTTTTAAAAAGAAATACCAAAATTATGTACTTGTTATGCTAATATTTAAAGAAAAAAATATAGTTCAAAAAGTTTTCACAAACTGCTGTTTGACATTTTTTAAATTAGTAAAATATAAGTTTACTGCATTTGTATCCTCTATTATATTGGTGATTTATTTTTACAAGAGTTTTCCAATAGTTACAGGTGTCCACTGTATTTTTTTATCATCAAATATGGAAAAACGTCTTCTGGGAGGATTATCATTCAAATAATGTTTCATCATTTTGATCTATAACATTTCTTTATTATATTTTCAAAGTGGAGAAATCTCCAATAATAAAAAGGAAATCATGTTACATATTTATACCCCTATTGATTTCCATGTGAAAAAGGCATGATGTTTATATATCACTTATCTTGCTGAGTTGTCATGTAGATGGAACAGTTGCTTTGTCGATGGCTTTTGTGTTACTTAGAGAGAATTACGTGTTTAAATAGAGACCTGAGAAGTTTTGAACAAGCCCAGCAGAAGAAAAGGTCTCCTCTTAAAGCCTTAATGAAGTGGCGCATTCTTCCTCCAACATCAACGTAGCCTTGTGTAGTTTGTTTTCACTCTGCTTAATCACTGACCAAAGCTTCAGTGCGGACCGCCAGTTCCCAATAAACCATAAAAGGCAGATCAGTAAGCATTGTTCTTTTTTTTGTAGGGCTTAGCGTACAACAGCTGAATAAACCTGTTCAGTCAGAACAGTCTAAAGAGAAAGGAGTTCCCTACAATCAGACACACTGGGCAAAGCCAATGCAACAAAACAGGGGCAACATCCTTCAAAAAAGCATATTTTTTCATTTTTCCATTTTGCAAAGGTGGAAGTTATCATATAATTCATGACATTGGTTGTATAATCTTCTGTAAATTAAATATGTGTAGCAGCTACACTCATTACAACATATATGTTGAGCAGGTGTTAATAATGTATTAACTGCTGTTGGCACATGATCTGTATGCTTTGGTCTTTGCATATTTGGGTGACCTTTCATTCTTGACATGTTGCATTAAATATGACGGAAATCATTCTTGGGCCGTATTCAGAGTACCGGACATATAACATATACGTCCAGTGTTTAGCGATTTTTACTATTGCGCATGCGTAGTCATTTTTTAACAAAATCTACATATCTTTTTCTTACGTAGATTGCGTAAATGCGGTCTGAAAGCATGCGCAGTAGTAAAAATCACTAAACACCGGGCATGTATGTTATACGTCCAGTACTTGAATACGAGCCTCTATTATTTAGGATGTTGTGAATGGTGAATCTAGTTAAACTTGTGAGAATAGTCATGATATAATAACCGCAATTATTTTTCACTTATCTACTCATTAATCTTGACAATTTGCTTCACAAACACCTGGAAAGCAACTATATACAGCCAACTAACAGGCCAACAGAGATCATTTCTCATTAGAACTGATGTCAGCTCACAGCATTGCAAAGTAAGTATAACTGAGCCAATCCCGCTGCTAAGCAGAAAAGATAAGCCCAGGCTGGCTCCTGATTAATAAAGCTGAAGTATACTGGGTAAAGCTGAGAAAAAAGCTAGTGGTTGATGAAAGCTGTCATCGCTGTGCCCTAAAGCAAGAAATGGCTTTTGCCAACTTGCCCACATTAGTGTTATTATAGTTATATTCTATATTTTAAAGCTCTAAAAAGAACTGAGTGAGGGGATTTCTGCACATGTAACCCGACACATTTGCACAAAAGGGTTTCCCCTTCACTCATCTTTCCAGAAAAGAGAGGAGTCATCAGTTGAAGCATACACACTATACATACACTGGAGTCTGTTGCTTCAGATGCCGGCACTTAGCACTCAGAGCCTCTAAGAGTTTTCCAATTGCTGCCAGCTTAGTGCTGTTGCTCATGGTGCAAATAAACTGCTTGTCCAGGGTAGGCAGCTGCCTCGGGTCCACCTTTTCTCCAGGCCCTGTAGCACCCTCTGCACCCACAGAAGGTCTGCATTGCCTCAGCTCTGATGTTATGAGTAAGCCTGCTCTTTCTCACCTCTTTTTTTAATGCTCTATGCCGGATAAGATCACTCACTGTTCTATACTCAGCTATGTAGATCTTTATCAATAAAATATAAACAGATCATTTGGTAGATGTTTACATTTATAAAAAAAAAAATACTTCAAAAAAACATTTACACACAACTGGTATGTGCTGGCAATATCCTGATTGCTGCCAGATCCACAAAAACTCAGTACCATCCCTCTCTAAAATAATTCCCAACTTTTCATTCCATACTAACATGGAAATTCTAGGCTTCCCTTATTCTACTAAGACTTCATCAACTGGTTAATTGGTTCTGTTAGATGGAGTTTTTGGCAGATCCAAGGGCAGTTCCTTTAGAATCCTGGCTATGGCTTGTAATGCATCCCCTTTAACTTGATGGATTTTCTGAAAGCCAAGGTCAAGGCTGTCATTTGTACCATGACCTCTACTATTACTAAAATGTAAGACATGTGATTCTCTGTCTATTATTAATGTAACTCTTCTCCTTTGGTATTTTCAATTTTATATTCTGTTGTTGAATGTTCTCCTCCCTCACCTGTTACTCCCTTCTCTTTTCTGAACCTCCTGTAAAAACATTAATAAAATATTGATGTGAAATGAAAAACATTCTGTGATTTTAGTACAACATATCTCTTCATCTGTATGTATTAAAAAGTAACATTTTATTAGACCAAACAAAATGTGTTGCACAGAAGGTGGCCACACACTAGAGTGAGTATCGCTCCCAGCGTGTGCTGGCCGATATTTGGGACGATATTCCCCAGGAAAAAGGCACACACAGCAGAGACTAGGAATGATAATCTCTGAAGGAGACTCTGCAGCTAGCTTATTGGCTGGCTGCAGTCTCACTCTGATTGCTTGGGACTCCTGTCAAGATTGACTGACTGAACAAAAAAATTATGAATGGAAAAAAAAAAGAGTTTGAGAGGCTCTGCAGCTGTCAGTGTGAGATGTTCTGCAGCTTTCTAAAAAGCTGGCTGACAGTAGTGTGTGGCACCTCCACCTCCTGGCCGGAGTTTCCCCATCTGTCTGTCACACAGACAGGGAAACTGAAGTCAGGAGGTGGAAGTACAAGGTCTGATAATTGGACTTTCCCACACACTACAAGATCAGTCTGGAATTCCCTTAGATTAGATTTCTGTCCCAGACAGGCACGATAATCTTAGGTTTTATAAATCCATCTGTGCCACACCCTAGAGTGATTTTGGCCACATCCACGATAATTGTAGGATCGGGCCAATAATCGCTCTAGTATGTGGTCAGCTTTACACATGTTGGGTGCCTTATTAGATATCTATATTGGCTACTTGTGCAAAGTTCTTATCAGTTGTTGAACCTAGATTATGTACAGTGCTGCTACTGTGTAGCTTGGGTGGAAGCACCCAGAGCAATTGCCACACTAGTGGGTTCCATTGTACCTCTAATACTGACCATAGCTGGACAGAGCATCTCTCTGCCTCATATGCCACAGTTGTACAGCTGTGGTGGTAAATGCTCTACATTCACTAACAGTTACTTATGACACCACTCAGCATACTCATAAAACACTATCCAGTGTAATAGAAAAATTTAGATTGAGTAAAAAAGGAATGTCAACACTGGATAAGAAGAAGGAGTGGACAGGGTGTAGGGAGTTTATGGCTTGTGTTGGATTCACATACTAGATACTTAATCATACTAGAGATGCAAAAGATTTTACAATATCACTCACATGCAAATGGTCATACGTATGTGCATACAAACCACCCACATTTGTCTGACGTCGTGCCATCCGCAAATCAGGATTTTTAGGATGTTCATAAAACCAAATCATCAGATGCAATCTTTCTTATCACAATCAAGATTGTTGGAGCGAACACACTGAGGGTATAATTAAATTGAAATTGGTATCTGTAAAATTGATTGAACATACTACATGTTCCTGAAAATAAGTGGAGATAAATAATTTCCAAACGTTGCTCATGTCACACTTGGAAAATTGAGAGGATTGAAAGTAGAAGTAAAGAGAGAAACTGCAAAAATGAAAATGATCATTGACAGTCACATGGTAACATAACTCTTATCACCCCATCAGGAGTGACCGGAGTTTTATTTAATCCTACATTGTTATTCTTAACTCTACCATGCACTGGATCCAGACTTAAGAATTATATTCTTATTCTTATTAAATTATATACATTAGCATCTGCATTGGAGGCTAACGTACATAAATTGCAATCCTCAGGGCAGCCGTAAAAAACTGTGGGGCCTGGGACACATCCACGGGCCCGCCCCTATCGGTGACATCACATAGGGGACGGGGTGCCATGGACCTGCTGTAGCCCAGGGCCGGTGCACAAGGAAGTCCTTCCCTGCCCAATGGCCCATTAATGAAGAGCTCTCATCAGCAAATATCAGCAATAGGATACTATCAATACTGGCTGATGTAGAGCAAAGTTTACTATCAGTGGGCCCCCATCAGCTCCCCTCCAGTCATAAATAACCATTAGTATAACCATAAACTGGACTTCAATGATTGTTTCTGTTAGTACAAATATCGTTAAAATGTGTCAGAAAAAGACATGTCTGAGGTTTCAAAATTCAAATTCTAATTTGGAGTTCAGGAACATTAGAAATCAGATTCCAGAATTGTTCTTATCTAGTGGTATGAGTTTAATGACACAAAGTAAGTTTTTATGGTTAGTTATCTTTGAGCTGAGTTATTTAACTACTTGTTCTGGTAAATCAATGACAACCTGGTTTAGAGGTCTATCAGGAGCCCCAGGTCGACTGATACAACCATGAAACTTGCACTATTGAAGAGATGGGGAAAGTCAATACATGTTGATTCACTTACTAAAGGTGGAAAAAGCACAGGGCACATGTGACACTAGGGGAATAGGAAAAGGACCTTGCTGGGGGGGGGGGGTTGTCCAGCTACAGGGGATACAAGTCTGATGCTTTTAACAGGCTGAAATCTTCCAAAGAGCCCTGTAGCTCACCTTAAGTTCTGGGGCATAGAAGTTCCCTGACCATGGGCGGATTGGCCATAGGACTTACAGGGAATTTTCCCGGAAGGCCGGTGGCCTCTAGAGGCCACTCAGCAGCCCTTTTTTTATTTGAAGAAAACTAGCGTGTTGACTGTCATAGGTGATCATTAGGATGTTATATGTATTGCATGATGGTCACTAGGATGCTGTATGTATTGGTTGGTAGTCACTAGGATGCTGTATGTATTGGGTGGTGGTAACTTGGGGGGGAAGTGACTACCTGCATTGCACAGTTCACTATACATCTCTTTATTGGATTGTGAAATACTAGTCGACTAGGCGATCCATAACCCTATATCATATATATTGCACTGCATATTTTTTTTAACCCGCCAACAGTTGATCCCACCCACATGTGACCTCTTGCAAATTTTTTCCAGAGCCACTTTAAGTTCCCAATCTGCCCCTGTCTCTGACAGAGCCCAGTGGCAGCACCTTGTGCATATTGGTAATGGATACATGTCTCCTAGATCATGCCCTGGTCTACACCTTATTCACATGCAGAAGTACAGATACACAATACACATACAATACACTTGTATGTGACTTACTCATACACCTGTACCAAGCTGACCTGGTGCCCACTCACAGTCCTCATGGAGTCTCTGCCCGTCTAACAAGAAGGTAAACAGAAGAAAAACCTCAGCGCTAGTTCTAATAAAAACCGATGTGATAATTCACCAGTATTGAAATAATTACCGAGCAGTGGTAAGATCAATTGTTTAATATACAAATACCAAAAAACAAAATAACAAATAAAACGTAAACCATAAAAATAGTGCAACAGCTGTTGATATAAGCTACAATGGCTACACAGATGATGTATATGGGTAGTAGAGCAAATCCAATACTGTAATATCCCCTTATTATAGGGAAATATGAAGATAGTCACTCGGAGCAAGAGGCAAAAATAAAGGTTTTCAGTGGATCAGAGATCTAAAGTCTATTATTGGAACAGAGTCTGTTTTGCCATTTTCTACAGCTCAATAACAATTGATCTTACCACTGCTTGGTAATTATTTCAATACTGGTGAATTATCACATCGTTTTTTAGTAGAACTAGTGCTGAGGTTTTTCTTCTCTTTACTTTGTTTTTAGGAGGAGTTGGTAAGACCCCTCCCACCTACAGCTGCTCTTTATTAATACCAGTACCAACCTAGGTGACCTAGATCACCAAAAATGTGTCTAACAAGAAGGGCAGTGTGCAACATCATAATGGGTAATGCAACAGTTTAATGGAATATCACTGTGACACATGGTGATGGCTTGAACATTATGATAATATGATAAGTCCACATTTAAAAGTTTGATGCTTCCTAAAAATAAATCAATTTTGTATTTTAAAAATGAAATTATTACTATTGAATATTATACAATTATACCACGTTCAATATCATTTCAATTCCTATAAACTCAGGGTTTAATTTTCTTTTTTTAACTGGTCTTCTCCCTGTCTGACACTCTGAAAGCATTATTACAAAATACCCTTAACATTTATGCAAAACAATTATTCTTACTAAATATAAAGAGGAATTGATTGATTTTCTGTACAACTAGTATACAGATATGTACACCTACTGTATAGATAATCATTTAGACTTTAAGCTACAATGAGGTAGAAACTGGTACGAATGGTTGCTTAAAAATTGTAAAGTGTTACATAATATTGTGGCACTATATAAGAAACTGTTAATGAATAAATAATAAACATAGAGCTGACTCTTTAATACATGCCTTGTATTATAAGACATAACTTAGATACATAGATCTACATGCCTTGTATTATAAGACATGTACCAGTTGATCTATAAATGATGCCATAAATATATCCACTGATGTACCTTACTTCTGTTATATTTCTTTTATATCAAGATTTTTGTCATTATTTAGATATTGAAAATTTACCAATAAAGAGTCGTTAAGAATCAAAGCTTGACAATCATTATGAGCCCATCCAAAGAACAAACCCCAAGAGGCAAGTCTTGAGAACGCATAGTTTAATGATCTATTGGTTAAGTCCCACATTTAAGGTCCAATACTGTGGTCATGTGCTCTCTCCTTTAATAGGCTGCTAATCATTGTGTATAATGTTACTTAGCCAGAGGTAATGCAAGTCTTTCCTCCAACTGAGTTGCGTCTCCACAGGTGGCATTACAATGTCATTTCTATTCTCCACACTCTTGAAGCATCTGACAGCAGAAACTACTAGATAACTGATCACTCTAGACAAATATGAGATGCAGTATGTACTGAGAGGACTTTGAAGTAAATTGCATGAGCATTTTTAAACACATCCATATGCATTCTGTATCTTAAACATCAAAATTCACTTCAAAAGGATTCACTATCAATTATGGCATTATCTTTATTCACAATGTGCCCTATTTTTTTTTTTTTAAGAAACTCAATGTACTCTTTGCTTTCATTGTATTTACAAATAATAGAGGACCATAAGAATATATTTAAATGTCTTTGTTTTGACCATCAGAGGAGATATTTACTTTTCATCCGAATATACAACTAGATTAAAAAATTTAGTATTGTGAAAAGGCCTATAAACAACTTTTGAATAAAGATAACTTCAATGGTAACTTCTTAAGACTCAACTTTTTATTATCATTATTTTATTTTTATTTCTCAATCCAAAAAACACTTACATACAATCAACAGGTTTTTTTTCTAAATATTTTTTATTAAGGTTGACATTAAAAAAATGTAAATTCACATAAAAGATATTGGTACAATAATTCTATACAAACAAGGAGACTACAATACAGCTTAAGACTTCCCTATCCTTAGTCTATGTGATACAGAGAGACTTTCTACAATAACTATGTCATTTGCAAGTGGTTAGATTAGATGTAACTGGCTATGGGATCATCTAGTGCCATTTAGACATTTCAGACAGGAAGATTCAGGGGGTGTTAAGAAAACTGAGTGATCTCTTATAATAAGATAAGACTAAGTATTGTGAAAACAAACATGTGCACCCCATGCACTCCTCTCACACCTACGGGCCTTCTTCTTTCAGATGCCTACCTTAAATGTCCTGATGCAGAAGGCCCACATATGGAATGGAGAAAGCCCTCCGCAGCACTGTACAAAATAAAGTACAGACATACAGGGCAGGGATGGACAGCATAGTACATAATAAAATACAATATAAATATAAAAATATCACAATATAGTGAAGTCTAGTTCTTACTACTATGGGGTAGATCCAGAACTACGTCCGTCTTCCATAGACGGACGTAATTCAATGAACAATAGCTACTGCGCATGTAAAAGACCGCATATACGCAATCTACGTATCGAAACGATAAGCAGATTACGTACAACAGCTACTACGCATGCGCAGTAGCTATTGTTCATTGAATTACGTCCGTCTATGGAAGACGAACGTAGTTCTGGAT
>WWET01000151.1:205532-259506 GCA_011038615.1 Limnodynastes dumerilii | reverse complement strand
TTTTTTTTGCCGGATGGAACAAAAAGTTCAGCAAACTGCATATACTTTCATCTCTGGAAAAAGTAAACTCTAGCTATAAAAATAGCAATGCCATGCAGTTATATTCTCCTTTGGTAATTTATTAAAGGGCATTTTACATGTTATGGAGCTTTTTTTTAAATGTACTATTTAATAAAACAGCAAAAATGAATGGCAT
Source organism: Limnodynastes dumerilii (assembly GCA_011038615.1). NCBI lineage: Eukaryota > Metazoa > Chordata > Amphibia > Anura > Limnodynastidae > Limnodynastes > Limnodynastes dumerilii. The sequence goes on along the minus strand of WWET01000151.1, from coordinate 259,310 downwards.
TTATTATAAAGCAAACTATAATCAACGAAGTTCTATTAAATCAATATCTTTGTAAAAATTAATTCAATGCTACAAGCAGGTGGGATCAGTTTTACCTGCATACAGCTTTTCAAAGCAGGATGTAATGATTACCAAGGGAAATCACCTGGAAAAGAAAGATCTTTTATCCAACCATACAGTATCCACCGAGCCGTTACTGTCTCTGGTGCACCAGAGAATTTGTGCATCACTGCACATGAAACCACACATTCATTTTAAGAAGCTTGTCTCCTTACTGCACATGTGCTGTTTTAAATGTGAAAGTGAAACTAAAATATATATCCTTACTACTGGCTGGCTGCAGGGCTGTTCTGGTAAGCGTCTTGCCTTTCTGTCTCATTATGCTGTATTACCTCTATCTAATGGGCCAACGATATAAGGCACAGAATTTGCTCATATGATAGTTTATTGCAAAGATCTGATGACATGCAAAGCAACATTATTCAAAGACTACCTTCAAAACTGCAGATCAAATTAGTATGTAGGATTAAGGTAGCATGGTAGCTCACAGTGCTGAGATCATAAGTTCGATTCCCAGCCTTATCTCTGTGGGTTTCCTCCGGGTGCTCCTCCAACATGACCCATTCCATTAGGTACAATTTAATCCATTCTGGAGCTTCCAACTGTCACTCACCTGGTTTAAATGAAATAACTGATATTTAAAAAACTATTTGCCTCTTCAACAAATGTGGTTATCATAGTAACTGACAGTTGGAACCTATGGAGCAGAGTATTTTGTATCTAATGGAATGGGTCATGTTGGAGGGTATGGTGCTCTGGTTTCCTCCCACATGCCAAAAACATGTTAGTAGGTTAATTGGCTGCTAACAAAATTAATCATAGTGTATGTGTGTAGTATAATAAGTGAAGGGTGATGGATTCAGGGGAAGTTTGAAGAAGGGTTGGAAGGAAGGGCGGTGGGTGAATGTTAAGGGCAGACTAGATAGGCCAAGTGGTTCTTATTTGGCTTCAAATTTCATGATGTTTTATGATCATGTTTCTAATAAATTATATAACATTTCTATAAATTATAGACCAATCCTGATGGCCAACATGTGTGGACAAACAATCACAGGGCCCTGAAATCTGAAGACCGACCCTTGACCTTTCAGACTCACTTGACCCAACTGTCAAGAGGGGGCAATTTAAATGCTCTATAAACAGGTCATATAATGCAATATTGGTTCTACACCAGGTCACTTTGGAAATTTTAAGGTAGGGTCAAAAATTTTGGCCTCCTTTTGCCCCCTTGCCCATACGGTAGTCTGGATCCAGCGGGATCTGGAATCAGATCAACGTCGCAGCTGTGCTCAGAGCTATGTAATTGGGATAGATTATAAAAATGATGCTCATGGGTGTAGGAACTGGGGGGGGCAGAGGGGGCAATCGTCCCCCCATAAATGTTTCTATTTATACTAGTCTGAAATTATAATCATTCTAATTCGAAAGTCTGTATTTCGAATACAACTTTATTTAGAATAGCGTACATTTCGATACAGAGCAAACTAGAATAATGGTCAATTTCGAAAATCTGAATTTCTTCTGCACAAAGGTGAATGAAGATGAATGAAGCGAAAATGGGGATGAAGCGATAATAGGTTTATTTGAACTCATCAACTGTTGTCACTTTTGTTTACCAAAAATAATGTTGTCATGTTTGTTCTGTACATTTTCTTATTTCAAAAGCTTTTTCTGTCTTTCTTTCTTAGAATCCCCACTCATTTTGCTATCACAATTTGCAGTACGAATAAGCAGACGCAGGAGACCGGGGAGCAATACTTCCCATCTTATAAGTTGAACGACAATGCAACAGAGAGCGCGAATAATTGTGGCCTGTGGATGGTATAAAATGTTAGCAGCAGTCTCATTGTTGCCAGATGGTCGGGTAGATAACGGTTGCCTTAAGAATCATAGAGCCATGGTGCCAGACCCTGACCTATGTACGAGAGAGAAGGGGAAGTGGAAGAGTTCAGCGCTCACTGTGTTAAATAATACCACTTATGCAGCCTCAAGCCAGGATGTAACAAAAAGTAGCAAAACAGATAACTTTACATAGGAAACACAATCTAAAAATAGTACTCCCTGGAATAGGCGCTAGTGGTATATGCAGGGAATATAGTACACAAAATCCGATGGTATATATCCAATAGAGACGAAATTCAGTCTTTAGAAAATACACACCAAAGTATAAGAGATGTGAACTATACAGTCAACGTGATAAGCCATTCCTATATACCTAGGAATGAGGTGTTTAGCTTACAGTTAGTGAATCCCTCTGGGGCAACCTCCACTGTTACAAGGGATACAAATGGCTTATCCAGATGATGAAGAAGTTAGTACATCAAACGGTCTCTGGCTCCAAAAGTAGCAGGGTAGCGGCGTCCTTACTTCTTTGTATGTGTCTCTGTCTGTTATTGCCACACGCAGCCGCGCGTGCAGAGGCAAACTTCAAAGGATCTCCTGCCGACAGATTCAAATTTCCCAACCTCGGTTTCGTGGTACTGATGGACTCGAGGGGTGGGTGCCAGGAGCAGAGTGGAAGGAAGAAAACAAGACAAAAACGGAGGTGACTAATAGTGCTGATCAATTTATTTTGAAGTGGTGAAGGCTTAGCCTTGAGAAAGACCACTCGAAATACCACTCGAAACACGTTGGCTGGTGCACAAGAACTAACATTTTACATGCTTATTTATTTCATCTCCATTGTGAGTATATTTTATTTCATCTTCGCCACTTCAAAATAAATAGATCAGCACTTTTAGGTGCCTCCGTTTTTGTCTTGTTTTCTTCCTTCCACTCTGCTCCTGGCACCCACCCCTCGAGTCCATCAGTACCACGAAACCAAGGTTGGGAAATTTGAATCTGTCGGCAGGAGATCCTTTGAAGTTTGCCTCTGCACACGCGGCTGCGTGTGGCAATAACAGACAGAGACACATGCAGAGAAGTAAGGACGCCGCTACCCTGCTACTTTTGGAGCCAGAGACCGTTTGATGTACTAACTTCTTCATCATCTGGATAAGCCATTTGTATCCCTTGTAACAGTGGAGGTTTCCCCAGAGGGATTCACTAACTGTAAGCTAAACACCTCATTCCTAGGTATATAGGAACGGCTTATCATGTTGACTGTATAGTTCACATCTCTTATACTTTGGTGTGTGTTTTCTAAAGACTGAATTTCGTCTCTATTGTATATATACCATCGGATTTTGTGTACTATATTACCTGCATATACCACTAGCGCCTATTCCAGGGAGTACTATTTTTAGCCTGACCTATGTATGACAGGGGACTTACGCAAGTCATTTGTCATAAGTCTCCTGTCTCGGAACTTCTGCGCATGTGTGCCCCAGATGTTCCGTCTGCATGCCTACTGACGTATGTAACTAAGTTACATATGTCAGTATCTATGCAGAAGGGGATAACCCTTCATTTACGATGGCCAATTAAGTGAGGGGGCGGGGGAATAGGTCATATGGCTGCAGACCTAGTCGTAAAAGTTAAGACAGCTATCTAACACGTAATTGTCTAGATTTCCTACCGACATCAGGGAGTGTAGGGGGCATGCACTTCCTACTATGGCTACATAGCTACGGACTCACGTGCGCACGTAAAGCGTGCAGGAGTCAGGATCTGGCTCATGGTGCCTGGAGCACTTCATGAAAAAGGGGCTTCAGCTTTCATTCCTACGCCCCTGATGATGCAATACAACTTTTCAGGAGCTATAAAATGCCTTATGTAAGTCAAGAAATGTCATTATCTTCAAATGACCATAGACCAGAGTTGTGACCATCATCCAACTTCCTCCGCTGCTTGCGAAAGTCGGTGATTTTCTGGCAATGCGATTGTGTATGCCAGATGCACGCAACAGATCTCCAGGCGTACAAAACTCAGTTCCATATGCCTGGAGATCCATCCTTCAGGGTGACCTCTGGCAGGGGAACCATGATAATCTTACAGTAGGGACTGGATTTAACAGTTCTGTGCAGACCACCGGTCATATGGACCACTGATCTGCACAGGAGACTTAAGCTAGGGTTATGGCAGCGCAACTCATGCCTAATCCACACAAGAGAGGGGAGTGACAACGGAGTTCACTTCCCTCCTCCATGCGGACTACCGGACCTCCTTGCATACGGAAAGCGCACAAATGTCTAAATCAGGCCCCATATGATTACAGCAACGCAAAAGTAACACCCTTTCAACAATTTAACAAAATAATATTTTTTATTGATCACCTGTAACCATTTTAGAATTGGTTGTATGTTACTACATAAATATAATGGACCGTATTCACAGATCCGGTGTGAGTTAGGTGCGGACAGACCCGCACCTAACTCACCTGTCCTGCCCCCATCCCGCCCCCCTTTTTAGGTACCTTATGGCGCTTACGAGTGCCATAGGGCTACCTTAACTATCCATGCAATGTCTGCACGGACATTATCGCATATCCGCCTCCCTCCTGCTCTCCCCGGCTAAACTAAATTCCCCCCCTTCCCAATTTTACCCAATCCCTCCCCGAGGCGGCATTCCGACGCCTCTTTTTACCTAAAGACCGCCCAGAGGCAATTTACGTACCGAATTGGTACGTAGAGTGCATAAATGACCTACTACACATCCACAGTAGGTCCTTTACTAAAGATACGCAAATAAGAAGTGACTGCTTCTGAGGTGTGAATCCGGTCCAATGTTATTACAAATTATGGGGTAGATCCAGAACTCCGCTTGCAATACGTTTACTTGCGTAGCGTATTTTCGCGTGCGTACCTTCTATACACTCCCCTTGGCACACCCCTTGAATGTACGTATTTTGTCCGAGATCCGCTCTCAAAACCCTACCTTAACTTTTGCCCACGTAACCAATGTCATCTGCTCACGTACGTATGTGCAACGCGTATTAACGCAGCTAAGCACGCCCGTACTGTACACTTTAAATACAAACCCCTGCCTACATAGCGTATTACACCCGTATTTTAGACTCACGTAAAACTGGCACGCCCACACGTAAAGATTTACGTGACACATACGTGAATGGCCCATACGTTCACATTTACGCTACGTTACGGAGCGTATTTTCTATGGTACACATGCACAGTACTTACAAAAATGCGATTTTACGTCCCCGCCAGGCGTAAATTCACTCACAAGCGTTGTTCTGGATCTGGCCCTATGCTTTTATCGAGTAAATCTTTATCTCTGTTTGATTACATATTATTTGCCATAAAATATATTTTATTTAAAAAAAATATATATGCATTTGTTATCCTTTAAATTGTATCCAGTTTCTGTGTCCCTGAGTTGTTTACACAAGAATCTCCTCTATCTCCTTTCATTGCAGATGCCACAGTCTGATTATTCTTTGAATAAAGAAATGAAAATGCAGAGAGAATGAAGCAGCATGGAGGAGAAGCTGATTTCAGTGCACAGTGAGACAGGAGAGCCCGCGCTACATGCAGAGAGGGTCATTAAATGCTCATATTATGTCTAAAATAAAAGCCCATCATGAAGAGAACTAATAGCTTTGTGCTAACATAAAGTGTGTATGCTGGCTCTTTGAAAGCAACCTCAAGGTGAAACTTTTAATGTTAAGATATTGTTCCTGCATTCAAATCGAACCCATTTCTTATGGAGACATTTTTTTAAAAATAGGAAAAGGTTTTATGCTTTATTTTATATATAGATAGAAACAGCTGTCATATAATGCACCTTAATGTGCAATCACCATGGACTGATTTGTAAATAATATTTCTAGAAGTTTCCTTGATAGAATGCACTATGATAAGTGATCCTGATATACTCTCAAGCAAAATATCTATAAATGTTGTTCTGCACTATCTTCCATCAATGTGTCCTGACTGCAACTAAGTCCACTTCCATCAGCCATCTATGCTTTCACATAATAAAAATATATTTTTTTTACTCTGTCCCTTATTTGTTATCACTTAGGCACACATACGTCTAGTGTGTGTGCTTGGCCCCACCCACACTTCATATTGAGAGCGCGGGACAACCAACCATACATTGTGTCACTGTTAGTTCCTCATAGGAACTTCTCAGGGGTTTAGGGATTCCCCTACAGTTGCCCTGGGTCACCTCTCTTCCCTTATCTGGAGGTTCCTTTTCGCAGCCCTCACCAATTGTACCCCTAGAGGTTTAGCGCAGTTTCACCTTCTTTCTATACATCAGCCAGGATATGCCTTAAGTTTTCCATCTCACAGAGGTTCCCGTAAGTAGACAAGTCTGGATCAGAATGCAGTAAGAGAAGGAACACCTTATCAACACAAGCGGAGAGATTTCTGGTTCCCCCTTCCTCACAGAACAGGGCTCTTTGTGTGGCTCCTCCTATTTCTTAAGTGGAACATTAGTTAACAGCGCGGCATTGATAGCTTCCTACAACTGGCCTACTGCTTACTGAAAATGTTTAGATGCTCATCGCTAGGCCTAGACACATATGAGAACATGTAATTACGCAGATCCATGTATGCCAATGACATCTTCTACATCTTTTACTTTAAACTATAGAAAGAGGTTCATCACCTAAAGTCACACCTAACCACACAAGACTTCAAACAATAGTAGTAAAAAAAGGAGTAGGTTACTGGAGCATTGTTCAGTAATAACCACAGTTAATATATAATCCTATCAATATACAATCATGTATAGGGTTCAAGCTGAAGCACATATAAGTCTCAGTATTTCATCAAAGAAAAAAGTTCACTTACAGTTTGATGCTTGTAATCGGAGAGGATTTTGCTAATGATTTCTATACCCTCCTGTTCATTTGCAGAAAGGTGGATTGGTTGTTCATAGAAGGTGTTCAAAAGTTTGTCTTTTGGTTTAGTCCATCAGTCCGTTCAAGTTAAAATAAAACATTTAGTTTTCATATAATATGTGCATAGTTTGTTTGTATAATTTTAAATATAATGGAATCCCACTGATTCACTGACTTAGACTTGCAAGGCCCTGTTAGTATTAAACATAGATATTTTAAGTCCCAGAGTGTGTTTAAGAACAGTGGGTGGTTTGTAAGTTCTCTTGTAAGGTCAGAGTTTCATGCTGGATCCCCATGTATCCAAACTCTCATGCCCATGAGGGAAGGCCACTGCCCTTAAACGAAAGGAGTTCCATTAGCAGGACAAGATTTCTGCCCCATCCCCATGTAAAACGGGGATGGCTCAAAAATCTGGATAGTGCCTAAGAGCCGAAACTCACCCCTACTGAACTATTACAATACCTTTTGTTGCAAATAGTGGAAAATGCCCATATTTTGTAATTATGCATCTGGTACAATGGGCCGGATCCAGACTTAAGTACCTGAAATTAGTTACCCCTGGGCTAAACCATGTTGATTGCAGGGGAGTCATATTTTATCTGTTGCAAACAGTATTAGAGTTGAGAGGTGATGTTTCCTATCCCAAGTCTAAATAACATTGTGATAGTAAAGCTGGTCAGTATCTGTGTGCAGTAAGCAATTCAAAGATATATCCCTGCATGCAAAGAATACAATTAACTTGACCCCCCCTGAAACCAACATGGTTTAGCCCAGGAGTAACTAATTTCAAGCACTTACTTAAGTCTGGATCCAGCCCAATATCACTAGATTGGGTGATGCACTTACAATGCCTCTTGCAGTAGATCATTATTAGGCTTTATGACCTCTAGTTTTCTAACAGTGACCTGTAAGATTAACAGCAAGACTTGTTAATTTCTTCCCCCCTGAATGTTTTCCTCTGGGGCTTGTTTTCATGTCATTTATCACCACAACATTAAAGATAATTGAAAACTGCCATCAGTCCTGGAATCAGTCCTGGAATGCATCCTTCTTGACTAAGCGCACAGATGTACATGAAGGTTTAAACGACATTGAACCAGGCAAACAGCAAAGAATAAGCCTAACCAACGCTCTAATTAAGGCATGTAATATCTCCATAAAGACTCCAGTAAAGGCTTTTGAAGAGGTAAACCTATTGAAAATGCCTTTGCAAATTCAAAGCAGCAAAATAACTGGGACATATGTTAAACAAAAATAAAAAAGAGACAGACCAGAGACTATGAATCCTGGTAGAGGGACATAGAAGGTATGGCAGAGCTGTAGCTAAAAGTTTTAGCACCAGGGACAAAAAGAGAATAAGGCACCACCAACACTGAAGTACTAACCAGTTTAACCTTAAAAATAAACTTACAGCCGCCCCACTTTGACATTGCGATCTGGGCAACCGCTCCTATTCCCCCTACCCCTAGTTTCGGCCCTGAGGTATGGTATTAACCATCAATATAGTATGATAATACTGGGCAAAAATATAAATCATTTGACATAAAAAGCAAGGCCTGATGTACACATTCAGACAGTAACTACCTTGGGAGCATGGGGGTGAGGCTGCTATGGGCCTGAAGAAGGAAGGGTTGTGGCAGCCATCCACCCTGCACCCCTGAAACTATAAGCTCTCAGAGACTGACAGTACTTGGCATTCAGGGTATAAGTGCTGAGCAGTGTTTATAAATACATTGGGTCGGATCCAGAACAACGTCCGTCTTCCATAGACGGACGTAATTCAATAAACAGTAGCTACTGTGCATGCGTAGTAGCTATTTTACGTAATCTGCGCATCGTTTCGATACGTAGATTGTGTATATGCGGTCTAAAAGACTGCATATACGCAATCTACGTATCAAAACGATACACAGATTATGTGCAATAGCTACTACGCATGCACAGTAGCTATTGCTTATTGAATTACGTCCGTCTATGGAAGACTGTCTTTACGCTGCCAGCTGAGTGTATCCCAGTCTGGATCAAGCCCAGTTCCTTGGGCATTCTATGGAGAGATCAGCCAAAAGCCTTAGTATCATATCTGTTTATTCTAATTAACCATAGTGATTATCACATGATTTCCTTTCACTTTATAATGATCATTATTTTGAAGAACATGGCTTATAGGGCCGTATTCAGAGATCCGTTTTCACGGCGATTTCCGTGCGTATTTTTAGGTACGCTTCAACTGCACATGCGGACGGACTTGTGAATCTCATGTTGGTACATACGTCCGGATTTCCCACTTAAAAATACGCACATGAGAATTTAAATAAAAATGGGCGGGGGGAAGCATTATAATGAAGGAATATGGGCGCGACTATCATATACACACGGGAATGCGCACAGAAAGATAAAGGTGGTTTATGGAAGTGCAAGTGTACGAGAGCACAGATTACCGAGGGGAGTGACTGGGGTTTTGGTGGGTGTTCTTTACTACGTGCGTGCGTTTATTTGCGGTCACGTTTTTAAACGGGTCTCTGAATACGGCCCATAATCGTTAACAAATATTATTTATGATCAGCTCTTTACTGGTATAAAGTACCACAATGTCATAAACTTCACAGATATCACTTAGATCACACTTAGATCCTATTGGAATATTATGTACCATTTAAGGTTATAAAGTGTCATGAATGGGCCCCTCATCCTGTGTTCAACCTCTACCACTGCACCTTCTGCTTCATCTGCTGCAGCCATAAGCCTAGTGCTTCCGATTCTTGGCACCTATCTTCCTATGCCCTGGTCTTCTTCACCTTGTTTACTGCTTGTTTATCTTGCTCACTGCTCTGTAGTATACTCCTGGCTTTACCATGTTTACATTTTTCTCAGCAGTAGCTGTCTGTCTATTTATTATAGTATTATAGTACAATGTTGTTCCTATTAGTGTTGTACAGTATAGTTTAAATATAGGGAACCAACAACAACCATTCTCTAGTATATAAGGAAAGTGAGGACTAGAATCTCATCTGTTACTATTTGCAACATTTCCATTTTTTTCTTTTGAGAAGTTTAGTAAATCTATCCCTTGGTGTTGTGAAACTAAAAACTCCATCATGTTTTTCCATCACCGGTTAGAGCATGCTGGGAGCTGTAACATAGAAACATAGAAAGTGACGGCAGATAAGAGCCACATGGCCTATCCAGTAGTTTAAGAAAGGTTGCTTATGCCTGAAAAAGTATTTTGTATTATGTTTTTGGAATTTTATATTTTATTTACCCCTTGTACAGCACAATTGATGTCTATATAAAAGAATTATTAGATCCTTCTTAGATTCCCTGCGTTTATTTTTATTTGAGTGTAATTTTCCTCTATGTATCCCTGAAATGTAAATTGGAGAAATCCCAAGACAATACATTCTCTTCTCAATGTAAACCCAAAGTAATTAAACATTCTTGGAATGTTTTTTGGAGCATGTGACTCACCGAAAAAATTCAGCTCTGTAGCACGACTTTACAAGACGCTTCTAAGGTTGAATTTCATGGTGAAGCGATGTCAGTTTCTTCAGATGTTGATGTTGCAAATTTTATTTCTCCACTGTGTAAAACACGTCTAATGACACATGGTAGTTCAACTAATGTACTTGCAGTGTCTCCAGGACAATCACTTCCATATGGAGAGAAGAGGGACTGGGTTGTTAAAAGGATGTTTTACAAGTTTAGTAAATGTGAGCTTTTCTCGCATGTTTGGCTAGTATTGAATGTGCTATATATCATATACAGCTACTGTATACTTAGAATGACAGGATATCATTGGTTGTTTTAGACAAAACCACTGTTGTGTATTGAACCAACATGTGCATAATAAATTACTTTGTCAGACCATGAATTTATGGGCATCTAATACCTTTGTCAGCTGCTAGTAGATTATTAGATCTAACAGTGGTTCTAGTATTTTAAGTTTGCAATAGATACCCTGCACCGCATCCAGACTTCTAGGAATCACCTTCTTTCCATGCGGTCGCATTCAGCAGATCTGGGCCTAGATTTACTAAAGACGAGTTTGTCAAATTTGCCGGAGATTGTTAGTATTTACCAGCGAGTTTAAAATTGACGTATTTACTAATGCAATTTCCCTGGAGGTTATTTAAAGTTACTGCAGTTTACATCGCAATGGAGTTTTTTTCAGCCACAACATATAAATCACTGAATTTATTAAACAGCAATTTTAAAATGGCAGAAAAACGGGGACGGTATTTACACTATGTTAATGGGGGGACAGTATTTACACTATGTGAACAGGGGACATTTTAACACTAAGGGAATGGGGGACATTTTGACACTGTGAAGGTGGGACAATATTTACACATTGGGAAGTTGTTTTTTTTAAATGTTAAAGGCATATTTATGTGTTTTCTTTACATTTAAAGATATATATATATATATATATATATATATAATTTTTTTTTTTTATTTAACTAAGGGGCAAGACATGTGGTGATTTTAAGAGATAATTCGCTGTAATTACAAGCTTAATCACAGCAAATTCACCTTTAAAAATTGCCAAACATCACTGTCGTTTCAAAATCGTCTCTTAGTAAATCCGGTGACTTTTTTTTTTGTTAAATCTTCTTCAAACGACATGAATTTTTTTCTGCCGATTTAAATCGCCCTTTAGTAAATTTAGTCCCTGATCTGAACACAGTCTGAGCAATCCAGACAACTGACTTTTTACATTCCAACTGCTTCCAAAATTTGGGCAGGTTGCAGGGGGAGGCGTTTAGAATTCAAGAAAGTAATGGGGCCAAAGAAGCAAATTTAAGTGCATACAGATCATAAATGTTAGGTAAGCTTCTGCTTTTGGAAGTCTGTCCGAGCTGTGGATTATTGTGCAGTGTATGGAGACACGGTTTTCCCTACATGCCCAAATATGCTGCAGGGTAGTACAATATAATGGCTGTAAAAGGAGGTTCTGATTGTGAGCTCCTGTATCTAAATGTAAATGTCAAAAGATAACGCAGCGAAACATCATCAGCTGGCGTACGCTCACCTCTATCTTAGCCCCTGTGTATCTAGGAGAGGGTTCTCCACTGCATGTACAGTATACACTAGCATTTTGTAGATGCATATTGTGTAAACAGGAGATAATTTTACACCAGGTGTATACAGTAGCCTTGTACAGCTGTATGTTATGACCAGTAGAGGGCGCACTGCTACATACAGTATATACTCCTAGATCCCTGCAGCCTATGTTGTATAACCAGGAGAGGTTACACTTTAATATACCTGCACTAGAGTGGGGTTCTCCATCCAGGGTCGCCATCAGGAGGGGGGGACAGCCGGGCCTAGTGTCCCGGGCCCGGACAGAGGGGGGGCCCGGGATAGCCCCAGGCCTCCTCTCTGTCCTGCCCAGGACACCATGTACCCAGGAATGACCGCTAGTAATTTACGGCCCTGCCAGTAATTTGTGGTAACACATAAGCAATGCAGGGAGAGCAGGGTCTGTCTCACTCCCTGCACCTTCCAAAGTAATCATTTCTGCAGGGAGAGAGCATGAGACCTTGCTCTCTCTGCATCGCTGTACTCACACAGTGTGTGTGACGTCAGTCTGGGGGCGCCACCTGCAGGCTGACTGGGAGATCTGACAGGAAGATGTGAGGAGCAGACAGAAGAAAATTGATAGAGAAAAGTAAGTGAGAAGAAGGGGTGTGTGTATGTGTGTTGAGAAGGGGTTTAGGGGTCTATTTACAAAGTTCATTTTCATGTGATAATGCCCATTTTCATGTGAAAATGAACATTATCACATGAAAAAGAACTGTTTCTTATTTACAGACAATAGATCGTCATGGAAAATAGTAGTTTCCATGATGATCCATGTTACTATCGGGGGTCTCCGCTGGCCCCTTCATTTCAGAGTGGGCCGGCGCTTCCTTATATTTACAAAGCTTTGGAGCGGAGTTTTACCCTCTGCTCCAGGCGTAAAACCAACGTCAGCTCTGGCTGGCGTTATGGGGTATCTCTCCAGTGATTTCCCCATATACCCCTCTTTTCCTCCCCCTAATAGCTGTTATTAGGGGGAGGAAAAGGGGGATATGTATGGGGACACTGCTGGAATACACTTATGTGTTAAAAAGTAAAAAAAATAAAATAAAAAAAAAGTAAATTATATTTTTATGTAAAAATGTAATAAATACAACTAAAATATATAAAACTGTAAAAAAATGTAAAAAAATAGCAAAACTTACCCATCCAGGAGAAGCGTCAGACTCATTCCAGAGATGAAGACACTGCGCATGCAGTGTTTTTTCATATCTGGACCTGAAATTTTCTAAGTGAGGCAACAGAGTCTCTGCCCATGCGCATACTCCGTATGAATGAAATGTCCTGCGATGAGCAGAGACATCATCGCTGGACCTCGCAGGACCTTGCAGGTAGGGTGAATAATAGCAAATTTAATGAACGATGCTGCCAGGCTCGCTGCGAGGAGAAGCGAGCCTGGATCACCATTGTTCATTAAAAAATGAACTCATAGGTAAATAGGTGTTGTGATCTTCAGGAACATATAAAAGATGCTGATTTTTATTTTAACTTATCTGCTGGCCCAAAAGCAGTTAAATATAGTAGATAGTCTAGCCACCTACTGTTTAGAGAGAGACTGTGCAGTGAGGTACCCTGTCTGGCTTATGGGCAAGGCTTGTCCTTTGTTTCTTAATATAATCATGTAAACCTGAATTTGCATGACCCATTTTAAAGAGGAAACACACAAAATGGAAGTTTCTCAATAAATTTATAGGTAAATGCAAACTGGTGCATGAAAGGCAGGGGGGATAATCTGCTAGCAACAGAAACACAGGAAAGGAAATGCCCATTTTAAAAAGGGCCTGGAGAGTGTGAATATACACACTGAAAGCATGCTAAAAACAATAAACTTAATAATAACTATATAATAATAGTAACTATAGTTACCGATCAAGCCCACTTGTGCAGTGTCCTACCACAAAATCTGCATGCGCAGAAGGTGTTGGCAATAAAAAATGTGGTGCAGATTCAGAGGACCGCACAGGTTTAACAGAAATCAGTGTCACAGAGAAGAAAATCCTGATAACATATAGCGCCAGAGAAGACTTAATTAATAAATAGACCTCAGAGTGTATGCCTTAAAAAGATGAGTGAAGTGAGAGAGAAAAAAGCATTGCGACTACTACAACCTCTTCAAATCAATAATAATATTAACTACATGCTTTATTTTTCCTTAGCCCCTTGGAAAATATAAGTTCTTTAAGTACAAAAACCTCTGTATGGCAACACACTGAAGTACTCGTTTCCTGTCATTGCTTGCTACAAGTTCCATTGCCTTTCCTTTTCTACCATAAAAGATATAGGTTTGCATGGCCAAACTGGTTCTTATTGAGCTGTTAAGTGTGCATCATCTAAAAGGTTGAAGTAGTTATTGAAGGGATTGTCAGATGTGTTGCACAGTATGTGGCTCAAGGAAAGGAATTTAAAGGTCTTTGTCTATAAAGGAGTGATGGACACAGTGACATTGAAGACACATACAAAACAGCAATTACTTTCCTTGGCAAGTGAAGATTATTTTAATCATTATGCTGTTGTCATCACATTTTGCCAGTAATAGGAATAAATAGGTGGAAAAAAAACTTGTTAAAAATAGTTGGAAGCAGAAATGTAGACAAGTCCCCACACACTGAAGACTTCTGTACGCCTGTAACAACTATGGAAAATGACATATACATCTGTGTGTTACTTTCTATGCAATTTGTGGCTACAATCTACTTTTACCTGACAATGTGTCAACTTCAATGGCTCAAATTTAGGTTTAAAGCACATAAAATGCATGAATAACACAAAGATGAAGCCAATGTCTATTAGATGAAGAAAACGATTAAATGCCCATCGCATAGCACATTGATTGCAGGGGATATATACATATCTATGTGTACATAGTTATTATTATCATATTCTATTTATAAGGCTCCACGGGAGGTTTGCAGTTACGTAAATTGGGAACTTGAACAAACAATAAAATTAATCCTCCATGTAAAAACAAACCACAAAATTCTATAATTACATAAAGAAAAAGATAGGAAAGAGGGTCTTACTTGCGCCTACATTATAATTAGAAGGGAGGACATAAAGATTGTGAAACTGAGTCAGCTAGTAGAGGTAAGGACTGATTAGACAGAAGAATAAGGAGAATTGCATATAAAAAATGATATGTAATAAAATAATGTTTTAAGGCACAATGCAGTCTAATTGGTCGACGGAGTGTGAGGACCAAGGAAGGGGAAATTGGAGAAAGAGCTGAGACAATTTGCAAAAGAGTTGGGTGATAGAAAACTGGAGATGTGTAAAAGGAAAGGAAGAGGTAAATGTGGGTCTTATAATCCTAAAGATGGTTATTGGAGGTTAAATAAGATGATAAAAGCACCAAAAGACAAATTGTGGTGGAAGAAGAGCAGGACACAAAACATGGGGACATGGGCTGGAATAGAAAGGGAAAGGGAAGACACTCATAGGGTTTAGACAGAAAAAGAAAGGTTGATACAGAAGGAGGTAAACCACGAGAGTACATGAAATTCTGTAACATGGAGGAGTTGCAAGTGAAGAGAGTGATAAATAGTGATACATGCTGCTGAGTGGAGAGAAATGACCCTTATATAGCAGTGAACCATTTTGCGACCATAGTGAAGGCTTGGCGTGCTATCAGGAGTGTACTGTCAGTAACAATGTCCAGGCTCTGGCTTAATGGAGGGGCCAGGCTCTGTTCAGAGCTTTGTTAAACCAATACCCCAGCCAGGCCTATTTGAGTTACCTTTCTATACTGGAAGGCTTTACATGACAGCGGAATGATGCGCAAGGAGGACATAATGAGAAATAAGTACCTGCTTACCTCGCTGAGGAGAAGCAATCAATGATTCCCAGGATGAAGACATAGAATGGTAAATATCCCTTCTCCTAATTCTTACCCTAATTCTCCCCTACCATTAATCTAACCCTAACCCTCCCCTTGCATTACCCTAACCCTAACCCTCATCTCCCTGCAGCCTAACCCTAAGACTCCGTTCCCTGCAGCCTAACCCTAAGACTCACTTCTCCGCATCCTGACCCTAAGACTCTGTAAGGGCAAAAGGACAACAAGAAGAAAACTGCAGCACAGGGATTCACCACTCAGAAGGAACCTCTTCGGACTACCCAATAGCTCCTTCGAATCCTTGAGGCTGTCTGTCCATCTGTCCATCTCTACATCCTTCCCACTCGGATCAGTTTAAACTCAGATTCCTTTCCTGGCCGGAAGCAATCTCTCAGCCTAGAATGAAGCACCAACAAAGCCAGACCGGTCAAATACTCAAACTGCCCGTGTCGGAGGACTCCCATGGATGAGGAACACACTTCCTCGCTCACCCTGGTCAGGAGGACCTCACTTTGCCCTGGCCTGCAATGGGGCGGAGCGTGTGCTCGGCTGACCACCTCTGGTTCACCGGCCAACCAATACCCACCAGGGTAGGGGCCCTACTGCAGAGTATCACCTGCAACCTCACTTACCAACGTCAGGCATTTGCACCTCCTGCAAAAAATTAAACCTTTTTTACTCCAAATATACTTAGAAACATAGAAACATAGAAAGTGACGGCAGATAAGAGCCACATGGCCCATCTAGTCTGCCCATTTGTTTATTGAAAACTATACTGACCCTAGACCCTATTTACTTCTTGGCTTAGTCTTATAATAAGAAGCAAAAAGTGTATCGGGTTTTGTTGACCATTTCCTAATATGTAAGAGGCAGAATCTACTTTTTCCCCAGTTGCAATAATATTCTTTTTTAATGATTATTTCTGATCATTTTGGGGCTGATTAATTTAAGATCGGATCCAGATTCCCACAAAGTGGATGTTTTCCAATTAATAGGATCGTTACATGCCCGCTTTATGATACACATGATCTCGCATAGAATTGCAACTTTTTTTTTCCCAATGGGTTTCCACGGCAGGGCAGCGGTGAGCACATGGTGAAGGTGTTTACTACTGAAATAATTTTGTAGAGGCATTCTAAAAGCCTGCTGCGCTGCCCAGACACATGTTCCATCCCTATTTTAAGTGAGGAAGGGTCAGAAATCTTAAGGTAGGGATCACCAGACAGAACTTTGTGTGAGCGAGGTAGTGGCCTCCCAAGTGCTGGATTGGAAGGTTGTATCTAATATTAGATGCCTATTGGTGCTGTGTTTGGTGCTCCAAGTGCAGCACCAGGGTAAGTCTGGGTAAGGTCCATAATCGTGGTTTTCGGTTAGATCTAAACGCATGCAAAATGAATGCAGTTGTGGCCCTATTCACAGCCATGGAGATTTATTTAGAAAACAAATTCAGCTTCAGTTTCCTTTGTGGTCCATTGCCAACTATAGTATTGTCAGAATTAGCATAATCATCATCATTAGTTGTTACACTAGAGGTAAGACAGGTGTTAAAATTTCCACCTAAAGCTTTTGCAATTGCCTCTATTTTCAAATATGAACCATACACACCCATACTGTAACCTGCTCAGGTGTCACACCTGAGTTGTATATGACTATTATCACATACAATTGTGCCCCTTTTTTCATAAGCATAAGCATGGGCATAAGCAGTTTGAAAACTCCCAAAATATTCCGGAATGAGTCCTGCATGCATGCCTAGAGGGGCAAGACTCTTAATGCAAATGAGCTGCACACAGGCTACTAATGTACAGTATGGGCGTTCCAACAGAGTTAGGACTGATTCACAAGTCAGAGTGTCTTGCGTAAACTAACGTACACACAGGACTAGTTAAGGTAGCCCTTGACCATGAGTTGATGAACCATATTGTTTATTGTGAGGTCATGCACCTTCTCTTACTTAGTTCAGGCCACACCTGTTGCGTGTTTATAATCAATGGATGTAAGTTTTTAGATTAAACAAATAAAGGCTTGTTTTTAAAATCCTATGCTGATTTTCCCACTTCCTCTTGGCAAGGTACTCCTAGAGATCGCTAGTTACTCACAGTTTGCAGATCACTTGTGCACATGATGCAGACAGGAGTCCTGTCGCCATTAGAGGATCAGCGATACCGCTTTCTGAAGTTGAAATCTGTTACAGTTCAATATGGACACAATGGGGTAGATCCAGAACTACGTCCGTCTTCCATAGATGAACGTAATTCAATGAACAATAGCTACTGCGCATGCGTAGTAGCTATTGTACTGTAACCTGCTCAGGTGTCACACCTGAGTTGTATATGACTATTATCACATACAATTGTGCCCCTTTTTTCATAAGCATAAGCATGGGCATAAGCAGTTTGAAAACTCTCAAAATATGCCATGCCATCAGATGTACAATCAATTATAAATAAGCCTCAATGGCCAAATATATGCACGTAAACCATAGCCGACTGTTTCCCAAACACGGATATCTGACTTAGGACTGATGCACGCATCGGCACGGAATGAGTCCTGCATGCATGCCTAAAGGGGCAAGACTCTTAATGCAAATGAGCTGCACACAGGCTACTAATGTACAGTGTGGGTGTTCCAACAGAGTTAAATCCGATTCACAAGTCGGAGTGTCTTGCGTAAACTAACGTACACACAGGACTAGTTAAGGTAGTCCTTGACCATGAGTTGATGAACCATATTGTTTATTGTGAGGTCATGCACCTTCTCTTACTTAGTTCAGGCCACACCTGTTGCGTGTTTATAGTCAATGGATGTAAGTTTTTAGATTAAACAAATAAAGGCTTGTTTTTAAAATCCTATGCTGATTTTCCATTTTGTGCAAGACTTTAACCTCATAAAGATAGCCATTTTTTGGATTTAGTTTTTGAAGGTTTTTTTTTTCTTAAAATTTTGGGACCAAGCACTATTACATTTGGGAAACAATGTATTTTATGTGAAGCGCCACAGAACCTGACCCGTGAAACCACTCTGTACACAAATGCAATAATAAAAGCATTATTATATTTATTAAAAATGTATCAAAATAGTATAAAGTAGTGCTGCTCGGCCAGTCCGGGCACACACTCTTCTACAATGAAACTTTGTAAAAAAAAAATTAAAACAAATAACAGAACT
Source organism: Limnodynastes dumerilii (assembly GCA_011038615.1). Classification (NCBI taxonomy): domain Eukaryota; kingdom Metazoa; phylum Chordata; class Amphibia; order Anura; family Limnodynastidae; genus Limnodynastes; species Limnodynastes dumerilii. The sequence continues at coordinate 240,423 of WWET01000151.1, read as the reverse complement.
GTGCAGGAATTAAATAATAATGTCCTCATAAGATGTATGCTTCAGTATTGTGAAACAACAACCTTCAGCGTTTAGCTGACAACCTCCGTGACCAAAGATTAGTCCAATAGATTGAGCTCAACCTTATAGTCTGTCCAGATGAATAATATGCTGTATCCTTTTATAACCTCCTTTTCGAGGAGGGTAATGCTTGGGTAACAGTAGATGTATAATGAAATTGGCATATACGGCAGTCAGTGTTACTATACGATCCCACTTCCTCTTGGCAAGGTACTCCTAGAGATCGCTAGTTACTCACAGTTTGCAGATCACTTGTGCACACGATGCAGACAGGAGTCCTGCCGCCATTAGAGGATCAGCGGTACCGCTTCCTGGAGTTGAAATCTGTTACAGTTCAATGTGGACACAATGGGGTAGATCAAGAACTACGTCCGTCTTCCATAGACGAACGTAATTCAATAAACAATCGCTACTCTACTCTTTTAGACCGCATATACGCAATCTATTTATCGAAACGATACGCAGAATACGTACATTAGCTACTACGCATGCGCAGTAGCTATTGTTCATTGCATTACGTCCCTCTATGGAAGACGGACGTAGTTCTGGATCCGGCCCAATCTGCTTAATGGAATTGAAAGGAGGTCCGGAGGGATGAAGACACTTGTTAGGTCCTGCACACATACACTCTGGTGCGTTTCTTCGCTTACTAGCGATTTCATTTGAGGGAGATGACTAGTGGTTCATGTAGCACTCCTTTTAAATTATTTGTGACAGGTGGTTATTCTAATGCAAATGGTTACAAATATGATTCTCATTCCTAATTAGTAGGTGATGAGTATGCAGTCTTTAAGAAAAAATGTCCTTTGACAACGTTGGTTTGATGTAAGTATATGAAGACTTATGCACACCCATAACATGACAAATAGGGACTATACCCTTTGGAAGAACCAATTATTCATGAGGATACATCAGGGGATAACATCGAGATCAGGGATACCCTATTGACCAAACAAGTGAGGAAGAAGTCAAACTTCTATCCTCTACAACATAAGGGAGCACTGGTAGAGGCTTTCTATAAAAAGACTTTGGAGGATTTCAAGTGTCTTTGTAGAACAGCACAAGAGAATCCTGGGAAGGATAATCTTAATAAACAAGAAAGAAGGGCATTGAAAGAACTGATGAAAGATCAGACCCTTATCATTAAGCCGGTAGACAAAGGGGGAGGTGTGGTCCTCCAAGATTGGGATCAATATTTAAAAATAGCGCATCGACAATTGTCAAATGTGAAGTTCTACAAGACCCTTCCTAATGACCCTACTAATGAATTTCAGGTTAAATTTAGACATATACTTCGCCAAGCTTTTCATAAGGGAGCAATCTCTAAAAGGGAATTAGATTTTCTCTATGATCCTTATCCGGTGATTCCAACATACTATCACCTCCCTAAAATTTATAAAAGCACCACCTCACCCCCAGGACGGCCTATTATTGCAGGTATAGGCTCCATCACATCTGCTCTGTCGTCTTTCATCGACACTCAACTGCAACCTTTTGTTGTATCCCTTCAATGTTATATACAAGACACTACTCAGTTCCTAAGTATGATTCAGGAAATCACATGGCAATCCAACTATATGCTAGTGACGTGTGATGTAGAGTCTCTCTACACTAACATCCCTCATTTTGAAGGAGTTAGGGCAGTGGACTCATTCTTACATAAATCAGACAATATTAGTACACAAAGATGTACTGTATTTTTCGGACCATAAGGCGCACTTAGTTTTTAGGAGGAAGAAAACAGAAAAAAATATTTTGAACCAAATAGTGTCCAGCACCCAGCATCACCCATCATGTCCTGCACCCAGCATCACACATATGATTCTCATTCCTAATTAGTAGGTGATGATCATGCGGTCTTTAAGAAAAAATGTCCTTTGACAACGTTGGTTTGATGTCAGTATATGAAGACTTATGTACACCCATAACATGACAAATAGGGACTATACCCTTTGGAAGAACCAATTATTCATGAGGATACATCAGGGGATAACATCGAGATCAGGGATACCCTATTGACCAAACAAGTGAGGAAGAAGTCAAACTTCTATCCTCTACAACATAAGGGAGCACTGGTAGAGGCTTTCTATAAAAAGACTTTGGAGGATTTCAAGTGTCTTTGTAGAACAGCACAAGAGAACCCTGGGAAGGATAATCTTAATAAACAAGAAAGAAGGGCATTGAAAGAACTGATGAAAGATCAGACCCTTATCATTAAGCCGGTAGACAAAGGGGGAGGTGTGGTCCTCCAAGATTGGGATCAATATTTAAAAATAGCGCATCGACAATTGTCAAATGTGAAGTTCTACAAGACCCTTCCTAATGACCCTACTAATGAATTTCAGGTTAAATTTAGACATATACTTCGCCAAGCTTTTCATAAGGGAGCAATCTCTAAAAGGGAATTAGATTTTCTCTATGATCCTTATCCGGTGATTCCAACATACTATCACCTCCCTAAAATTTATAAAAGCACCACCTCACCCCCAGGACGGCCTATTATTGCAGGTATAGGCTCCATCACATCTGCTCTGTCGTCTTTCATCGACACTCAACTGCAACCTTTTGTTGTATCCCTTCAATGTTATATACAAGACACTACTCAGTTCCTAAGTATGATTCAGGAAATCACATGGCAATCCAACTATATGTAGAGTCTCTCTACACTAACATCCCTCATTGTGAAGGAGTTAGGGCAGTGGACTCATTCTTACATAAATCAGACAATATTAGTACACAAAGACGTGAATTTATTTTAGACTCTATGTTGTTCATTCTGGAACACAACAATTTTTTGTTTGATTCCTAATTCTACCTTCAGATGCATGGTACTGCCATGGGGACTTATATATGGGCCGATTTGAACAAGAGTTCATTTGGGACGGCCCATATAGGCGCAACTTAGTCCTCTATGGCAGATACATTGACGATCTATTCTTTATATGGGAAGGCACGGTGGAAACTGTCCAGAGTTTCATATCTCATCTTAATCAAAATAATTATGGATTATGTTTCACTAGCACTTATAGTCAGTCATCCATTAATTTTCTAGACATTAGTGTCTATGTGGAGAAAAATCGTATACACACTAAAACCCATTGGAAGGAGGTAGACTGTAACAACTTTTTGAATTACAGAAGCAGTAATGCCAGAACCTGGAAAAACAACATACCAAAGGGGCAGATGTTAAGAATGAGGAGGAACTGCTCACTGGATGCTCAATTCGAGATCCAATCAGAGACCCTTATAGGGGCTTTTAGAGCACAGGGATATCCTGGTGATCTGCTGTCTAGAGCAAAATACAAAGTAGCTATGTTAGAAAGGGATTCCCTTTTGGAGTATAAAAATAAGAAAAAAGAGGAAGCACTTCACACTGATGAAAGAGGTAACCAGAAATTATGTTTTATATCCAAATTTAACAGTCATGCGGACAAAATTAGAAAGATTATCCAAAAAAATACAGCTATTTTAAAATCAGATGACCTATTGAATCAAGATAGTGTTCGTGATCTAAAGGTTTTTAAGAAGTCAAGAAACCTAAAGGATATGTTGTTTCCTAGTTTCCAAAAAAAAAGTTGACGGAAAAAATTGAACCAGCCCTTAATTGGCTCCCAAATCCCCCAATAGGGACATATAGGTGTGGGAGAACCCACTGCCTTACATGTCCACATATTGTGCACCATGCCACTGAATTTACCTCCTTTACCACCAAAGAAGCCTTCAAGATAGAAACATAGAAAGTGACGGCAGATAAGAGCCACATGGCCCATCTAGTCTGCCGATTAGATGAAGGGCTTCTATAATTGTAACTCATCCTATGTGGTATATCTCTTGGAATGTCCCTGTGGCTCTCAGTATGTGGGTCGTACTACAAGAAGTGTTAATACACGTTTTTTGGGACACAGAAGGAACATCCTAAAAAATGTCAAACAACATAGTCTATCTGCACATATGCTGAAGTGCCAAGGAGGAAGGGTACAAGACCTTAAACTTAAGGTCATTGAAAGGATAGGAACAACAGAGAGAAAAGGCGACAGCTACACTATATTATGTAGACGGGAAGCTTATTGGATATTCAGTATGAAAACCCTATACCCTAATGGCCTCAATGACACAATTGAATTAAATAACATCTAAAAGGATCTGTGTGTAGTACAAGAAATAACATCGTGGACCCAACACCCTGTGACTGCCCTTCCAACATAGATGACAGACACCCTGCAATGTACAACATAATAATAATTATATTTTTTTATATAATACAGCAATTTTAAAATCACTGGTAAATACATGTAAACTTTGGTGATTTAGAAAAATCGCCTTTAGTAAATCTGGTCCTAAAGGTTTGGAGATAGGGTGGAATATAGGCAGTGATTGAACCCATAGCAAATGTCTGAGGGGGCCCAGCAATGCAGCTCTGCCCTACCTTGTGCTCTAGTGGGAAAAAGATGGTGGTGGTCTCTCTTGGCATTGCACAGAAGAGACCACTGGACTGTTGTATAGGTGAGAGGGTGGTATCCAGTGTGAATGCAGTAGATTTTGTTGGTATAATTGTAGGTTATTAAAATAATGTTATATTTGATTTGTTTTACACAGGCAATCAATTTGGGAACTTATTAAATGTTACTCCAGCAGATGTGGAATCTCAGCATTGGGTACACATTGGGATATTATATAACATTCCAACATCATTACTGTAATTAAGTATCATTCTGTCCTTCTGTACACTGAAGAAAGAAGCAGACATCGGGCTTTATTACAAGATGTGATGCACTTTCAGACAATTCTGCAGCATGTTGGGACAGCACACACACTGGTAAGATGATGGCGCTATCTGATGATTATCATGTGATCTGCACCGTAATCATTACATAACCCTCCGGTGTGTCCCCAGCATTGGACAAGGTGCTTCATGCATGTTTATGCCCTGTATGGGGGGGATTAGGATTGCGTAAGTGAAGGGTCGGCCCCTTTATCGAACCTTCTAACTTTTATCGTAACATCTGGATCACGATTGTCCCCTAACTTACTTAATTGTGGATCCAACCCTACATTATTATCATGCCGATCACATGATAAGCTTGTTTGGTAAGATATTAGTGTGTACGCTTCCACAATCATATTTTATCATACTAAAGCAAATGGCTTCATTTGATTTGAGTTTATAAACGTCCTAAAATTCATGAAAAATTCAGGAACCGATATGAGTGATTGCTTCAAATTGTAAGGCGCTATGTTATATGATGGTGCTATTTAAACACAGTGCACATTGTGTACTCTGGTAGCGGGACTATATGATATTAGAGACCCTGCTTACCGTTTATCACGCTCAGAGGCCGGTCAATTATATTGCCATATGGAGCAACAGAAACACTCTTAACAGCTTAATACCATCTATACATCCCGCTTCAACTGTGGGAATCAGACACATGTATACAGCTACTTCTCTTGTACTAAATTGATTATATGGACACTATCCATCTGAAGCTTCTTCAAGATTGTAATTACTAATATATGTCCAGGCAATTGCAAGCAATAGAGCTTTATTCAATCTTTTATGATGCAAATTGTGTATGTGCATATACATAACACTGAGTGGTACCACTGATGCAAAATACCTTACTATCTATTTTATATTTTATATTTTAATTCATGTGTTTAATAAATTGACTTATATTATCACCTGTCGAGATTCTTTGGTTTTTCTAGCGCTCCTCCATATCCTTTTGTATTTGCTATTTAAATACACCGATCCTTAGTAAAGGACCTACCAGGAAGAGTGGGGGAGGGGAGAGAGGCAATGTTCGTGCAGACATTGCACAGAGAGATAAGGTAGCCCTATGGCACTCGTAAGTAAATATGGTACTTAAAAAGGGGTGTGGGATAGGGGCAGGACAGGTGAGTTAGGTGCGGATCTTTGAATACGGTCCCTAAGGTCCGGAGATTACTACTCTTACTTAATTTTACTACTTGTATAATATAAATAGAAGAAAAGATTAAATATAAGTACATGAAACAATACCAGAACCTATGGACATTTACAGAGACTTTACTGGGGCACACCACTGAAGCGTGGAGCTGTCCCTTCTCTTTTAAGAGCTGGCTCCTAGTGTACACTAAGGGAGCATTTTCAGATCGCTATGATGGAAAAACGCCCCCTATTGGTTCTGCAGTGTATATGCAGGTACCGCAGTAGCAGGAAATACCAAGACAGAATAGTGGATTCAGACAATCTAGAGGCATCCTGATAAGTGTTCTGACGGTGTGGTGGGACAGAGCTGGAGGCAGAAGCACCTCCGCTCTGGGGGCATGGGGAGGGATGCAGATTCTGCAGTAAGGGTTGGCTTCATCCCTTACATACAGTTTACATTTCCGCACAGCCGCCATTATACACGGAGACGGTGCGGAAATGGAAATGTAGGGTTGTAATCCAATTAAAAGCGAGGGTGCATGGGAGTGGTGATGTGACAAGTCCTGGTAGACTCTCCATGTCACCGTAATGCACCTTGAGCAATGCAGCGGTGCCACACTTTACCCTGCCAAGATGGTCATGTGACTTCCCAGTGCTTCCAGAACACCAATGAGAAGAACTCGCTTCAGGTAAGTCTTATTTCTTTCAGTGCCCCACGATGTGTTCTCCTCCAGAGCTGCCAAATGCTGCATCCTGGTGTGCTGCTGACACTCACACAATAGCCATCCCTTTCATCCCTATGGGAGATGCTGGAGGGGGAAGACAGCTCTTGGGCTTATTGACTGCACAATTCTGTGGATTACAGCATTTTTCAGCAGGGGAGGAGCCATTATACCCTGATTTCCAGGTGAATAAAGGTGGTTACAGAGCATATTATATGATTTGTATAAGACTGTAGGTCTGGGGCCAGATTTACTAAGCTGCGTGTTTGGATAAGTGGAAATGTTGCTCATAGCAACCAATCAGATTCTAGCTGACATTCTCTAGTATGTAATAGGAAAGTGGGAGCTAAAATCTGATTGATTGCTATAGGCAACATCTCCACTTTTCCAAACCCGCATCTTAGTAAATCTGGCCCCTGGTCCTGGGAATCTGAGTGTTGCCTGAAATTCGTCATAAATCATTCTTTAGTAAGTCAACAAAAAATGATAAATCACAATGCAGTCGGGTTAACAAATTATACATAAATTGAAGGAACACAAGGTTGATAGTGAAGGTATAGATGGACAGAGGATAATCTGATGCTTCCAATACTATGTATCATTCTTTGGATGGGGTTAGTAGAATTTCATGGAGATAACTGGGCACTACATAGGGATAACAGTTATATGGACCGAAGAGCACAGTTATCTCAAAACCATATATTCCAGACAGGCCAAGCAAAGCTTTAGTAACAGTGGGCCGTATTCAGAGATCCGTTTTTATATGTACGCAATTATACGCACGGCCAGAGCAAGGAAACACCCACCAACACCCCTGACACTCCCCTCTCCCGGACGTGCTGTCGATGACTTATGAGTCCTTAGACTCCTCTGTTCTTTACGTGTGTTCTTACGTGCGTATATGTGCTCCATCCGTGCGATTCTTTATAACCGCGTCTCCATGCGTTCATTTAAATACCCATTTTTATGTAAATTTTCCCGTGATTCACATGTACGTCCGTTAGGCACTTGCGTGCGCATAGTCAACGTAAATTACGTAAATAAAATTACTGCGCATTCACAGTTGATCCGATCCTAAAAATACGCACAGAACTTCCTTCAAAAGCGGATCTCTGAATATGGCCCTGTATCTTCAGTCTACTTGGTGGTTACAACCCAACACATGGAGAGATAAAAGCACAATTTGGTTGATAAGGGACAAGCCATTGAGATGGAATTGTTAAAATGTATGTAAACATAAATTTAAATTTATATTAAGAACATATTTCATCACAGAAACTGTGTTGATGATTTTCCTTTTTATAATGGAGTGTCGAACACAAGCCTGGTAAAAACCCAACTGATGATCAAGTGACTGATAGTGACCTCTGGTGGCAATTAGGTAAAACTACAATCTAGACTACCAACTGAAGGGAACTCAATTAAATTTGATTTTAAACAATTTATTTTATTTATTTGTTCATTAACAGGTTTTTATAGAGCGACACCAGATTACGTAGCACTTTACAATTTTACAAATATTATAACAATGCCTCGTTTGTAATTGTAAATAAATATACACAGAAACAAGCAAAACTGAGATAGAGTTTCAGAAAATATATTTTATATGTGATTTGTAAGCCTGGGATCCAAATGATATTATTTATTTATCCATAACTCATTTTATTCATATCATCCACCACCAATTACAAGGTGATAAGAAAGGTTGTGTTCGGCTATGCTTCGGGTGGGAGTCAGTTGTTAGCTGTTGATATGTTATGCTGGTCACACCTCTATGGTTGCTCTCTCCTCACTCCTCTGCAGTGCTATATTGATAAATATATAGAGCTAAAGAGCTCCTCCACCTTTAAACTTCATCGGCAATTAGGGAGAGACACACTATGTATTACCCATTCTGGGTATATGTATTTATTTACAGTAGCTGTGTTGTTTTAATTTGCTAAACTACCAAGTAATAACCCAGGTCAATAGGTAATATTATTATTAGGCAGTGTGATTTCTAATTTAATCCAGTGTAACCCTGTGACCAAGAGCCACTATAGAGCAAAGGGGTAAGAAATATAATGATCAGGCCGTGTATTTGCATATCATTTTGCCAACCTCAATATCTGACTTGGGATCTTCTCTCCAGGGGCCAGATTTACTAAGCTGCGGTAAAGGAAAAGTGCAGATGTTGCCCATAGCAACCAATCAGATTCTAGCTACCATTTTCTAATGTGTAATAGGAAAGTAGAGCTAGAATCTGATTGGTTGCTATGGGCAACATCTCCACTTTTCCTTTCCCGCATATTAGTAAATCTGTCCCCAGGGCGCTTGTGTATGCAGTGAGTTATGTAAACATGTTAGCACACTGACATGCTCATGATTGGCTCTACACTTCTGGACCAGTACTTACTAGAAAAGGTTTAGAGCAGTGAAGGGCAACTGGTAACCCTAGAGCCAATAGAGGTTTTTCATACCAATCTTAGCTCCCTGTGTTATTATATTTTAGAACACCTTCTGACACGTTACTTCTAGGTGTCTCTTTCATTGATTAAATGTATTGTTTTAGAGTATTAAAAGTAATATATAGTTCTTTGGATGGTTAGAGGCCATAATATGTGATTCCTGAAATTAATAAGATTCAACTAAACGCAATGACGGGGAGAGGCGCGAAGTATGTCTATTGCCGTCCTTTGCGTTAGCTGAACATCACAGATTTTATCTCGCACCTCTGTGGCGTGTGAAAAAAGTCTGTGATGTAAATTCACACAATGGGCTCTATCTACTAACTTCAGGCCCTACGCAGACGACCGAACGTATAACATATACGTACGGTGTTTAGCGTTTTTTCCTACTAGTACATTTTTTCTGTTATCTACGTATCTTTTCCTTACGTAGATTGCGTAAATGCAGTCTGAGAGACCACATTTACACAATCTACGTCAGGAAAAGATACGTAGATAACGTAAAAAATGTACTACGCATGCGCAGTAGGAAAAAACGCTAAACACCGTACGTATATGTTATACGTCCGGTCATCTGCGTACGGCCCTTCATTTTTATGCCATTTAGGGCCATTCAGGTGAAAATGGGCAATAAAGCAGGAAAATGAAGTTTTTCATATTTACAAACCAGGGATCGCAAATGGAAAACAGCAGTTTCCATGGCAATCCATGTAAATATTGAAAGTGTCCGCCAGCGTGTTCCTTTCAGAGTGAGTCGGGGCTTCCTTACATTTACTAAATGCCAGAGTGGGGTTTTACACTCTGCTCCCGGAGGAAAAATGAACACCATCTCAGGATGCCGTTATAACAGTTATTCCAGCAATCTCCCCATATCCTCCCTGTGTGGGGAGACTGCTGCAATACACATATGTGTATGTAAAGTGATAATTAAAAAAAATGTTAACAATTTTTTTTAATAAGTCCATTTTTATAAATAAATAAACAATAATAATAAAAAGAAAAAAAAAGAGAAAAGAGAATTAAACTTACTTGTCCAGACAACAAGCATGACTGCTGATAATCTCTCAGATCATCGCGGGACCTCGCTGGAGGGGTAAGCATTAGTACGTGAGTCTGCTCAGCTTAATTCATAGAGGACTGAACAGGTAAGTAAATAGGGACCAATGCGCCATTTCGGAGGCCCATCGGATTCAATTAAATCTGTCCCATAGAGGCTGAGAAATACCTAGGGCTAGATTTACAGAGCTGCGGGGAAGGAAAAGTGGAGATGTTACCCATAGCAACCAATCAGATTCTAGCTTGAATTGGTTGACATGGGCAACATTTCCACTTTTTCTATCCAGCAGCTTAATAAATCTGGCCCTTAAATGGAATGCAAAACAGACCTGCAGTTCCTCAGTTTATCCACAGAGTGGCAGAATCTACAAAGAAAAAGGACATCTGCAACATAGCTGCACAAGCTATTGTCATTCAGACACAATGGAACCCTCGTGTCATTACAAGATTGGGAAAACCTGTTTTATTTTGTTACTTGGGACTTTGTTTTAGCTTGTTCTGCAATGAAGCTCCTAGTTGTGCCATTTTCCCTAGTGATATAAACATTACTTGAAAAATAATAAAATAAAATATCTTGTTGATTTAAAAGATAGTAAATTGTGGTAAAATAATTGAATAATAATTTGGAATATTATGCTGGATATATCATTCAGGTCACAATGCAGCAACGCCTTGGGGTAGATTCTATTGTGCCTCTGGAGGGTCCAGAATTACACATTGCAGCTGATCCAGAGTTTTTGCACAAGTGGAATGCGCAAGCATTCGTCAAAACACGCAACTCTGGATAGGTCGTAGTGAAAAGGGGAAGCGCAGAGTCATATGTGCAGAGGTTGTGGGTCATACTGCCGCAGCCTCTGCCACTTTCCTATGTTTTGAATGTTTTTTCTTTTAAGTTTAACCATTTTCAGTCTTAAAACAGCCCTTTAAAGTCTTTGTACATTATTTACAGTAATGCCTGAGCATAGAGCGACATTCCACTGCTATTCTGGCATAAATACAATTATATATATATTAATTTAACAGCAGAAATGTCCTTTAAACAGTTTATTAATCAAACCTTTTCAGTGTTATATTTTCACCATGTGTAGATCAGTGTTATTACATATAAGGGCCATTTCCCCATTGAAAATGACCTATGACTTACACCATCTCCCGACATGGTGTAAGATTTTCATGGAAGCGCAGGTACCTTAGACAGCTACTGCACCTATTTAAATAAGGTACACGGCCATTTTCTCATTTTACTATCATGGAACACCCCGTTCAATGAGCACACAGCACAAAGATGTGCAGAGAGGCGCAGGGGGAGCACTTCACCAACTTCATGTGCTTGCTCCCGTTTTCAGCCTGTTCTGAGCATGTGCAGTGTGAAATTCCGCTGCGCTTCCGTCTAAAAAAAGGTGGATGCGAAACTCAAGATCACCCCCATTGTGCAAATCTACAACACGTATTTTAACACGCAGTCCATAAAGGTGCCAGGTAAAATCCATGATGTATCGTCTATAATAGAAGGAAATAGGAGCACTTTACACCTAATCCCGTCATTGTGGGGAATAGAATCAGCCCCTTAAAGTTTTATGTGTTTGCCAATAACCGTAATAGACAGGAATCAGGACACTGGGCCGGATCCAGAACTACGTCCGTCTTCCATAGACAGACGTAATTCAATAAACAGTAGCTACTGCGCATGCGTAGTAGCTATTGTACGTCATCTGCGTATCGTTTCTAAAAGACCGCATATACGCAATCTACATATCGAAACAATACGCAGATTACGTACAATAGCTACTACGTATGCGCAGTAGCTACTGTTTATTGAATTAAAGACCGCATATACGCAATCTACGTATCGAAACGCATATTACATACAATAGCTACTACGCATGCGCAGTAGCTACTGTTTATTGAATTATGTCCGTCTATGGAAGACGGACGTAGTTCTGGATCTACCCCACTGTGTTATTTCTCGTTATCACACTAAATGGTCTAAAAATGCCATAATAACCAACACTGCACTCTCCCTATAAAGTGATAGCATCAACTATCAGACAGTGTGTCCCCTGTGCTATATCCCCTGCTATCATCGCAGGGTATGTGATATACTGGTCTGTATGTATGAACAATGAATAAACAGGTGACTACAGCAACCTACAAGCTGAAATGATTGCAGAACATTATGAAACACGTCAGCTCTGCACATTCATGCGTCCATATAACATGCGTCCATATAACTGCTTCCATATAACCCTATACCGTAATACATGAAAGAATGTATCCATCTTTGAAAGTGTAAAAGTGAGGCCACGCTCAGGGCAAAGCACAGGCTGACACAATAGAGAATCACCTATAAATAAACAGTTATTGGCTCTCAGATCCAGAGCTGTGGGGTGGAAGATAAAATGAGTGTAAAGATTGATAGCGGGTTAACCACAGGTATCAGTCCATGGAAATCACAGAGGTGTGATACATAGCACATAATAACAAAGACGTTTCACCTCCGCAGCTTCCTAACCTACTACATCTATCCCTCTGGTCTTAATTTAATGTGCGAGTACACCTTCTGTTTCCAGATAGTAACACAGCCCAGCCAGAGATCACATGGATATGGGAGAGAGGAGCATGTGTTATCCAGGCTGTCTCAGAGTTATTAGCAGAGATCTGAAATACCAAATGAAAACTGGGGCAGATCCAGACCTACGGGATAATTACGTTAGAACGCGTTGCGCATTTACACTAGCGTAATTTCTATGCACTCTCCTCGCTCGTACTTTTTACACTGCCCAAACCCTAACTTAACTTTTTTCAGCGTAAGTACTGACGTACATAATGGATTTACGAACGTGACGGCGAAATCCAGCCCACACTGTTCAATTTAAATGCCTCCCTCCACTTCCAAAACGTAATTTGGGGTGTTGTATTGATGCCCTCGCCCCTTCCTTCGTAGTTACGCTGATGGTACGTACGTTAGGAGTTATGTGGCGTAACATCTGCAGCGTGCATGTGCAGCAAATACAAATAGCCGTTTTGACGTCATCTTAGCGTACTTAGCTTAGGATCTGACACACTGTCTTTTTCCCCTGAGTCTACATGATCTGGGGCATATTGATTTATAGGTCTATTATTTAAAGACTGTCAGTAGGCTAAGACAAAGTGATATCAATAATGGAGGGCCTGATCCAGACCCCTGCGTGCTCTCTGTATGTACGGGAGTCTTAAACACCCCCCTGTTGCTTCACTCTCTTGTGCGCAGAGTGTGTGACGTATGCTGCTATAAGGCAACCTTAAGTCACATGAGCGGATCAATGGTAAGGTCACTCATAGACACCTAATCCCACCCACACTGTACAATTGAATTGCTTCCCCCACCCATCTTGGCGGGCGGAGGGGAAGCAAAACCCCTTTCTTTGCAATTCCCACCGTACGTAACATATGGAGGGCACATGTGCTCTCCACTCCAAACACCCCACTTACACACTTTGCTTAGGTAATAGGAGTAACATTCTGTAGTTGGGTTCCAGCCTGGACACAGAAATTTTGAACTTTATTTCTCTGACCCATTCATAATCGCTAAATACTGGATGGTAATTTTTAATTGACAAACAGCTGACATACTAGAAACACCCATGATGGGAGCCTGATACAGGGCTGTTGGAACCTGGTAAGCAGGGTAAGCATAACGGGGGAGTACCAAGCCAGAGAAATGCTTCCCTGAAGAAACAGAAAAAGAGAAGAGAGAAGGCTAAAAAAAAAGTTACGTAATGGGGGCACAAGCAGGGTGAGCATGAAGGGGGATCAAGCAGGGTGAGCATGAAGGGGGCACAATCAGGGTGAGCATGAAGAGGGCACAAGCAATGTGATTATATAAGGGGGCACAAGCAGGGTGAGCATGAAGGGGGATCAAGCAGGGTGAGCATGAAGGGGGCACAATCAGGGTGAGCATGAAGAGGGCACAAGCAATGTGATTATATAAGGGGGCACAAGCAGGGTGAGCATGAAGGGGGATCAAGCAGGGTGAGCATGAAGGGGGCACAATCAGGGTGAGCATGAAGAGGGCACAAGCAATGTGATTATATAAGGGGGCACAAGCAGGGTGAGCATGAAGGGGGATCAAGCAGGGTGAGCATGAAGGGGGCACAATCAGGGTGAGCATGAAGAGGGCACAAGCAATGTGATTATATAAGGGGGCACAAGCAGGGTGAGCATGAAGGGGGATCAAGCAGGGTGAGCATGAAGGGGGCACAATCAGGGTGAGCATGAAGAGGGCACAAGCAATGTGATTATATAAGGGGGCACAAGCAGGGTGAGCATGAAGGGGGATCAAGCAGGGTGAGCATGAAGGGGGCACAATCAGGGTGAGCATGAAGAGGGCACAAGCAATGTGATTATATAAGGGGGCACAAGCAGGGTGAGCATGAAGGGGGATCAAGCAGGGTGAGCATGAAGGGGGCACAATCAGGGTGAGCATGAAGAGGGCACAAGCAATGTGATTATATAAGGGGGCACAAGCAGGGTGAGCATGAAGGGGGATCAAGCAGGGTGAGCATGAAGGGGGCACAATCAGGGTGAGCATGAAGAGGGCACAAGCAATGTGATTATATAAGGGGGCACAAGCAGGGTGAGCATGAAGGGGGATCAAGCAGGGTGAGCATGAAGGGGGCACAATCAGGGTGAGCATGAAGAGGGCACAAGCAATGTGATTATATAAGGGGGCACAAGCAGGGTGAGCATGAAGGGGGATCAAGCAGGGTGAGCATGAAGGGGGCACAATCAGGGTGAGCATGAAGAGGGCACAAGCAATGTGATTATATAAGGGGGCACAAGCAGGGTGAGCATGAAGGGGGATCAAGCAGGGTGAGCATGAAGGGGGCACAATCAGGGTGAGCATGAAGAGGGCACAAGCAATGTGATTATATAAGGGGGCACAAGCAGGGTGAGCATGAAGGGGGATCAAGCAGGGTGAGCATGAAGGGGGCACAATCAGGGTGAGCATGAAGAGGGCACAAGCAATGTGATTATATAAGGGGGCACAAGCAGGGTGAGCATGAAGGGGGATCAAGCAGGGTGAGCATGAAGGGGGCACAATCAGGGTGAGCATGAAGAGGGCACAAGCAATGTGATTATATAAGGGGGCACAAGCAGGGTGAGCATGAAGGGGGATCAAGCAGGGTGAGCATGAAGGGGGCACAATCAGGGTGAGCATGAAGAGGGCACAAGCAATGTGATTATATAAGGGGGCACAAGCAGGGTGAGCATGAAGGGGGATCAAGCAGGGTGAGCATGAAGGGGGCACAATCAGGGTGAGCATGAAGAGGGCACAAGCAATGTGATTATATAAGGGGGCACAAGCAGGGTGAGCATGAAGGGGGATCAAGCAGGGTGAGCATGAAGGGGGCACAATCAGGGTGAGCATGAAGAGGGCACAAGCAATGTGATTATATAAGGGGGCACAAGCAGGGTGAGCATGAAGGGGGATCAAGCAGGGTGAGCATGAAGGGGGCACAATCAGGGTGAGCATGAAGAGGGCACAAGCAATGTGATTATATAAGGGGGCACAAGCAGGGTGAGCATGAAGGGGGATCAAGCAGGGTGAGCATGAAGGGGGCACAATCAGGGTGAGCATGAAGAGGGCACAGGGGCACAGCAATGTTGTTCTGAATTAACAAATTATTTATAAAAGAGGAGGGCACAAATGTATTCTTTGCAGTGGGGCACCAGACATGCTAGCACCGGCCCTGGCCTGATACACCCCTTTGATGGTACTCTACAAACCCCTTTAGCACAATTGATACTTTCTCTATCTCCCTAATATTTATTTTTAAATGTCAGCAAGTATGGCTTATCTATTATACTCTGCTTTGCAGTAAAGCTCTAAAATCTAATTGTAGTAGCAATATATTTGTTGGTTTAACACAAAAATTAATAAATAAGAAAATAAATATATCCAGAGGGTATGCTTCTATTTAATATGGAGTAACTGATCTGAAGTAGTCTGATCTGGGGCCAGATTTACTAAGCCACAGGTTTGGGAAAGTGGGGATGTTGCCCATAGCAACCAATCAGATTCTAGCTCTCACCTATTACATACTAGAGAATGTCAGCTAAAATCTGACAACCTGCAGCTTTGTAAATCTGTCCGCTGGAGTCTAATTTTATGGAGGTGGGGAATAGTGGTGTGATCTGAGGTCTGACTTTTTATAAGAAGTGGGTGTCTGCATTATACCATTGTCTTATTTTATTAGGCAATTGTGCTTTTAATTGCCACAATAAAATGTGGGGCTTCTGTTTTTATCTTAAGCTCATTTCTTAATGGTATATTTTTTATGTATGTTTTGCTAATATAGTTAAATCTTTATTTGAATGACTTGAGGAAGGGGGAAAGTTTAAATCTTGCATATAGACCCGTTAATCCCTTAAAAACCCATCCCTGTATTATGGGTACTGAGGGTGTCTATGTTCTCCTAACTAGACCCATAGCATCTGCACCCTGCTCCCACAATAGCAAATCACTATTCTTGACTTCTAATATAATATTAATTTACCAATTCATAATAACATATATCTGTAATTTTTGTTTGTCTGCGTAACTCTGTATATCTGTCTACGTAACTCTGTGACGCCCTGTATATTAAATGTGTTAGCTCTTAGCACTGCACAGGATTCATATCACTCTGAATACATTTTGTTATGCACAATTTATCCGGCCTGTTACAGGATTTGTTAAAAATCAGCTTATGCTGAACAGGTGTAAAGCAAGTAATTATCAAGAAAGACAAAGGACTTAATAAACACAGCCTGGAGGAGACAAGGAGATTGGTAGTAGGATAGATGATTCCATGTTATTACCGGTTCTAATGTAATTCAGGGATTCAAACCTTGCTGGGGATATTTTCATGCATCAATTTTTATCTGTGTGCTGTTTTGAAGCAGTGTGTTCCTGTCTTTTAGTGTGTCTGTTTTGAAGCTTAAATTTAGACCAACGTTGTAAAAACTGTATATATAACACTTGCTGCATAAATAAGAAATTTGGGATTGGATCCAGAATTACAAAATGTTGGCGCGGCACATGTCTCTCCGACTGAATGTCAGTTATAGCGTCTGGTTTCCGGCGTTTGCCTGCCGTTTGATTGTGCTCTCCTTGTGCACTTGCCTTGGATCTTGTTATGTATCCTTCTCCCTTTGTTTATTCCTGGTGTTACCCTTTGCCTTCCTTGTGCCCTCTTTGTCTCTGGTGTCTGCCCCAGTACCTGTGTGCAGTGCACGGCGTGAGTAGCTTGATGCTCACACTGGCGGTTAGGTGCTGTTCATTCCCCCTCTTGGTGCAGTGCTGTGTGTGTGCGAGTGGTGGGTGTGTGGTGTGTGTGCGGGTCATCTCACACCGTCTGTACCAGCCAGGTGAGCAATTCCATCTGCAACTCTCCTCTGTGTGCACGCTGTGTTTACCATCTTGCAGTGTGCTGGAGACCGCTTGCCGAACGCCATCTGTTTACTGTCACTCTGTGTTTATCATCTCCCCTTGTGTCTCCTCTCCGTGAGTCTATCTCCGGTATCTGTTGCTACCACTGTGTGTTCCATCTCTCAGTGTGTGCCCCGTGAGTGTGAGTCAGCCCATCCGACTCCGCTCCCCTGTACTGCGGTGTGCTGTGTTCCATATATCCGTGCTTTCCTTACTCTACTAGGACATGTTGTCCACCCAGGTGTTGTCATCTGCCTGTGGATCAGGTTGTCTACCTGAGGGCTCTGTTTGTTATCTGTACCCCCTCTGTGGTATTTCATTATACCCTGCACAACCTCTGGGTGCTTAACCTGTCATGTATATGTGTCCATGTCAGTGTGAAGGGTTCCAGTCTACATAACTGTGTACAAGGGTTCCAGTCTGTACACCAGTGTATAAGCGTTCCAGCCTGCATATCTGTGTACTTTGGTTCCAGTCTAGGTGCCTACGCTACAGGTTTCCCTTGGAGGCTATCACTGGAGGCCGTGACCTATCAGATGCCAGCAGCCAAGACTAAGCCCACCATCATGGGCTCTAGTGATTACCTGGCCCTGGTTTAGACTCTGCACCCTGGTGAGAACCTTTCCTGGGAGATTGTAATAACGGCTCTTTTTAAAAGGACATTCTATCCCAGGCAATTCTGAACTGGCTGGAAAATCAACTGCTTTTGCCTCGAAAAGGCAAAGCAATCGATGTACGGAACATCAAAGACGGTGCTTCGACTGGCATAGATAGACTTATCTTTATAAGTATAAATTTAACCCCAACCCTCAGCCTAATTCTTACCCTAACCCCCCCTTCCCCTCAGCCTGACCCTAAGGCTCCCTTCCCCATTGCCTAACCCTAAGATTCCCCTCCCCACAGCCTGACCCTAAGACTCCCATTCCTGCAGCCTGACTCTAAGACTCCCTTCTCGTAGTCTGACCCCAAGACCCCCCTTCCCATAGCCCAATCTTAAGACTCCCCTTCCTGCAGCCTGACCCTAAGACTGAGCAACCCGCAGACTTACCCCAACCCTAANCTGTTTGTTATCTGTCCCGCCTCTGTGGTATTTCATTATACCCTAACCCGCCCTTCCCCTCAGCCTGACCCTAAGGCTCCCTTCCCCATTGCCTAACCCTAAGATTCCCCTCCCCACAGCCTGACCCTAAGACTCCCATTCCTGCAGCCTGACTCTAAGACTCCCTTCTCGTAGTCTGACCCCAAGACCCCCCTTCCCATAGCCCAATCTTAAGACTCCCCTTCCTGCAGCCTGACCCTAAGACTGAGCAACCCGCAGACTTACCCAAACCCTAACGCTAACCCTCCCCTTTGATGACCCTAACCCTAAGCCTCCCTTTTCCAGATCCTAACCCTAAAGAAGCCTCACATCTCCGGTTGTGTCAGCGACTGGGGTATGTGGAGAGTCTGGCACTTCCGATGTGACGGGTTCGGCGGTTTATGAAAAATGAATGGGTAACTTTGCCGATCGGCATACTTAGCCATTCTAAAAAAAAGAATCGCAAATGGCTGCCGTTTCACAATAGAGACCGCCAAAAATGTGCTTTCGGTTGTCTCTATTTCTAAAAGGGCCTTTTCTTTGCGGCAATTCCATCCCCATTGACATTATCCAAGGAGTGCCAGTCAATCAATGTTTTATTATGTGTACATCATTTACTAAAAAGCATTCCTTGAGACACCAAAACAACTATGGGGCCATGCTATAACATCCAACCATAAACTATACAGCCAACTACTCTTATGGCCTCTGACTGCAGATGCTACTATGTGCTTTAAGATGAAAAATACATGACCTAATGCTGGCTGCTAGTCCCAGCCCAACCATTTATTGACTCACAGACACCCCACCTGTAGCATTGGCTGTTGCCAGCTGCCTGTCTGTGTCTAAGTCTATGCCATCTGATGCCTGTTGATATATTTCAACTGCTGAGTCAATAGATCTGTCATGATCCCTTGCAGTGTGCAGGATCTATATTTAGATCATTGTCTTTTCATTATGTTACATACATAAAGATTACTAAGTGAGAAAAACATATGAAGTATTTTAAATGTTTAGTGAGCAAAGTTTTTGTCTAACAAGGTGCTTCTCAGAACTCTACTGTTTGACTAAATAAATCACATAAATCCATGAGATTTAAAAACATATGAACTTCATGCTTTATATTGTCTATGTGATTAGGGATTTTGCATTTAACGTGTGTGCCCTGGCAGAGTGCTATATATGGGCACTGCCCGAGGGAGACAGACTTTGGCAAACGTTTTTCTTGCTCAAAGTCAAAGGGCCTCATTTACTAAGGTCGATGTAGGCAAAATCGCCTAGCTGTTTTTCACCATCGTCGTATTTACTAAAGCCAAAGTCCCGGGACTTTGGGCTTTCTCACCAACAAATCGACCATCATCGCTCTACCCTCCCTGTCCCGACTTTTCTATTGTAACCTATACAACACGGTTAATTCACTAAAGGCGATTTGACTAAATCGCCTCTAGTGCGATCCATGAGGGCTTAAAAAAAATTGCCTCCTGTGTGAGACGCTTTCATAGAAAGCGACTCACACTTTAATAGAAAAACACATGTCAACATAGTTGACCTGTGTTTTTCACTAAGTAAAAAACACTACAAGCATTTTTCAATCACTTATCCTGCCGACGCATATACTACTATAAGGAAAAGCATGGCCATGTGTTTGTGTATGTGCCATGTGTTTGTGGCCATGCTAATCCTTATAGTAGTGTAAGCAGCAGCCTGACAAGTGATAGAATTGTGTAAGGAAATGTGTTCTGATAAAAATGTAAAAATGTACCCCAATAAACTTTTCAAGATTACCTGACCTAACACTACATGTTAACCCCTGAATAAAATGTGTAGAAAATATCCCTTACTGTGTCGCTACAATATACCAGTGGCCACCGTGACTAAATGTACCCTAGAGTGTATGTTAGTGTAAAAATGTGTAATTAAATAATAAAAAAATGTTGCGACTCATCGTTTAGCAGTCATCTGTCTTGGGATGACTTGCTTGTATTTTCATCTTCTTCTGCAGATCTTCATTCAAAGTTGCTTGGAGAGGCTTGTCAGCTTGCTTGAAGATGGTCCTCTGGTGCTTCGGCCTCTTCTGGCCCTTTTCATGACGCACCCCTTCTTCCTCCTCGGTGTTCCCGCTACTAATGACCGGTCTGTCACTAGGGGGCCCCTTTTCATAGGAAAAATGATGTCACCGACATTAGGGGGCTCTAGTGTTGGTGACATGGCCATGCTTTTCCTTATAGTATTATATGCGTCGGCAGGATAAGTGATAGGAAAATGCATGCCGATTTTGAGACCGAGAATCGACGTGCTTTTCAATAGAAAAGCATGGCAATTTTTCCATTTTAAAATAGATCTACATCGACAGCAATTCAACATCGATGGAAAAAATTGGGGCATAGTTAATGCGAATTTTGCAAAAAAATCGTTGCTCAAACCCAGCGATGATAATCGATGTTGAATCACTGTAAAAAAAAACCCCCTTTAGTAAATGAGGCCTAAAGGGTCTGCTCCAAAACAGGGAAGACCGGGTGCATATGGCATCATTTATAGCACAAAGTGTCCATTTTACACAGATTTTTTTTTTTAATTATTCTTTTAAAATAATTAGGGCTGTTATGCTATATGTTTCCTTTAGTTTACTGAGAATATGGGGCTGATTCCACAAACAGCATTTATTTAGTCTTAATTTGCTTTCTTTAGCATGACAGGCTCAGAGAAATGAGCTGCTAACTCTATAGCACATAACAGGAATACTGCACAGGAAAGGAGTGTAAGTACTGATAATGACAGTATGAGTGATGGTGATACTAACGCACACACCATGGAAGCTGGGTGGGTTTTCTTTTAAATGCATAAAACTGACAATATGGGTGTACTTACCAAAAATAGGTTCAATGGCTATTAAATCTGGTTTAGGAGGCTAATATTTACAATTTGCTATTCAGAAATTCGTACATCCAGAACCCTACCTTAAATACTCTGCATATGGAAGGGACTGTGTGTAATGCTGTATCTAATGTAAGGGCTCTGTAATGCTTTTGTTACTGTACAATTACCATTCCGGATCCCACCCACTATGCGTATCTTCCATGTGGACACTGAAGTCTGCATAGAATTCTACATCAGACAGATAAAGACCTGTGCAAAATCCCTTTGTACTTTGCATATGCAGTGTATACTAACAGGCTATTTCCATACGTCACAAGGAAATAGCCTGTCATTATGAAGTCTGGATCCTGCCCTATATATCAGGAAGACGGCTGGAAAAGGGTTACAAAGACTGAGATGAAACATACTTTATGACTGTCGAAACAGAAAAATATAAAATACGCAACGTAAATATTCGCTAATTGATTGCTGTATAGCGAATGAACAAAGGACCGCAAAAGTGCGGGAAATCAGTAACGCGAACACACGTGCGCGTGAATTTCGATGCTCGTCCACGCTTTCGCAGGCTTTGTTACATTCGATATTAAACACTATAAGACATACATTTTTAAACATATAAATGTACTAAAATGTTCCCTTTTATTAAAACAGTGCTTTATCTCTACAGACGGAGTAAACAAGAGAAAACCACCAAACAGCGATTGTATGGACTGTATATGTGTTGTTTATATTCATAGGGTAGCTTAAATCATAACCCATAATGTTAGCTAGACGCTAATAAGACCGCATGTCTGCGGCAGTAGTTACGCGCTATGCTAGGTTAGAGTATAGAAAATACATGAATGAAGGATATGCAGATGACCCTCCAAGAAGAGAACAAAGGAAGACCCCAGGCCCATTGATGACCTAGGAACCACCAGAGGATTGAGATCCCTCCAATCAAGCGGAAGATCGGCAATCCCTTTCATCTATGGACATAAAAGGACTTTGCTTTTGGACATTCGACCTCACCTTTTCCTGAGAGGACGACTGAATTGACCATCTTGCCTTCCTGGTCGGCTGCGCTGCGTTGAGTATTGTCTTGCTATACATTGCTGTTACCCTGATTCTGTTGAGTAAACTCTGTTTGCGTAAGTTCGAACGAACCTTCGCTTTTGTGCTATTTTTCGCATTTTAGCGGGTAATTGCGTACTGATTCACGGGGGTACTTTTGGGGCACACTGTATTCACATGACATGGTAAAGCTTTTTATCATATTTGACTCAGAATGCCAATTGCCAAAATGAAACAAAAATTTAATTAACATAATATGCAAAATTTTCTGCTTTGCATTTTATTTTCCTATACAGTCACCCATTTTTACCTCAGTGTGGGTTGGTAGTGCATCCATATGTGTGCTAAAAGCTAATCCCCTCACCAATACCATACCAATTCATGTACACAAGGGGTTAACCCAAGCAGTTACACCAGCGTGGCCACTATTCCAAGTATTGAGGAGGCTCTTACTAAATGAGGTGCAGGAGGGGCTATTATCTTTGGTGGGAGTCCCCGACACAATAGCTGTCTATCAGAAGTAGCACCCAAGGCCCGCCAATAACACCACCGTAGAGGTGAGTAACCTCTCCGGGGACTTTTAGGGTTAGGAGGAGGGTTAGGCTCTGAGGAAGGGAGGCTTAGGGTTAGGGTCAGGCTATGGGGAAGGGAGGGTTAGGGTCAGGCTGCGGGGAAGGGAGGGTTAGGGCCATGGAAGGGGAGGGTTAGGGTTAGGATCAGGCTGTGGGGAAGGGAGGGTTGGGGTCAGACTGCGGGGAAGGGAGGGTTAGGGTTAGGGTAATGGAAGATGAGGGTTAGGGTAAGGATTAGGGAAAGGGATTTTGTTAGATTCTTTACTTACCTTTCGGAGCATCGAGTTCGGTGCACCGGGGATTGATTGCTTTGCCTCTTTGAGGCAGAAGCAATCAATTTACCAGCTAGTTCGGTACTGGCTGGGAGAGACCGGCCCTATTGAAATAGGGCCGTTCTCAGAGAGAACCCACACCCATGGAGAATTTAATAATGGAGTTTTGGCAGTGTCCATTAATTAATAGTGGGGTGATGAGATGTTTTACTCATTTATATGGTGCTTTGGGTTTGATAAATTGAATATATAGCTGAGTTTGTACTTTTGCCTTTTAGACCACTGCAATTTCATATATTGCTCTTATACATTTTGAATTGTTACCCTTGTTGCTTATTCCTCCTTCCTTCATGCACCTGTGTGTATTAAACTATAAAGCGTTTGTCCTTAAAGGATATTTATTCCAAGTGGAACTTGAGGATTCGTTAAATACCAGGAGTTAAATGAGACAACACAAGACAATTCTTAATTTTCTATTATATTTAATAAATAATGAAGCAAAGTACATGAATAATACTTAGCTTTGGCTGGTAGTTGATTGATAATGATCAACAGGCTTCCAGGAGCCCCTGGGACTGATCCAGAGTTTGGGAGTAGGGGCAAAACAGGTGCAAGTGCACAGCTCGGATAAACCATTTTGCAAAGTAAGGGGAGTAATTAACTTTAAATCTTTTGCATGCAGGGAAAATGCTGTACTTTTGCACATAGAACTCACAACCTGCATAGCTTTATGTTTAATGTATACATTAGAGTTGAGCTAAGAAACCTCACCTCTCAATTCTAATTCTGCTTTCACAATATAAAATTTTCCTCCCCTTGCAGTTCAACATGGTATTGCCCAGGTCTACACACAAAAAGGTGTAAGTGCAGCTCTGAATCAGCCCCTATCTCAATTGTTGTCAACCTGGATAACTCAAGCAAGCACTACTGCAGTAAGTCCCATAGGCGAGGCTGGGGAGCTGCCCTTGTACTAAGACCTATATACCCCGACATCAACAGAGCCAGAATTCCCAACCTTATTAGGTTTTATTAGTACTTCTTATATAACTCGTTTCTATATTCTACATATACACAGTATAAGATTGTATTGCATAATGTTAGTATCACATACCCCCTGCTCCTGCCAAGAACATCCTTATCAGCATGTCTTGGTCTTGAATGTAAAAGCACATTAAAAGTTGGAGAATAGCGGCCATTTTTGGCTGACCAGACACAGTGGCTCTAGGTGTGTTTAGCTCTCGCTGCCACCATAGCAGAAAAGCCTTGAAAGTGGCAGGTGACTTATCATAAATTTTATATTACGGAAAGAATGGCACGTAATTTACTTGCTAATGGCATTGGGCCTGATCCAGAGCTACGTCCGCCGTTGCTAGTACGGCGGCCGTAGCTGTAATGCGCCGGGCAGATGTTGCCCGGCGTCACTATGGAAACGCGGCCTGATCCAGAGCTACGATGTTACACTGAGCGCTGTAGCGCTCAGCGTAACATCGGTGCTCTGGCCCGACACTCCCCCTGTGCGGGCGTATGGCCCCTTCCTTACGCCGGGCAAAGCTAGGGTAGCCTTCAGCCGGCGTAAGGAAGGGGCCATACGCCCGCACAGGGGGAGTGTCGGGCCAGAGCACCGATGTTACGCTGAGCGCTACAGCGCTCAGTGTAACATCGTAGCTCTGGATCAGGCCCATTGTGCCAGACCCAGACCTCCGTTCAAAAGCGTATTTACACTACCCGAGTTCGTAAAATCGCGTTTTTGTATGTACTGTGCATGCGCGCGCCAGATGTTATACATTGTAACTATGATCGTACATACCTTCAGCATAAATACAAACGAAGGGGCGGGTCATCCATACGACACCCAGAAATACGCTTTGTAGGCAGAGCGAGGCATTTAAATTGTACAATATTGGCTGGGTTAGGCAGTTACACCGTCCTGACGCTACGTACCAGCGTGGTTACGCTTGGAAAAGTTAAGGTAGGGTTCTGTGGTCATAAAATAGCTAAATTACGAACGACCGAGGGGAGTGCATAGTACTTACGATCACGTAAATACGCTACGCGATCGTACTTAAAGTGCACGTAGGCCTGGATCTGGCCCAGTGTGCTTGGCCTTTCATGCACCTGTTTGTATTAACCTATATTTTTATTTACACTACCAAGATTTTGTGTATATTTGTTCCTTACCCTATAATGATGAATGAGATTTGATAAATAAAGCATTACTGATATTTAATATTTAAGTTTTTAATCCCAAATTGAAGCAGAATGTTCAATAATATTTAAATATGGTGGGGTTTCCTACACAATATTTTACAAAGGAATAGGGATTGTATCTGGGTTGTGCTTCCCTAACTTAAAGGACTTCTAATGTCTCGTAAAACTACCCACCAACACTATTATTCATTGTAAAGAAAAACCATTTTGTGCATAAGCAAAATGCTCTACTTAATTATTAGTGTGCTACCAAGTAATGACTGAAATCCCAACGCTCAGCTAACTGTAATTATTTTCTAGAAAACTAGAAGTCTCATAGGGAACCGAAGTAAGGAAAGTGAGCCATAAATATTGCTACTAAACATTGCAGTGAAAAGAAGGTTGCACAAAGCTCGACCGGACATAATACACAAAAATAATTCCCTTGTTGGTCCCTAATTGAGTTGTTATTTACTAATTTCCTTTAACTGATGGTAATCATTAACAGCTACTAACTAGAACAGATGCTAATTATCACTGCTTACGGAAACGAAATCCCTGAGAGATCTGTTTAGTTCACTGAGATCTGTTACAATGCTGATAAATGATCTATTGATCTTTACAGCAGTAACTTTTCAGGCGCAAGGAACCAGTTGTGCGAAAGAAAGGCCTGTCTATCAGACAACATAAATATACTACCAAAATTACCAATGGTCACATTAAAAACACCCATAAATTATAATATCAAATAAGACAAAAAATATTTCCTTTTTTTAAACATATTTATAACATTTTATAAACAATACACTCATGCCATTTAAAACAAATACTATTTATATATAAAATCCCCAAATATATACCACTGAAAGGAATTCACCCAAAAACTGTATCTACAGAGGTCATTAAAGTAGATTTAGTAAAACTTTATTTAGTAACTTTATTTTTAAGGTTAAACTGGTTACTAATTCAAGGTGGGGGGACACCATTTTATTTTTTATTTTTTTTATTGAGACAAGTGAAGTAAAACAATTGCATCACATACAATAATATGGAGTACTTATACAGAGAAAAGGATATACATCATAGAAATGCACAACAAATACATGTCATCCTGATAAAGAACAAGGGCTAGTAAAACTTAAAAAAAAAAGAAGGAAAGTTGTAGGTATTGCTTTCTTCAACCAATCAGGTTCTAGCTTTCATTTTTCCAGCACATCCTGGATTCTGACTAGAACTAGTATTTGATTGGCTGATAAATTGAGCAGCACTATTCCTCATTTCTAGAGGCTTTACTAAATCTACCAATTAGGACCTGATTCAGAGACTGAAAATAAGTGAGGAAAGATACTCCTGGGCCAAACTATGTTGATTTCGCTCCCACTTCTCTCTCCCTCTGTCAGGCGGCGTCTGGTCTGCGTCACGTGACAATAAACAATCTTATAACAACAATAAAAGAAAATAAATCATAAAGACCACTATACAATACAGACAGTGTCCTAGTCTACGCTACACAATTCCCAGCTTAAAAACAGCCAAACAATAAAGACTATATATTTTATCATTCTTGTCTCCCCAGCTCCCAGTATCCCTCATAATTTCTCTCCAGTCCACAATATCCCCATCATCTCTTCGGCCCCCATTAACCCCATCATGTCTCCAGCCCCAGTATCCATCATGTCTCTTTAGTCCCCCAAGTATCCTCATCATATCTTCAGCCCCCCCAGTATCCTTCATGTCTCTTCAGTTCCCCCAGTATCCCCTCATCATGTCTCCAGCCCCTCAGTATTCCCTATCAAGTGTCCAGCCCCATAGTATCAACATCATCCATCTCCAGTCCCCCCCAGTATCCCCATCATGTGTCTTCAGCCCTCCAGTATTCCCAATCAGATGTCTTCACCTCTACCCAGTTCCCCATAATGTCCTTCCAGGTCCCAGTATTTCTCTATAATACTTACCTTTTCAACTCTGCTCTCCTTTCAGACCTGTTCAGCCTGGCGCCCACCCGCATTGATTGTTGATGCGACAAGCGGTGCGGATGGGCGCCAGGCTGCACAGGCACTCACACCCCCGCTCCCCACTCCACAGCATAGGAGGAGAGCATAGTGCGATGTGCGCTGGCCCTGTGTAACAGAGTACAGGGCACGTAATACAGGGCTCCAACATAGGAGCCCTGTATTACGTGCCCTGTGCTCTACAAAGTCCTGCCACGGCATATAGCGCAGCAGGGCTTTAAAAAAATACAAAAAAACAACTTTGTTCTGAATGTGTGATCTCTCGGGACATGTTCTGTTCTGAAAGCGGGACTGTCCCGCTCAAATTGGAACAGTTGGGAGGTATGTGTTTGGAGGTGATCCTGTACAGTGCACCTTCTACATGGTATAGCATCATTATATTTGTTATGTGCCTTGTAATTTTCAGTTCTGCTCTACACTACAGTCCCTTAGTAGTACTAGGGCTCTGATTTAGTAGTATTAGTATTAGTATTAGTGACGTGCTTTTTTTTATAAATCAGTCTTCATTATTAGAGTTGTCAGTTTTTCATAAGTTGTAAAACAGCAGCAACTATGCTGTCTGCAATAATATCTGCATTAATAGTTTATTAAACTGTCACCCTGCCTGCCCCGGCTGTGCCACTATTCTTTTACACTGCATAGCTGCCGCTCTCTCATTGATTTAGCTGCTGCAATCTTTAAGCAATACCGGTGAAAACAATATTGGGATCAGTTTGATTCCTGTCACTCACCCCTCTCTGGTCCAATCAGGGACAGAGGGGGGTGGGCTTAAGCTGTCCATCGCAGGGATCTCCCTGCGAACAGCTCCTAACGCCAGCCTGAGCAGGCGTTAGATTTTCATGGTGAGCGGAGTTAGAAACTCCGCTTCACCACCCCTTCACCGCTGTGTAAATATGCGGTACAGAGGGAGCCCATTCACATGAACGGGCCCGGTGATGGCAGGAGAAGGAGTCCTGCATCGTCATGGAAACGTTAGTTTCCACTGGCGATGCAGGGTTTTTAAATATGAGAAAGGACATTTTGAAGCGATAAGGGCAGTTTTCTATTGAAAACTGCCCCTATCACTCCAAAATGAACTCTATAAATAGAGCCCATTGTGTGCTTACACTATGCTCCCATGTCTGTTGGTTCATATTCACCACTGATTCATTGTCAAGCCCTCCCCCATATCCCATAATAAGTCCTTGCTCGGTGAAGGCGCGTGGCTCTAATCTGCTCTCATTTGCATGTATTATAAGGTATACGATCTCATTTTACACCTTATCATATCAGCTAAGAACTCACAGGAGAGGGTCTTGTCACTTTATAAGAGCTGTAGGAGTCTGTCCCCTCTGCTCTGCTACAGTGATCAGATGCTGCAGGTCTGGAAGGTGAGTATAGGGGGCAGGGAATTAAAGAGCCTGAATCCGGTGCAGGAGCCCTTTTAGCCGGTACAGACAATTAAAAAATTTAAACGAGGCACTGTGCCTGCTAAGTAGGCACAGTTGGAGGGTATGCTGTCCTTTACAGGTCACTTAGGCTACATATTGCTAAACTGTGCTATGCAGTGTGATAAATTGTTGGAACAAGGTTGTATCTTCTTTAATAAGAATGTTTTAGGTTTGTAAATAAATAGGTTTTGCTAGTCTATTGGAGCCAACACCCAGATTTAGGTATTTAAGGATGTTACAATTGTTAGTGAGGAGCCTCATATGGAACCAAGGCGTCAACTACAGCGTCTAGAACCCTACTTAGCTCCCTGGACACTTGACACTTGTATAAAAAAAAAGTTTACTTTTCATTTTTACTGATGCTTTTGTGTGTGCCTCTTCCTCACTATCTACTATCACAGGAATATAGAGAACATATCCCACCAGATACACTAGGAAAGGACACCTCTATACTATATTTTTAACAAACTGAAATATCTGCTACAGTGATATATATATAGTAATTGAGAAGATGTATACATCTATAAATCATTTCACATGATGCATTTTGAAGGTTAAAGGTATAACATAGAAAGCACAAACACGTCTTTATTCAGTTAGTGATCTGCCTGTTTTCAGAGCTCTTAGGACGAGACGTGCTTGTTTTCCCTTTAATGTGAGAAATCACCAAGCCCTTAAACACATGGGAGCCTTTCCACCACACTGGCAACCTGGCCTTAATCCTTCAGTAGTGGACAAATTAATTGCAGATGACAGGTGAGCAAAGAAGAACTTGACCGTGTGACACGTATGACAGATTGTGAGATAGGAGATGAAGGAAAGGAGTTTCTGGTGGGAATGTAAACCAGATGTAATGATGGAGCAGAAGTGATGAGCTATGCCATACAGGGCCACCTGCTGTGAGCAGAAAGGCAAAATAAAACGGGTTCAATTGGCATCTGGAAGGAGAGGTGAATGTGGATACAATGTGGTACTGTAAAGATTAGATCTTGTGTCATGTTTGATGCTGGATGTTGTCATATCAATAGCAAATAACAAAAAGATAGACCACTGTATATTGGTGTATCTGTGTATCAGTGCTGCTTGTTATTAATAACCGTCATTATATATCTATAATAACTAGTCATGTCCATGCCTCAGTGTAAATGTAAAGACATTTTTATGTATATGTTTCTTTATTCTTTGTTGAATGCATGATGTTGTATTCTACTTTGTATATTTTTATTGTTTAAATTAGGGCATTAATATTCCAAAGTAATATTTTACGTTTGTAAACACTGTAGTTCTTCCCTGTGGGGCGGATTCACAGTTACTAATGCAAGAGAACTTACGCAAACTGCTTGTAATATCTGCGTATGTGCACCACATGTTACAGCCTGTGGATGAAACAGCATGAAGATCCATACGATGGCGCGGATCTTGCCTTCCGCATGGCAAAACTCTGCAAACAGGGCGGTGATACCCAGATCTAAGTTCATATGGAAGCAGATCAGTGCGGTAAAGTTAAAGTTGGTTATGGACACAGAAGGGGGTGACAGGGGAGTTCCCCTCATCCACGCTAGTTACAGCTTTCCGTATGTGTGGGGGTCTGTATCTGATCCTAGGTCTTTAAAATATTGACCTTTTATTAATGCTAAAATACTCAAGGAGATGGGGAAATTCACACTGGAGAAGCACATATATTATTAAACATGGTTAAACTTCGCACTGAAGCAGCACATATATTTTTAAACATAGCTACATTCTCAAAGGCCAGCAATGTGCTATTTTGCTATTGCTATTGCTTCTGCTTTAAACTTTCCATTATAGCACTAGATATGTTTGATCCATCTAGTGACATGTGCCTGAAGGTTCTGTCTGTTATTCTTTGCACCTCACTGTCTGCTGGTGTTTATGCCTGCAGCTAAACTTCTGTATTTTCCACACGGTCTGCTTCTGACTGGTTGTAAATATTGTCTGGAACTTCCTTTAAAAGTTAAAGCTTTCCTTTTACTATTTTAACAGGAGCTCCAAATGCTGCTTAGTGACAGAATAGAGCAGACTAGTCTATCAGTTGAGGTGATTTGCAGTAGTGGCCAACCGTGTATGCATGTGGGCATTAGGGCATAAAATGCAGCCGAGTTGCTATGACAACTTCTGTTCTGGATGCTGACCTTGACAACCTTTGATTGCTGACTCTGACAACATATGGACTGCTGTCCATTCAATATGGTACATGACAGTGGTCAACTGAAATTAGATTTGTGGTATGAATATTTAGACGTGCGTGTAATGGAATTAAATATAATATATTTACAATGAAAGCAGAAGAAATACCAGGATGACATATCATCGATTGTGTGAAGTTATATGTGGGACCAGGTGAGTGTGGTCCTCCTACCTCCTTCCAATGGCTTGCTACCATATCAAGCCAATTGCAAACAGTTTCAATTATAGTGTCAGGGGGGCTGATCCAGACCTACGCCGTCTGCCACATTTACGGCGGGCGGCAGTGTAAGAAATGACGTTCTGTGCATGCGCCGGCCAGATGTTGGATCAGGCGTCCATAGTAGCAGCGTAGTAACGGCTGAGGGGCCGTCCCTCGCCGTTACTATGCAAAGCTTAGTAGGCGGGGTGAAGTAGTTTAATGAGGGAGGGAGGGAGTTGTTTTAGTAAACACGCTCCTCTACCAGCGTATTTACCCTCGCTTACACCGGCTGAAGTTAGAGTAGCCTTCAGCCGGTGTAAGCAAGTGTAAATACGCTGGGGCAGGGGGGAGTGTCAGGGGTTAGTACGCACAGCGCATTGGTGTAGGTCTGGATCAGGCCCATGGTGAGCCAATCAGGGCTGACCAACTTACCATACCTGTGTCACCTGCTATGAAGATTGCTATTCATTCTTTCAAATGCAAGTTCAAAGGGAAACAGATGTCACCATAAATTAAGATGAGGGCAGCGAGAAAAAGGCAAGTGGTGCATCAGTCAGCGTAAAACAGGTTAAGGTCGTCAGTGAGGTTGCACTTATGTGCAATATGTGTGCCGCTTGTAGTCAAGTAGTTTAGGGCAGGTTTATCTCTATTGCTACTAGAGATAAACCTACTACCGCATAATAGTTAAATAATGTAAAGTTCAAAGAAAAAGTACTGTGACAGGGGACAGCTCCGATAAAGTATTCTTCTTTCCCCTACTGGGTTACGTTCTGCCGACGAGTCCACAGTGTATCCTCACTGGTGGCTTGCAGGAGTAGTCACTATACACTGTTCTCCGTTGCCGTTCCAGTCACATGTTCCCTCGGTTCCATAGCTGGGCGTGCTTAGTCCCCTGATAAACAAAATAAGCACCTGTATGGTGCAGAGACATACAATTTTACTGACCATGCGATAAAAAGAATACTCACAAACAATGTGACCACTTATTGAAAATAGACCCCCCTTAGCTCCGGTCTTCTCCCACATGCCAAAAATATGCTGGTAAGTTAATTGGCTGCTGAATAAATTAACCCTACTGTGTGTATAAGTTAGGGACTTTAGAATGTAACTCCAATATGGACAGGGACTAATGTTATATAGTCTCTGTAAAGTGCTATATAATCTGATGGCGCTATATAAAAACCTGTTAATAAATAAATAAAATAAATATGACCTTTTCCAAACGCAATGGTTGGATGCCTCCCTAACTAAAGAAAAATCTGTTAAAGCTCTGTTTACAACATGGGAAAAATATATTACTTAATAATATATTATTTCCAATACACACATTTCCATGCTGCTGCCTGGTACAAAACTAGAATGTTACTGGGTGATCCCCGATCCCAAATTTAGCAGCACACAATATACAACATCTGTAAAGGTACTTAAAGGACAGCCCGGGATGGTTTGCTTTGTTATCAGTACTGCAAAATGACACTCTAAATAAAATTTACTAATTACTGTGAGATTTAATTCTCTGTCTTTTGCTCTATGTGTTAAACATAACAGACCTGATTCACACTTAAGTACCCGATAGGTTCCTAAATATACGCAACTAATAGCAATGAAACTCCCTCGGCACGCCCCCGGTTTTCAGGTTCTTATGTGACTTACGAGTGCCATAGGGCTCCCTTAACTGTAGGTTCGCATTTGAATGCGTAGGGCGTCTACTTAGGAACTTAACTGCATAACCGCGCCTCCATTTGGTCATTTAAATGCTTCTCTCCACCCAAATCTTCGTATCAGCAGAATTCATTATGCATGGAACGCCCATTTTTGCGTATGTTACTACGAACCTACAGATTATAAATTCATAACGTATAAGCACGGAATTTGCAAACTTAATTCCAACGCAAATAGCGTATAAAAGTTAATACGCATGCGCAGTGCATTCGTTTTTAAATATACGCACCTAAAATCAGAAGAATCCTAAGTGTGAATCAGGTCCAACATTTTTCTGTCAATACGATAATAATCTGTACACTTGCATGCGATCCATGATGTTATGATGTTTCTTATTACCTCTGCTCCAATAAAAAAGTTTTGAAAAAAAACCACCCCTGAGGGGTTAAAACGCGTAGGTTAAGAAAATTGGGACCCACAGAGTTCCTGTATTCATCCTTTAAATTAAGCACCTCTGACACTTATTTTTTCAATAAAAAGTGTGTATATTTGTTGTTTGCTCCATATTGTATCTTATATCTTGGGATAAAAGAAAACACACAATGGATCAGCAGCAACATCCCATAATAGTGAAACAAACCTTTACCATACCCTCTTTTATCATACAGTTCTGTTAAATCATTTCTGCAGTTTGACAGGATGTCGGATCGTGAGTTAAAACTATCAGTGTGTACCAGCATTATAGTCTTTTTATGTGTTAGATTTTCTTACATAAAACTAATAAAGAAAATGAGTAATATATTTATAAATAACTAAATTTAAAAAATACAAATAAACACCAAAATATACTTATATCTAACAAGTAAACAGTACATTGAGTATTTTACTTTCCGTTTCACCCCACACAGTCACACAGAAAAAAGAGCAACACAAAAACAACACAAAGAATAATAGAAAAATTATGCTACAGAAACGTATTAAATAAAAAATAGAATTAAAGGTACAAATTTCAATCTTACAAAGACTTTCCAACTTTCTTTCAGACTGCATTTAAGCAATCTACGTAAGGAAAAGATAAGTAGATAATGTAAAAAATGTACTACGCATGCGCAGTAGGGAAAAACGCTAAACACCGGACATATATGTTATATGTCCGGGAGTCTGCATACAGCCCTATGTCTTTATTCAGAACCATGGACAGAGATTCTGTAAAAGTAAGTGCATGTGGATAAACAAAGAAAGAGAAGCATTAGAGCACATGGGGGCTGATCCATAGCTGAGTTACCCACTGTTGTTTAGACTGCAGCGGGAATGAGCACTGACTGGGAAGTGAGCACAGAAACATGGGTGCACTGCTGCCCATCCGCCTGTGTCACATCCGTCTACTGTGCTAGTGGAACAAGGAGTTGCATGATATTCCAATTGAAGCTTACACCATCACAGGGGATGCTCTAAGTAATAGGCGCAGGTCATATTTCATCACGTGACGTCCGTCCGACATCTCCAGGAATCAGAGGAGCGCGCGGACGCCGCGGAGAGGAGCCAGACTGAAGAAGAAAGAAGTAAAAGAAAGAAAGAAGTAAAAGGTAAGTAAAGTAAATGGAGGGGGCAGATGGCTGGGCACTATAAAAGGGGGCACATGGCTGGGCACCATAAAAGGGGGCAGATGGCTGGGCACTATAAAAGGGGGCA
>WWET01000151.1:187502-205493 GCA_011038615.1 Limnodynastes dumerilii | reverse complement strand
AAAAGTGCCACATCATTAAGCAAGCAATATCCCAAATTGGCAGCTGGGCTGAATGCATTTAAGGCTTAAAAACATTACAAAAAAGTGTTTGTGTGATCAGTGAGCATGAATTAAACATGCAATAGCTGCATTATATTTTGTTGTAAAATTTCAAGCTGGCAACATTTTTCCATGACTTTATTCATATAAAAAAATGATTTATTTTTTAAAGTAGATTGTGAATAATAGTAATAGTATAGTTACACATAGTGGATGTGATTTAGAGCTGCACTTCGGATTTTTTTCATGCAGAAGGACAACGTGAGTTCACACTGTGCATGGTCAGAAAGGGAACCCATTCGTCTGCTCTGCACTATCCATATTTAAATGAGGAAAGCTTTTTTTCTTTTTTATATAGGCGCAGAAGCAGTGGAAGGTGCAAGTAATAGTTGCATGGGAAAGTGACCCATCCTATGCATAAAATAATGTTTAACATATTTTTTTACTTATAATTTTCTTTTATTTTTAAATAAGCAAAAAAAAAAATGAAATGTCATTATAGCAGTAGAATGTGGCTACTATGCTCTGGCATTGATGTACCTGAATAAAAAAAGCATTTAATTCTAAATGCTGCAATTGCAAACATAAAAAACAACAACCAACATTTAAATACATAGGAAAGTGGCAGAGGCTGTGGCTATACCTGGGATAATTTAGAAGTGGTGATATGGACAATTAGGAGAAGGTGGTATGGAAATATATAAAATAATAGAAGTGAATGGAGCTTTTCAATGAAAGCAGTGGGAGAAGTGACGACATGGCTTACCCCCATATACTGACCCACTTTGAGCTCTGGTTTCAATAGTGTTCAGAGTCATTTTGGGTTTTAAAATATTAATAAGTGAGCAAACTAGATAAATCATGTGTCTTTTACCTGACAGATCTGTTTCTGTGATTCGGGCTGAGATTGAAAGGCTTGCAGTTACCTGTGGATGCTAAGACTACCCTCCTTTCCTAATGCCTACTGCAGAGGATCTCAACCTTTTTTGGTGTGTGCCAGTTCCCCATTTTGGAATCAGGTCAAGTACCAGTGACCCCTCTCATTCTGTCCTCATTACTCTCTCTTAAATTCCTTCCTACACCTCTCGCTCCACCCTCGTCATGGTCCTGTTATTACTTCCGCTCCTTATTTCTTTTACATATTTTCTGAGACCTATGTTCCCTCCCTCTTTACAAACGTCATTTTCATGTGAAAATGGGCATTATCGTATGAAAATGAAGTTTTTAATATTTACAGACAATGGATCGCCATGGAAAAGAGCAGTTTCCATGGCGATCCATGTAACTATCGGGGGTCTCCGTCGGCTCGTTCTTTTCAGAGCGGGCCGTTAATTTGTAATATTTATTAAATGCTGGAGCAGAGTTTTACACTCCACTCCCGGTGTAACACTAATGCCAGCTCAGGATGGTGTTAATGCAGTTATCCCAGCGATATCCCCATATTCCCCCCTTTTCCTCTGCATAATAGCTGTATGAATGAAGTGTCCTGCGATGAGTCCAGAGATCATCGCGGGACCTCTCAGGGCAGGTAAGTCTTAGTAAATTTAATGAACGAAGCTGCCAGGGTCGCTCCGAGCCAAAGCGAGCCTGGAACAGCTTTGTTCATAAAAAAATGAAGCTCTATGTAAACAGAGCCCATAGTTACATTTTGCGACCTTATGCATATACATAGTCAATCCCCATATATTACATAATGCGTAATGACTTTCTGATCAGTTTTTACACGTGCCATTCATTGCCCAACATATTTTATGAAATATATTCTCATAGACAAAAATCTAATATTTCTGGATGCTGCAACTGCCTATAGTCCCTCCCAGTTACACCATGTAGCGCCAGGCAGAGATTTACCTGGCCTATTGTATCTATTTAGTGTGTTAAAGAGTCTGTCATTATTAAGCAGAGGGTTAACCTCCTGGGACTCATGATGAAGTCTCACCCCTTTTTCAATTAATAGGAAATTAGGAAGGTATTTAAACCTTTGTCAGTGTTCATTTAGAGGCTGTAGGTAGGAGGAGGTGCACCTTCAGTAAGTCTCTCTTGAGTGAACATGCAGAACAAAATTGTGTGTTTGCTATGCCTTTTTTTGTACCTTGTGCCTGTTTAAGATGACATTATGCTGCTGACCCAGAGATTATTTATATTTAGTTGCAAGTGTAGACCTGAGAAATGTTGAACCACAATGGTAGGAAAACTTAGACTGTGAAAGCAGAATTAGAATTGACAGAGGACGTTTCTCAGATCAGCTATAATTTATAGATTAACATAAAGCTATGCAGTATTTGAGTTCTATATGCAAGAGTAAGGTGTTTTACCTGCATACAAGAGATTTAAATGAATTAGCCCCCTTCACTTTGCAAAATGGTTTAGCCGAACTTACACTTAACACCTGTTTTGCCCTTACTCCTAAGCTCTGGATCAGCCCATATATGGAAGTATTTCTTTTGGAGGAAAAAATACTTTTCTGGTTGTTTTCCTGCTACACTGTCACCAAATGAAATATATCTTAAACAAAAAAAGTCACTAAAGTTATTGAACTATATATGATTTATGTGACCTTTGCTCTTGTAATTCTCTGTCACCCTCCTCACAAACCTCAGAACAGTTCATGGAACTAACCCTGATTTTTTTTTTTTTGGACAACCACGGATTTACCAATCCTTCACAGAAATACATACAGATAATAAGTTATTCTAATCCAGTAAGATGATAGAGTTCACTTCTTCACTAGTCCTGGGCCTGCATGAATTTCAAAACATCTTGGCCAATGTCTGAGGCAAACACTTTGTGCTTCTTCAGTTAGATACTGTGTAAGTCACCAGTGTGTTCACCAAGGATCCAAAGTCAAAAATGGTGTAAACTCTATAGCAAAAAAGAAAGCAAAATATTTTTAGCAATTTAAAATGTTTACATGTTCCTTTGTATATTATTGGGAAAGGAAAGGGGATACTTTCATTTTTACTTTAAAAAAAAAACAAATCACAGAAAATTGTTGCTACGAGCAACATTTTGTTCTTTTCAGAACTTTTCACAATATAAACTAAAAAAATGTTTGCAACAATTTAGTGTCTGTCTAACCCTGCTAACTCTTCTTGATAGTTGATTTGATTATAACTGTAGTGGTGGGGTGCTAAATTATTGCATAGAGATTTTTATTCACTTGTACTAAAACCTAGGTATTTACAGTGACATAGGGCCTGATCCAGAGCTACGACGGTGCCGTCCGACGGGCGAATGCGTACGTTCGCCCGTGCGTATAAACATACACGCCCATGACACTCCCATTGAAAAGTACCTGCTTACGGCGGCTATACCCTACACTAGGTACTACCGTCGGCCGTACGAATTTTCGCACATAATACGCTGAGCGTACGGGCTTAGCACGCCCATACTGTACAATTTAAATGGCTATCCCCGCCTCCGTGTAGTAAAACGAGCGCCCAGGCGACCGTCGTACTGAACGCACGCCCCTCGAGCGAACACTTCGCTCACAATACGACCGCTATCCGCTCATATCGTCCAGCCGACCGGAAGTTGTCATACTGAGCATGCGCAGTGCGAATTTTCGTACGAAAATACGCAAAAAACGACTGTGCAATTTAAATGGCTATCCCCGCCTCCGTGTAGTAAAACGAGCGCCCAGGCGATCGTCGTACTGAATGCACGCCCCTCGAGCGAACACTTCGCTCACAATACGACCGCTATCTGCTCATGTCGTCCAGCCGACCGGAAGTTGTCATACTGAGCATGCGCATTGCGTATTTCCGTACGAAAATACGCAAAAAACGGTCGTACGCTCGCTCGAAATCGGACAATTTCGTAGCTCTGGATCAGGCCCATAGCTACTGTGAGTTTGGATATAAGGGTTGCCGACACCCCTGTATCCACTCCACTTTGCTGTGAATACAGCACCTACATACAGTACTATGTTGTCTGTGCATTGGCACGTTACTGCATACGCCCAAAAGACACCATACACAGTTACACATAATGAGGCTCATGAAGATGTACCTGGACAATGTTCTGCAATGTGAGAGGTGCACATTTTTTATTATTATATCATTATTATGCTTCCTTTTATTTGAATGCATGCAGAGAGAATACTTTGTTTTTGCTTTTACCTGAAATTTAGAATTGACTCAACATTTTATACCACACACACACACACCATTCCCCTGCAATTCAGTGATGGCACAAGTGGCTAGGACTTCTGCATCACAATACTGGGGACATGAGTTCAATTGTTTGTGTGTTCTCCCTGTATCTGCATGGGTTTCTTCCCAGACTCCAATAGCATGCTAGAAGGTTATTGGCTGTTGACTAGAATTACCCCTAGTCTGTGTTTGGAAATTTGGACTGTTACATGGCGTAAATATATTAAAGCACTATGTAACATTATGATGCTTTATAAAAACCTGTTAATAAATATACTTCTGTTAACACAGTAGTATTTTTTTTTTTTTTAAAGGAATTGCTTAATAGTCAGACCTGTCTTATAACTTCATTTTTGTTATACAGCATTATGGGCATGATCCAGACTAACGCTGATGTGCTGTGTGTACTAACGCACAGCGTATCGGCATGCACTCCCCCTGTGGCCGGCATAATTACACACTGTGGGGTACATCCAGAACTTCGCTTGTAATCTGTTTCCTAGCGTAGCGTGTTTATGTGAGTGCACCTTCTAAGCACTCCCCTAGGCGCTCCCCCTGCATGTATGTACTTTGGCTGCTCAACCTTTTGGCAGCGTAACCGCACACTTTCGTATAGCCTGCACGTAGTTATGCTGCTAAACACGCCCATACTGTACGATTTCATCGTACTTACGGCTATCGTAATATCGGCACGCCCCCTCGAATGTGTTTACGCTGTTATGTGAAGGCTCCTTATGCTCATAGTTACATTGCGTTACATAGTGTAACATCTGCCGCACGCATGCTCAGTACATACAAAAGAGCGTTTTTATGTCTCCACCAGGCGTAAATACGCAGGAAAATGTTGTTCTGGATCTGCCCACTTCAGCCGGTGTAACAGAGTGTAATTACGCCGACCACAGCAGCGTAACAGGCCTAACCTGCCCTCCGTCCCTCATTTACTTACCTTCCCCCGCCTTCCTTCCGTAACTGTTGCAATGAATGCCCCCCTCGCCGTAACTACGCAACGCGCAACTATGCAACAGTTAGGGACGCCCGATCCTTAGGAACATCTGCCCGGCGCATGCGCAGATCGGCAGAAATGCCGATCTTGCGCAGCCACTCGCCATTAATACGGCGGGCGCCATTACTCTGGATCAGGCCCTATGTGTGCACACATTTTTCTGATCTGCCTCGATGTATCCCTGAAACAGCGCTGGAAACTATGATCTAACTCAAAGTATCAAGATCATTGATTTTCAGTTCAGACACTGAGGCTGCAGAATGGTTTTGTTTAGCCAGACTGCTCCTGCATCTGCACAGTATGTAGGTGTGTGCACTCATTGCTGCTGGAATGATTCATCCGGTTCTACATCAGGTTAATGTGACTACCCCGCTCTAATTTGCATCAACTAGAATAGAATTGTCCCATATAATTATGGAGAATGATGACAGATCACTCCTTGCTGTTCAGCAGTTGCCAAATACACTTGGGTCTTATTATAATAAACCATAAACAGTTTATTATAAAGCATAATGTCATTAAATACAATATTAGGTTATTTTGTACATAATGCTGCATGCGTATAGCATTAAAAAGCAAGTACATGGCCATAACATAACTTAGGGGCAGATCCAGACCTACAGCCGCCATCGTTTTTATGGCGGGTGTATGTGTAAGAACGGCATATCTGCCGCTCTGCGCATGCGCCGGGCAAATGTTGCCGGGCGTAATCCATGGCTCTGGGTGCAGTGGATCTGGCATCCGTAACTACAGCGTCGTTACTGACGAAGGGGAATGCAGCACTGTAACTACTCTGTAGTTACGGAAGGTAGGCGGGGGGAAAATTAGAAGGGAAGGCTAGGTTAGGGGGTTACGATTAGTTTCCCGGTATAATTACCCACTGTTACGCTGGCAGAAGTTAAGGAAACCTTCAGCCGGCGTAACAGTGGGTAAGTACGTCGGGACAGGGGGAGTGTCGGGGGGAGTACTTACAAAGTACGACACAGCATAGCTCTGGATCAGGCCCTTAGTGAAGTTCTAGCTGCTGCTATTGCAATCATTTCTGTGGTCTCTTTATATGGCCTCAATCCTAAATTACGATTTTCCACTCGATTTTCAAATTTATTTAGCATATTTCATTATCTATTACACTATAACCTAATCAGTCTGAACCGTCATTTAATGTTCAGTGTATGACATGAACAATAAACGTTACGAGTGCTAGAAAATGAAACAGATTATTCTCAAACACAAAGATGCACTGATGCTATCACGATGGGGGCGGGTTTTGCTAAACTACAAGTCCCAGCATGCTCCTACAGCTTGGGCATACTGATACCTGGCAAACCTGATTCACACTTAAAAAGCTCCGGCTTCTGAAGTGCAGAATCCCCCTAAATGATCTACTACGCATGCGTAGTGCATCAGGGAGGTTTAGTTAGAAGTGGGAGGGATTCGGATTAGCCGGGGAGGGCAGGGGGAGGGTTTCTACGTGTTTATTTTCCTTCTGTCTGCACCTAACTCACTCTTGTGTGAATACAGTCCGTAGTCCTTAAATGCCATACTCTCTCCCATCATTGGGGAAGTTCCATGTCACTCATCAAGGACATCCGTTGTGTAACATCTGCCCGGGACATGTGCACTTCATTCCAGGCTCTCAACTTCCACAAGAAACTTGCAGAAGTTGAATGTAGAACAGATATCTGGATCAGGCTCC
This sequence comes from Limnodynastes dumerilii, assembly GCA_011038615.1. NCBI lineage: Eukaryota > Metazoa > Chordata > Amphibia > Anura > Limnodynastidae > Limnodynastes > Limnodynastes dumerilii. Next base: position 198,601 of record WWET01000151.1, on the reverse strand, counting down.
TTATGGCTATCCCTAAGCGTAACCCTAACAATTTCTCATACCTGCAAATGACAAAACTGGGCTGGTGGGATACAGCTGTATCGGCGGTCAGCGAATGTAGGAGCAGGACATATGGCAGAGTGCAGGACACAAACACGGGATAATATGGAAGACAGAACTGGGGAGAATGGCAGTGATAGAAGGGAGAAGTAGAACATGGGACAGAGCGAGGGAGCAGGACTCAGATACGGGACAGTGGAGAAACAGGGAACAGACCCAGGACAGAGCAGAGAGGACAGAGTGCAGAAGCAGGACACAGACACGGGACAGAGCAGAAAGTTCAGAGTGGAGGAGCTGGACACAGGACAGAGCAGAGAGAACAGAGTGCAGAAGCAGGACACAGACACAGGACAGAGCAGAGGGGACAGAGTGAAGGAGCAGGACACACAGACCTGGGATAGAGCAGAGGGGACAGAGAGGAGGAGCAGGACACAGACCTGGGATAGAGCAGAGAGGACAGAGTGAAGGAGCAGGACACACAGACCTGGGATAGAGCAGAGGGGACAGAGAGGAGGAGCAGGACACAGACCTGGGATAGAGCAGAGAGGACAGAGTGAAGGAGCAGGACACACAGACCTGGGATAGAGCAGAGGGGACAGAGAGGAGGAGCAGGACACAGACCTGGGATAGAGCAGAGAGGACAGAGTGAAGGAGCAGGACACACAGACCTGGGATAGAGCAGAGGGGACAGAGAGGAGGAGCAGGACACAGACCTGGGATAGAGCAGAGAGGACAGAGTGAAGGAGCAGGACACACAGACCTGGGATAGAGCAGAGGGGACAGAGAGGAGGAGCAGGACACAGACCTGGGATAGAGCAGAGAGGACAGAGTGAAGGAGCAGGACACACAGACCTGGGATAGAGCAGAGGGGACAGAGAGGAGGAGCAGGACACAGACCTGGGATAGAGCAGAGAGGACAGAGTGAAGGAGCAGGACACACAGACCTGGGATAGAGCAGAGGGGACAGAGAGGAGGAGCAGGACACAGACCTGGGATAGAGCAGAGAGGACAGAGTGAAGGAGCAGGACACACAGACCTGGGATAGAGCAGAGGGGACAGAGAGGAGGAGCAGGACACAGACCTGGGATAGAGCAGAGAGGACAGAGTGAAGGAGCAGGACACACAGACCTGGGATAGAGCAGAGGGGACAGAGAGGAGGAGCAGGACACAGACCTGGGATAGAGCAGAGAGGACAGAGTGAAGGAGCAGGACACACAGACCTGGGATAGAGCAGAGGGGACAGAGAGGAGGAGCAGGACACAGACCTGGGATAGAGCAGAGAGGACAGAGTGAAGGAGCAGGACACACAGACCTGGGATAGAGCAGAGGGGACAGAGAGGAGGAGCAGGACACAGACCTGGGATAGAGCAGAGAGGACAGAGTGAAGGAGCAGGACACACAGACCTGGGATAGAGCAGAGGGGACAGAGAGGAGGAGCAGGACACAGACCTGGGATAGAGCAGAGAGGACAGAGTGAAGGAGCAGGACACACAGACCTGGGATAGAGCAGAGGGGACAGAGAGGAGGAGCAGGACACAGACCTGGGATAGAGCAGAGAGGACAGAGTGAAGGAGCAGGACACACAGACCTGGGATAGAGCAGAGGGGACAGAGAGGAGGAGCAGGACACAGACCTGGGATAGAGCAGAGAGGACAGAGTGAAGGAGCAGGACACACAGACCTGGGATAGAGCAGAGGGGACAGAGAGGAGGAGCAGGACACAGACCTGGGATAGAGCAGAGAGGACAGAGTGAAGGAGCAGGACACACAGACCTGGGATAGAGCAGAGGGGACAGAGAGGAGGAGCAGGACACAGACCTGGGATAGAGCAGAGAGGACAGAGTGAAGGAGCAGGACACACAGACCTGGGATAGAGCAGAGGGGACAGAGAGGAGGAGCAGGACACAGACCTGGGATAGAGCAGAGAGGACAGAGTGAAGGAGCAGGACACACAGACCTGGGATAGAGCAGAGGGGACAGAGAGGAGGAGCAGGACACAGACCTGGGATAGAGCAGAGAGGACAGAGTGAAGGAGCAGGACACACAGACCTGGGATAGAGCAGAGGGGACAGAGAGGAGGAGCAGGACACAGACCTGGGATAGAGCAGAGAGGACAGAGTGAAGGAGCAGGACACACAGACCTGGGATAGAGCAGAGGGGACAGAGAGGAGGAGCAGGACACAGACCTGGGATAGAGCAGAGAGGACAGAGTGAAGGAGCAGGACACACAGACCTGGGATAGAGCAGAGGGGACAGAGAGGAGGAGCAGGACACAGACCTGGGATAGAGCAGAGAGGACAGAGTGAAGGAGCAGGACACACAGACCTGGGATAGAGCAGAGGGGACAGAGAGGAGGAGCAGGACACAGACCTGGGATAGAGCAGAGAGGACAGAGTGAAGGAGCAGGACACACAGACCTGGGATAGAGCAGAGGGGACAGAGAGGAGGAGCAGGACACAGACCTGGGATAGAGCAGAGAGGACAGAGTGAAGGAGCAGGACACACAGACCTGGGATAGAGCAGAGGGGACAGAGAGGAGGAGCAGGACACAGACCTGGGATAGAGCAGAGAGGACAGAGTGAAGGAGCAGGACACACAGACCTGGGATAGAGCAGAGGGGACAGAGAGGAGGAGCAGGACACAGACCTGGGATAGAGCAGAGAGGACAGAGTGAAGGAGCAGGACACACAGACCTGGGATAGAGCAGAGGGGACAGAGAGGAGGAGCAGGACACAGACCTGGGATAGAGCAGAGAGGACAGAGTGAAGGAGCAGGACACACAGACCTGGGATAGAGCAGAGGGGACAGAGAGGAGGAGCAGGACACAGACCTGGGATAGAGCAGAGAGGACAGAGTGAAGGAGCAGGACACACAGACCTGGGATAGAGCAGAGGGGACAGAGAGGAGGAGCAGGACACAGACCTGGGATAGAGCAGAGAGGACAGAGTGAAGGAGCAGGACACACAGACCTGGGATAGAGCAGAGGGGACAGAGAGGAGGAGCAGGACACAGACCTGGGATAGAGCAGAGAGGACAGAGTGAAGGAGCAGGACACACAGACCTGGGATAGAGCAGAGGGGACAGAGAGGAGGAGCAGGACACAGACCTGGGATAGAGCAGAGAGGACAGAGTGAAGGAGCAGGACACACAGACCTGGGATAGAGCAGAGGGGACAGAGAGGAGGAGCAGGACACAGACCTGGGATAGAGCAGAGAGGACAGAGTGAAGGAGCAGGACACACAGACCTGGGATAGAGCAGAGGGGACAGAGAGGAGGAGCAGGACACAGACCTGGGATAGAGCAGAGAGGACAGAGTGAAGGAGCAGGACACACAGACCTGGGATAGAGCAGAGGGGACAGAGAGGAGGAGCAGGACACAGACCTGGGATAGAGCAGAGAGGACAGAGTGAAGGAGCAGGACACACAGACCTGGGATAGAGCAGAGGGGACAGAGAGGAGGAGCAGGACACAGACCTGGGATAGAGCAGAGAGGACAGAGTGAAGGAGCAGGACAATGCATTTTATGTAGATCCACAGATAGAGATGACAATCTCGTTGCTTTTAAGTCACGTCACATGTGTCTTTTCACAAATCACAGCTTTTCACTCTCTTACTGTCTGCCTTTTCTACATAGGCCTCTCTGGAACACAATCCCCCGATCTATGCATTTTATGTAGATCCACAGATAGAGATGACAATCTCGTTGCTTTTAGTATAAGTCACATGTGTCTTTTCACAAATCACAGCTTTTCACTCTCTTACTGTCTGCCTTTTCTACATAGGCCTCTCTGGAACACAGGTGAATCCCCCGATCACTGGAAAGATGTGAAGTCTCTGTTTATCCCCTGATGCAGTGGGAGTATAATGGAGAACTCTTTCTATGAGTACGATGGATTGGATAGAATAAGCCCCATTATCACTGGCAGCTGCAGCAGAAAGCTACTCACCCCCATGGAGGTGTGATCAGGGGTGGGGGGGCTGTAGCTCACCATGCAGAGGCTGGGTGATCGGAGGGCCACCGGGAACCAGAGTCACTTCCCAGCGGATCCAGGGTCACCCTCTATGCCTGACACCATCCTCAGGATAGCCCTCATCATATCCCTGCTCTGTCTATCCCTCTTCGGGAACATTATGCTGCTAGTGGTTTTCCATCGCAAGCCGCAGCTGCTGCAGGTGGCCAACCGCTTCATCTTCAACCTGCTGGTGGCTGATCTCCTGCAGACGGTCCTAGTCATGCCTTGTGTCATTGTCACCTCCCTGCCAGATATATGGCCTTTGGAGCATGGGCTCTGTGGCGCGGTGGTGGTGCTGATGCACCTCTTTGCCTTTGCAGGGGTAAACACCATCACAGTGGTTTCTGTTGACAAGTACTTAGCCATCATCCACCCATTATCCTACCCCACCAAGATGACCCCAAAGAGAGGGAGCCTGCTGATCTTCTCCACCTGGATCCTCAGCCTCCTTCAGAGCACCCCTCCCCTCTATGGCTGGGGCAAAGTTGAATTCGATTTCCAAAGCCACTACTGCAAAGTCTTGTGGGCTTCCAGTTACTCCTACACCCTTCTCAGCGCCTTATTCTCCTTCATCTTACCAGTGAGCATTATGTTGGCGTGCTACGGAATGGTCTTCAGAGCAGCCAGGAGGCAAAATGCATTAGTTCACCCAGTCCAGGCAAATGGATGTGACAGGTCAGATGGGACAAGATCAGCTGCATTAAACGCACTTGACAAAACAAGTCATCACAGACCACTGTACCATTGCAAAGCAGCCAAGGTTATCTTCGCTATTTTGTCATCCTATATAATCAGTATGGGTCCCTATAGCGTCCTGAGCATTGTCTCCTCTTGTGCCAGCACAAAAATCCCTAAATGGGTATCCTCTATAGTCCTGGTCCTATTTTTCCTTCAGTGCTGCATCCACCCCTATATATATGGATATATGCACAAGAGCTTGAAGAAGGAGTTCCTTTTGTTGTTGCATGGATTATTTTGTAAGCAAGTCCACCCACAAAACGCTATAGTAGATAGTTATATTATTCTCACAGATGGCAGGATCATTCAGTCACACTTCTCTACTGGCCCTAATGTCAAATTCCTGGAGGAAGAGACTACTATATCTGTCATCACTGGTAAAAGTCTAAACAATTTAAAGTTAAAAGACAGCAAAAAGGAAAGTAGTTCTGCCAATATATCTCCAGAGAAACAAACGATTCAGCAAAATGCAGACCCAGACTTACCACATCTCATTAGCTGCTAAACAACTGTCTGGGTGACGTTTCTATACTATATAATGGAGTCAAATATGTTGGGATTTTCTGTATTAAAAGTGGATATAAAATGTAGTGGTACTGTGTGCAGGTTAACCACTTCATTGCTGGCAAAATAGAGATTGTAGTGCGAGGCATTACAAGTCGTTTATTGTTTTTAGGCAATGAAAGAGTCAAATCTGTTAAATTGTGAGGGCAAAGCTCTGTCTATCATAGTAGATGTATTCAATTGACAAAATAGTTTTGTAATTAAAAAAAAAAAGAGAAATAAGAAATGATATCTAAATAATAAACCTGACATTGTTACAAATTCAGATTTTTAAAGGGAATCTGTTCTTTTTTCACAATTTAAATGTTACATGGTAAAATGTGTTCTTCCATAGTAACACAGAAACATAGAAAGTGACGGCAGATAAGAGCCACATGGTCCATCCAGTCTGCCCAGTTGTTTATTTAAAACTATACTGACCCTGGACCTTATTTACCCTCAAATTAGTTTGAGATTTAGGCTATCCTTATATTTATCCCAAGCATGTTTACACTGTTCTACTGTATTAGCATCAACCACCTCAGATGGGAGAATATTCCACTTATCTATCATCCTTTCAGTGAAGCAATTTTTCTGCACATATCCTCTGAATCTGCCACCCTCCAGTTTATATTCATGCCCTCGTGTTCTATTCTTTATAGTATAAGTGTTACATTTTGCTTTGATCATTTTTATGTGCTTTTGCTGATTAGGGGGCTTAGACAGAAAAAATGAAAATCTGACTATAGATAAACCATATGTCAATGTTTTTGTTTTATTATTTGTATTTTTTTTTATTTTTTTTTTGCATTCAGGGAAATACTTTGCTTTATCTTAAAACACACAGATACTGAGTGAACAGTGTTCATTTTAATCAGTAATTTAGATTTAAACTAGGAAAAATCACCTAGCAACTTTTGTTTGCACATTATAAATTTTCCTCCTTCCACAGTTCAAAATAGTTTTGCTTAGGTGCAGATATGCTACTTTTAAATCAGCTCCTATGTATATTTGAATGAAGTCCCATAACTGAATTTCAAAACACACCTGGGGTCAGATTTACTAAGCTGCGAGTTTGGAAAATTGGAGATGTTGTCTATAGCAACCAATCATATTCTAGCTCTCACTTTCTTTTTCCATACTAGAGAATGTCAGCTAAAATCTGATTGGTTGCTATGGGAAACATCTCCACTTTTCTAAACCCGCAGTTTAGTAAATCTGGCGCTTGGTTTTCCTTCATCTCTCACCACGTTTTACACTATTCCTAGCTGTATAAAAAGAGGAGATTATTCAGATGGGCAGATAGAAAAAGAAAAACTAATCCCAGGTTTAAAGTCACATGACAAGAAAAACAGAAGAATATAAGAAGAAAATAGTAGAATATTTTTGCAATAACTGACAAGCTTCTCAGAAAATACTTCAAGTAATAGGGTATTAGATCAAAGTTTGAAAATAAGAGAAAAATAGGTGGAAGTTTACACTTGGGCAAAACCATGTTGAATTGTAGGGAGGCAAATTTCATCTGTTGCAAATACTATTAAAGATTAGAGAGGATGATTCCTAGCCCAGGTCTAAATAACAGTGTAAAAGTAAAGCTGGTCGTCATTATCTGTGTACACTAAGCAAAAGCAAAGTATTCTCCCTGCATGCAAAAATTAAAATGTATTTGACTCCCCCTAAAATTCACCATGGTTTTGCCCAAGTGTAAATTTCCACATTTTCCCCTTATTTTTAAACTATTGTGATCTGTGGATTGCTTTATTGATATAGGGTTCTATTTACTTACCTTAACGTTTTTTAATGAACGATGTTTATACAGGCTCGCTGCTCCTCGCATTGAGCCTGGCAGCATCGTTCATTAAATTTACTAATGCTCACCCCTCAGATAAGGTCCTGCGATGATCTCTGAGCTCATCGTAGGACATTTCATTCATACATGCGCAGAGACTCCCATGTGGGACTTTAACGCATGCACAGTGTCTCCATATCGGGACTCTGAAATCTCCAGAGTCGGACACGTCTCCCGGACAGGAAAGTTTTGCTTTTTTTCTTTTTTTCTTACAATTATTGGTATTTAACAAGTATTTGTTTATTTTTTTTTAAGTTTAAATGTAATTGAAAAAATAACTTTCCACACTTGGTAACACAGTTTTATTCCGGCGTTAATAACACCTATAAGGGGGAGGAAAAGAGGGGTATATGGGAAGATCGCTGCAATACTTCCCCCTAATGCCAGCCTGAGCGGAGCAGAGTGTAAAACTCCGAAAAGAACGGGCCGGCGAGGTGATGCGTTATTTACATGTATCGCCATGGAAACTGTAGTTTTCCAGGGCGATCCATGATTTGTAAATATGTTATACTTCATTTTCCTGCAATAATGCCTGTGTTCACATGAAAACGGGCATTATCGCAGGAAAAAGATCTTTGTAAATAGACCCTATAGTTGCAACATATTATGCAGTGCTATGTGGAGAATGTTTATTTCCCAGTGTAACTTATAGTCTAAATAGGATCGCTATAGCTTGATGTATCTGTTACTCCCATGGGTATTAGTGTAATCCCTATGCCTCACAAACACTGGAAATCCTTGAATTTTGGCCTGATGTAAAATGGCAATGACAGAGAATAGTCTGACTACCGGGCAGTGTTTCTGGACTATCCTCTCTGATCTTAGGAGGCTACACACAGTGAAGCCTATATGGGGTTTTTATTCCCCAGTAACTGGGCTAAGAGCCATATTCTTCACTGAGCATATGCATAGTCTCTGAAGACTAGAGCAGGGTTCCTTCACACAGTCTGTAGATACATTTCACCAGACACTGGCCACCAAAATGCCATATATATTACATATATATATTAATACATTTTTGAAGGGGTTTTGTTTTTTTTACAAGCCCACCTGCATTACATTAGTTTACAGATGTTACAAACAAATACCAGCATAATACTCAACTGTCAACATTTTAACCCGTTGACATTTTGACTTTCGACATTTCATGCCAGACCCATGTGTTAAGTGATCCAAAAGAATATATTAAAATAAATATCAAAGTTTTAACACTTAAGATGAGTTGTCATGAAATCTCACCCACCAATTGATAACATGGTAATGGAAAGAAGGTCTGGGTCCTCAGTTCTGATATAACCCTCATACCAGTACAGGTGGAGACAGTTTGCACTTGTAAGTTGGCATGACTTGGTATTACAATGTTCAATATAAGCATCAATCCAGTGTTTTAAACTGGCGACGTTTTACATGCATAGGAGTCAAAAAACCTTATGTTTTTTTTTTCTCTGAGTCAAATAAATGAGGGTATGGCTATCTGAAGCCCACTGGTGTAAGGGGATTGGTTAGTGGCGTGATTACATGAATGGGTGGAGATCACACATCCATTACCCGCAGCTCTGATCACAAAGGATTGGAAAGTGAGTATCCGGCCCAAGGTGATTCTCTGATTATATTCATTCTGCAGTACAGCTGACAATCGCCGTTTAAGATAAAATGTTATTACAGAGTACATGGACTGTAAAGTTGCAACAAAGTAAAAAAAAAATTATAATGATGATGATGATTATTATTATTTTGAGATTATTGTCTGTAGATATTACTTTAATTATGTAACTTTAAAGGACACTACAGTGAAAACTAAAAATATTATTTAAAAAGATGGTTAATGTCCTATAAATTTATCCAGCAAATAGAAGTGGAATCTATACCCATAGGAGATTTATAAGTGGAGTATTGAAAGAAAATAATAATTTGTAAGTTTGTTTTTTATTGATTCTCATCTATCACCAACAACAACTTTTTTGTTTTTCAGGGTTTTCAGTATTTTTTAATGATATTATTATTATTATTATTATTATTATTATTATCATCATTATTATTACTATTATTATTATTGTTATCGTTTATTTATAAGGCGCCACAAGGTGTCCGCAGCCTGTACAAAATACAACAAAATACAGTACAGACATACAGGGTAGGGATGGACAGCATAGTATATATTAAATACAATATGACTACAAAAATATCACAAAAATAGAGTGAAGCAAGCACAGAACGCAAGGCAAAATGCGAGGTGTCTAGCTTGGAAGATCAGGGAGCAGGGGATAGAGCGCAGTGAGAGGTTGAGAGGGAGCCACCAGGTGGGGATGGGGTAAATTATTATTACTACTATTAATGCTTATTTATATAGTGCCACAAACATTAGTCCCTGTTCCTACTGGTCCATAACACACACACGCACGCACACACACCCATACACATTAGTTTAGCCGGCAGCAAATGAATAGATTCTCTTTACTTATTAAACAGAGAGCAGTTAACCTGCAGATCTCCACTTATTATGCTGTCACTTCAGAAAGATTTTGGAAGCACTTTATACTAAAACAAACCTTAGAGGTGTATCCTACAGTATAGATACCATTTGTGCTGAATGAACGAATCAATAAAAAGTGTATCTGATTTAACAACAGCTTTGGGTTACAGCATAACTAGCCTTTCTAGGGTAAATGAATTATTTATTGCTTACTTTCAATAATTTACAGTGGCTGGACCTGCTGGGGCTAGAGAGGCATCTGCTGGTTTCATATTGGGCTACTTTGAGCCAGGTCTTTGTGACACCTGCTCTAAAATCTCTCTAATAGGCTGCTGGACTGTGTTTGCCCTCAGGCTGAAATTCTCCAGCCATGCTAGGATCATTTGTATAGCACCCCACAATTATCATACACATCAGAGTAAACTCCCTCTCACATGACGCATACAAGTAACCACACACACATACACTCTATGAATTTAGTGAATGGAATCTTACAGCTTTTGAAATGAAACTGTGGGGGTAGTAATGGTATGTAGCTCAGTGACTCAGTGAGTGGCACTTGTGCCTCACAGAGCTGAGGTCATGAGTTTGATTCGCAGACTAGGCCTTATCTGTGTGGAGTTTGTATGTTCTCCCTGTCTCTACATGGGTTTCCTCCAGGAGCTCCTCCCACACTCCAAAAACATGCTGGTAGGTTAATTGGCTGCTGACTAAATTAACCCTAATCTGTGTGTATGTGTTAGGGACCTTAGTATGTAGCTCCAACAGGGGCAGGAATTGATGTGAATGTTTAATGTTCTCTGTAAAGCTGCAGACAATATGTGGTGCTTTATAAATAAGCAATAATAATAAAATAATACCCTCATATATCACCCACTTCAAGCTCTGTTGGTACTCCTAAATCACCATATGTGACCCCTTCATTATATGTGCTGCAGTAAAGTCCCCAATTCAGATGATCAATGCAAAACTAATTCACCAGACCATATAATTATGCCACAAACAGTGGTTCCAGGGTTGGATTGGCCATAGGACTTAACTGGTGACTTTTTGGGGACACCAAGCAGCCCCTCGTTTTGAGAGAACTAGGATGTTGACTGTAAACATGCTGTCTGTGTAGAATGAAGGTCACTCTGTATGGGGATGATCTCTCTATTGGGTGGTAATCCCTAGAATGCTCTCTGTATTGTATGGTAAGCACTAGGCTGCTTGTATTGCATAGTGGTCACTATAAATCTCTTTATGGTATTGTGAAATACTAGTCAATAGATGTTGCATTTTGATGGTGCCTGTATGTAAGAATCGCTCTTGTTCTTATGTAGCTCCATCCATAATATATGTTTTGCGCTGCTCTTTTAAATTTGGTGCCAAGCCTATTTTTTATAGTTGATTTTTTCAAGGGCTAGTTCTCCTCTTATATGTTTATGTGTTGGGGAATCCGCTCT
>WWET01000151.1:170599-184502 GCA_011038615.1 Limnodynastes dumerilii | reverse complement strand
GGCCGGTCTTGGGAGGGGGGGGCCATCTGAGGAGGAGGAGGGGGGGCCCGTGTGCAGACCTTCATTTCTAGAAACGCCCCTGCTGTACATTAGCCTCCATTTTGATCTGGCTCTATAGCCCCTATAACTGGATATTCAGGGAGAGGTGACAACTATAGGTTACCCTATGCCAGGGGTGGCCAAACAGTCGATCGCGATGGACGACTGGTCACCCGCAGACTTGTGACCAGTCTATTGCGCTGCTCCCTTCTCCCTGCAGCAAAGACAGGCGGGGTGGGCCGCCGTAGTTACATAGAGCATTGCTCTGTGTAACAGCTGCAGCAGCTCATACAGGAACTTTCTGTATGAGCGCTGCCTGTATGAAGAAAGAGCACCACGGAGGAGGAAGGCAAGTAAAAAGGGGAGGCTGGAGAAACATGGTGGGGAATACTGAGGGGAGCTGGAGAAACATGGTGTGGAATACTGAGGGGGGCTGGAGAAACATGATGGGTACTACTGAGGGGGGCTGAAAGCACATGATAGGAGATAATGAGGGGGGCTGGAGGCACATGATGGGGAATACTGAGGGGGCCTGCAGACACATGACGGGAGATAATGAGGGGGGCAGGAGGCACATGATGGGGAATACTGAGGCAGGCTGCAGACACACGATGGGAGATAATGAGGGGGCTGGAGGCACATTATGGGGAATACTGCCTTCATATGTGCCTAACTAATTTGGAACTGTCATTTAGCAAGTAAACACAAGACATGCATCAACTTCACAGTTCCAATAATGTTATGTGCAAAACACCCTTTAATTAGGCCAACATTAATGTTTAGTTTGTTTAATGTGTTCATTGGCTCATAGCCCCCTAAAAAGTATTGCGTTATGATTATTTTGGACTATGGTCTAATAGATCTCAAAAGATTTTTTACATTTTGAGTAGATCCCTAAGTCCAAAAGTCTGGCCACCCCTGACCTATGCTATTGTGCAGAATTGCAAGAACCAACATCATTTTCAATTCTCTCTTTCTATATTAACATTAGTAGTTATTATGGTGTTGGGAAATGGTTTTGTTGAGTCAACAATATTAGTTTAATTAAATCGCATTTTGCAATTATTATCAGGAAAATAGATTGTTTGTTGCTTTTAGAGTTAATACAATAAATTGATAGTGAAGAAGTAGAGTAAAACAGTATAAGCAATAAACACAGGTAGAGATCTGCACTATTTTTATAATATTGGATCATTTTGTATGCCTAGTGACACATATTTATTTAGGATGCCTTGTGCGGGATAATATAAGTATAAGTAATATATGTAATGGGAAACACTGCTTTTATTGTCACACCTGTTCTTCAGACAAGTAGTAGTCCTGACATTCCTTATATTATGTACTGTATATGATCAACCACAGTAAATCTGATACCTTAACCATAACATCTATTGATTTATAGCCTATACTCTATAGTCCATGTTTAATCTTCAGGGCTCTTTATAATATACTACAAATGTATGAAATGTATTAGATCACCTCTCCCTTATGTAGACTGTTCCAAATGCACTCTACTCCTCCATTACAGTTATCAATTATAAAGGGAAAAATGTATAAATATAAATATACTGCATAGTTACCTCACTATCTAGTTTCTATAGCGATGCTAGTAAATTAGCTTTCAGAGCTTCCATTATGGACAGATCCATTGTTTACCTCTCTTCCTCAGCATTCTTTTATTTCTTGCAGGAGCTGTGTAGACATAGTGGACTGTGATGGTCCATATAATACAAGTATGTTTGATATAAGTGAGGACTTGGTTAGGAGCAGAATATGCTGTAAGGATTACTAAAATCAGGCAGCCAAGCTTCTTCTAAATTTCACTTTTTTTCAACTTTGTTTATCGCATCTACACAATATCGCATCCATGTGAACACATCGCTAACCACTCCCCAGCGGTCGTGACAACTGATAAGTCTGGACCAGTACACAGTCCGTTAGCACGCCATACTGTACATTGTAATACTAAGTACCGCCCATGTCTGGTTGAGCAGATTGCCTACCAATCAGGTCTTATGGATGTGTGCACATACGCAGATCACAAACTCACAGAAAATAGGTTACTGTCCAAAGTCTGGATTCAGTCCATAAATCTTTCTCTCTTTCCATCTCTCACTTTCTTTCTCTTTGTGTCTCTTCACCATTTTGTGTCTCTCTCACCATGTGACCCTAAGTTACCGAATTTAGGATTGCATGGTGATCCGCCATAGGAGCTCAGACTGAGTTTTGGATTTAGCCCATTAATTTAATGAGAAAGAGGGAGGGAGAAAGAAAGAAAGAGAGAGACAAAGAGAAAGAGAAAGAAAGTGATGTAAGGGGAGACCTCTCGCTTTGCACATACGGGACTTCTGACAGCAGGATCCTACTTTAACATTTACGCACTAGCCCCATGGAAGGTTGGGTTAGTGCGTAAATGTGGATCATTCGTAAGGACTTAACCAATCCCTTACAGTACAATATAAATATCTCCCCTCCCACCATGAAAACATGGGACCGTATTCACAGATCCGGGTGAGTTAGGTGTGGACAGATCCGCACCTAACTCACCCATCCTGCCCCCATCCCCCCCCTTTTTAGGTACCTTATGGCACTTTCAAATGTCATAGGGCTACCTTATCTCTCTGTGCAATGTCCATATGGACATTGCCTGTCCCCGGCTCCCCCCGCCCTCCCCGGCTAATCTAAATCCCTCCCACTACTACCTAGGCACTCCCCAAGGCGGCATTACACCGCTTTTTCTTCTTAAAATACTTTGTGTGCTCTTTAAAGACTGCACGGAGGCAATCTGGCACATAGATTGCGTAAAGAGCCTACCATGCATGCCTAGTAGGTCCTTTACTAAGGATCCGCACCTAAGGAGCGTCTGCTTCATAGGTGTGAATACGGGCCATGCCTTACACATTGCTGTTTGTCCCCCCTAAGGATCCAGATTCGTTCTGGAAGTCTTTTGGGAACGCTTGACCACTCGGATGGAGCGGATATATGTAAGTGGTGAGTCTGGATCCGGTCTTTGACTTGTCGTGCTGACTATTTGTAACGGGTAAACTAACAAATAATGTTACTTCTATTTCATGTAGTTACACAGAGCATAGCATGTTTTCTGAGCTTCTGTTACAATATTAGGCAACTGTTTTTATCATAAAGTACTCTCTTTTCTTTTCTTTTTTTCAAATATATTTTTATCAAAAAGTTATATATATCCATTATACATAATATCCATCACATTGTATACCAAGAGAGATAGAAAATAGTATACAGAGTATTATAATAACATCTGTCCGAGATTTTATCGATGTATGCAGTTCACAGGAAGCTTAATACAATGTATAGTGCATTTGTCAGATATATATCTTAACATGGCACTAAACAAAGTCATGTACTTATGACTGACATAGTACCCAAAGTTATTTAAAGTAACAATCGATAACAAAGAAAATGGAAAGAAAAATAATCAGGGGAGAAAGGGAAACAAAGCAGATCCAAGAAGTGTAAGGAAAGGAGAAAGAGGAAGGAGGAAGGGGAACCATATCCATTTTAAGATTTACTGTTAGATATAAGTTGTTAATCGTAAGATCCAGACAAGTTTACTAAGATTAAGATATTATAATAAGGGCCTCATTAATTAGTAATCTGGTTTCATACCAAACAGTAGACTCGAAACAAACTTTTATTTGTTCTTTTGTGGTGTTTGATAAGGTGTTAATAAATTTTTCTCACGTGGCAAAAAAGGAGTGAACTTTTTTTTCTTTCGTAATAGAAGTTTCCAACCAATCCATGCGGAAAAAGAAAAAAAAACATCTTCTCCGCAAATAATGCTAAAGAAGGAGTTGCATGGATCCAGTGTTGTAAAATATACTTCTTCACTACAGCAGAAAGAATTAAGGACATCTTTTTTTCCTCTATGGTAAACTTTAGATTTACCCGGGGACATACCAAATATAGCCCATTCCGGTGTTATAAGAAAAGGGGGTAATAAACGTGATATTGCAATATCCCTGATTTTTTTCCCAAAATTGCTTAATAGGATAACAATCCCACAGGCACTGATATAGGGTAGCATTAGGAGATGAGCATTTTGGGCATGCACTAGAAAGAGTGATTCCTATAGAGGAGCATCTCCTCGTTGAGAGATATCCTCTATAGTATATTCTATACAGCATTTCCCTATAAGTAGATGGTGTCAGGACTTTGATAGACTATATCAGAGATTTCAATACATCATTCGAGGTAAGGTTAGGGAACTCCTTTTCCCATGCAGCCATACTACTATGAGCATCAGTAGAATAATCAGATATATGAAGAATTTTGTAAAAGTTTGAGATAGAGCTTTCCAAAATGTTACAGCATTGAGTCTAATGGATTTGACCAATCTAATGTGATAAATGACGCGACACACTGAAGTGTATAATGTTGTATAATGTATGTAATGTATAATGTTGGGCTTGTAAATATGTATACATATTGTAATGTCATTTCTGTTTATTCCTTATGTTGCTGCTTTTAGCGAAGCAACTTTGCTTATAACAACCAAGGAAGACAATGAATCTGGGCTGGATGTGACAGTCCACCCACCAGTTCCACTGTGTATGCAAATGAAAATATTAGCATAAACCTATTTATAGGTAAACATTTTAATGTATATTTTTTACCCTAGCAACTCTCAGGCAAGGCACAGACCAAAAAATACATTAAAGAACTGTATCCAGCATGACACAGCTCTATAGCTACTCAACAAATAACAGTGAGAGACATTGGGCCTGATCCAGAACAACGCCCGCCGTCGCTAGGAAGGCGGGCATAAGAGTAAGATCAGCTAAAAAGCCGATCTGCGCATGCGCCGGGCAGATGTTGCCCGACGTTGCTACGCCGTTGCTACGGCGCCGTAGGGACACTGGAGGGGACGTCGCCCAGCGTCCCTACGTTCAGGTTAGTGTAGGTGGGCGGAGGGAGGTAGTTAAATGAGGGTGGGAAGGCGGGCTAGGCAGCCATACGCTCCTGTGCGAGCGTATGGCCCCTTCCTTACGCCGGCTGAAGTTAGGGTAGGCTTCAGTCGGCGTAAGGGGGAGTGTCAGGGTAAGTAAACGCCGATATGCTGTGCTTTAGTAAGCACAGCGCATCGGCGTAACTCTGGATCAGGCCCATTGTTACACGCTGTAGGAGTCATACTAGCAGGGTGTAATCAGGCTGGATTCTATGGGCTCCATTTACTATTGAAATTTTCGGGTGATAATGGGTGTTTTAACACTAAAACGCTCATTATCACCTGAAAATAAACATTTTAAAAGTTACTAAAGTGCATTCACCATGGAAATCTGCTGTTTCCATGGCGATGCACAAATGTAAGGCACAAACGTAAGGCACAAACATAAGGCTTCGGCGGCCCGTTGATCTTAACGGAAGCCGAAGCAGTATTACAAGTTACTATCCCTCACTGCCGAAATTCTGATTCGGCAGTGAAGGAAAAAATAACGCCATCTGAGGATGGCGTTATTGACTTCATGCCAGCAATCTCCCCATATTCCCCCCTTTTCCTCCCCCTAATAGCCGTTATTAGGGGGAGGAAAAGTGGGGTATGTGTGGGGAGACCGCTGGAATGAAGGAGGATGCGGTCATTAAAAATAAAAAAAATAATAAAAAAATGTCGTTTTTCTTTTTAAACAAAAAAAATAAAAAACAACATTAAAACATTAAAATAATATTAAAAAAATACAAAACTCACCTGTCCGGGAGACGCATCCGACTTAGAAGACTCCGTCCCCGATATGAAGACCCTGCGCATGCGCAGTGGGTTTCCATATTTGGGCTGAAGTTTTCTAAGTGCCGCTGTGAAGTCTCTGCGCATATCATTCGATATGAAGTGCCTGTGCTGCGGGCAGAGCACTTCGAGGGACCTCAGCAGAGGGGTGAGTATTGGTAAATTTTAAAGGGGAAGCTGCCAGGCTCGCTGCGAACACAGGCGAGCCTGGAGCAGCTTCCCTTCGCGGGAAATTTTGTTATTTGTAAATATAGCCCTATGTGTCTACTTTCCCTCAGCTGCAGGTTAATTGTCTCTGGAGGTGTGTCTGTCTTGCACAGCTGATTGGAGGAGTGCTCCTTAAATAGCCTTTGCTGGGAGAATCAGGTGTCGGTTATAGCGTCTGGGTTTCCTGATCGTGTCTGCTAACTGATTGTGTTTTGCTGATTGCTTTTGCATGTTTCTGTTGCCCTGCATTCCTGGTGTTACCCCCTTGCATTCCTGATACCCTCTGCTTCTTGTTTGTTGACCCCCTGTGTTGTGTGAGGTGTGCGGCGGGTGTAGTTTGCTACTCCCGTTGGTGGCCCCGGCTAGGTTCCGGTCTCCATCCCGCCTTTGTGTGGTGTATGCTTGTGTTTACCATCTCACAGTATCCGTCCTGTCGGGTGAATGTTCCATCTGCTCCTTGTTGTGCGTTCACCTGCGTTTGCCACCTCGCAGTGTGTGAAGTCTGCCTGTTGTACTCCTTCTGTTACCATCTCCACTCAGCGTTGTCCATCTCGCTTGTGAGTTTGTTCCACCAGCTTGTTTTTACCACTGTGTGTTGTGTCCTCCGATGTGTTACGCTGAGTGTGTATGTTCCACTGAGAGTGTGTCATCTCCAGTGTGTATTTCTGAGCGTAAGCTCCACTGTATATTCCATCTTGCAGTGTTATTATTGTGGTATCAGTTCCATCTGTTTCTGCCTGCAAATATTGCCTGCTATTTTCCATCCTGTCAGCACCTTTCCCATGTTCCACTCTGGGACTTGTTGTGCACCAGGTGCTGCTTATTCCTGCAGCAACCCTCCTGCACCATTGTATACCTTTCTGTGTGTTGAGCTTCAGTCTGTATCAACTTATCAGGGTTGTGACTGTGCTCCATATCTGTACCCCTGTATATTTGGGTTCCTGCTGGTATACTTGATTATTGTACTCCCGTTTATGAGGGTTCCAGTGTGTGCACTCCTGTTTGTCATTCTGGGCCTGATTCAGAGATACGATTTCCACGGCACTTAGGAGCGCATATTTAGGATCTTAGAAAATTCGCCAAACTGCGCATGCGTCATAATAGTGCAACGCCGTCTACGTAGCGGTTAGGAGCGTAAATTCGCTAAGATCGTAAGTGTGAATCGATCGCAAGCACTTAAGATCTTAAGTGCTGCGAATCTTTAAGATCTTAAGGATTTGCATGGAAATGGGCGGGGGGAGGCAGGGAAATGAGGGAAAGTGGGCGCGGGCTGACACTTGGGATCTTAAATATACGCTACTACGTCACTTAAGATCTCAACTGCCAGTGCAGAGTTAGGGCTAGTCAATGGTGGTCTAAGTTTAAGATCCACCGCTGTTTGCAAGGGGAGTGACTCTTTATGCAGTGGGCTGGAAGCTGCTAAGTTCTTAACCTTAGATGCGTATATTTGCGATCTTTTCGCAATCGCATCTCTGAATCAGCCCCTCTGTGTGCAAGGGTTCCAGTGAATACCCAGGTTCTTGCCATTGTACCTATGCTGCAGTACCCCTTGGGGGCTATCATTGGGGACCGCAACCTACCAGGCCAGCAGCCCAGACTATCCTCACCAATCAGTGGGAAGGGATTACATGCTGAACAAGGCATGTACAGGGGCGGGGTACCCGAATGGAGGCCGGAGGCAGGGAGAAGCAGACGGAGGGTGGCAAACGGAAGGTGAGAGGAGCAGACAGCAGGGACCTGGCGGTGAGTTACAGCGGGGAACAGGGAAAGGGTACGAACAGCAGCAGGGTGATGGCGGGCAGGGGGAGCAGGAACCCGGCAGCGCGTAACAGTAGGGTGTTATATACATATATAGATATAAGGATTTGGGAGTGATTATAATTCAAAGTTGTTCAATATATCACTATACTTAACAGTCCTGTACACTATCCTATCACTATACTTAACAGTTCATGTTGTTAGATCGGTTTATGTTCAGCTTAGTTCATGTTGTGAGATCAATAATATATTTTTCATGAACATTATACTCGTTGCCAAATTAATTAATTCATTGGAGGCTAAGGAATTATCTCTCCTCTATATTTTAATTACACAAATTCTGTCTTGTCGTTTTCTTTTTTTTTTTTTATGCTTTTAATATTTAACTGTTATTGAAGTATCTGAAGCTATTCCATTTTTTACTGATAATAATAAAGTTTGAGTTTTAATTAAGGGTGCCCAAATTTGAATGGGCCCTGATTTGAGGACATATCTTTACACTGGCACATAAGTGTCGACACTATTAACTGATCTGTGTTCTTCCGGAGGAGAGGGCGAGGACAGCGAGGAGAGCATGGTCAGAGCTGAGGAGAAAGAGGTGGGAGCAGAAACGAGGACAAGGGCACAAATGTTTGACTATACTTTATAATGATTTTGGAAATTATATAGCCGCATGTTGGTGACTTTTACCACAAGGTTTCTGTCCGCACACCCACCTCTCACGGCCAATTCCACTATTTGGGCTGGATCCATTCTTAAGAAGGAGCTTGAAATTAAGGGCCGTATTCAGAGATCCGTGTGGCGATCGGGCCGCAATTATACGCACAGCCGGTGCAGGCCAAACCCCCTCACAAGCATGACACTCCCCTCTCTCGGCTGTGCTCTCATAGGGCCTGATCCAGCGCTACGAAAATTCGCACGGCGGGCGAATGCGTACGTTCGACCGTGCGAATAAACATACACGCCCCTAACACTCCCATAGTAAAGTACCTGCTTACGACGCCTATACCCTACACTGGGTACGACCGTCGGCCATACGAAATTTCGAGCAAAATACGCTGAGCGTACGGGCTTAGCACGCCCATACTGTACAATTTAAATGACTATCCCCGCCTCCCTGTAGTAAAACGGGCGCCCAGGCGACCATCGTACTGAACGCACGCCCCTCGAGCGAAAAATTCGCTCACAATACGACCGCTATTCGCTCATGACGCCCAGGCGACCGGAAGCTGTCATACTGGGCATGCGCGTTGCGAATTTTTTCCCGAATTTTCGCTTACGATGAGCGTACGCTCGCTTGCGGTCGTAGCTCTGGATCAGGCCCATAGACTTTAACCACCATAGACCACTTGTATGTTTCCAAGGCATTACCAAGCGTATATATCCTCTGTGCGTTTGATTCATGATAGTCACGCCCACTTTCCTTCATTTAAATGCTTCTCCCCACCCATTTTTATTAAAATTCTCCCATGTGTATTTTTGCGTCGCATATCCGACCGTATATATATCAACGTGCGATTCACAAGTCCGTCCGAAAGGCATTTCTGAATGTATAGTCTACGTTAACTACGTAACGTAAATAAAGTTAATACGCATGGGCAGTTGGTCCGATCCTAAAAATACACACGGGACTCATAGTAAAAACGGATCTCTGAATACGGTCCTAAGAGAGGAAAGTTACTCCTGGGCTAAACCATGTTGATTTCAGGGGGAGTCAAGTTAATTGTATTCTTTGCATGAGAGATATATCTTTGAATTGCTTACTGCACACAGATACTGACCAGCTTTACTATCACACTGTTATTTAGACTTGGGCTGGGAAATATCACCTCTCAACTCTAATACTGTTTGTAACAGATGAAATATGACTCCCCTGCAATCAACATGGTTTAGCCCAGGAGTAACTTTCCTCCCTTAGTTTCAAGCTCTGAATCAGCTCCCATAAGGCCACCTGTTCTTCTTATCTCCCATTTTGCAGCCCCTTATAACCGTTCTATTGTTTCTTTGTTTCCAGTAGAAGATGAAGAAGGAAATCTCTGCAGTGGTGTTTTTTCTTTCTAAGCTATTGAAAAATAATGAGAAGTTACAGAAGGGGGAGATCGAGATGTTTTCTGAGGAACTCAGCAGAATTCTACACGACAAGTATGTCAACCACTGGTACCCGGATACGCCAACCAAAGGACAGGCCTATAGGTAGGTAGAGGCTTCTAACCCCTTTCGTATGCTATGGCAGGACAAATATATTGGAAATATTAAAGAAAATGTGTTGCTAAACATGACTCATTGCTGTCCTGTGCTTTCAAGTGCGTGAGTTGAGGTGGGAGACAGCAGTACAATGCACACAGGGTATATGAGTATAATATATACAGGGCTTAGCTGGGTGACATGCCAGGGTGGCAGCGTCCCTCTCGGCTCTGGCTCATTGTTTAGGGCACTAAGTAGATCTCGTCAATTGCTGAAATTTTTTGTTTTTATTTTTTTTCATCATTATTTTACTAAGTTGGACCCCAGATTGTAGTTTATTAGCTACATTTAAGGTCAGTAGAACCCAGATGTTTATATAGATCTCCCGGTTACATAAACCTATTAGCTGTAGGGTATGTTAAAACTTTTAAACAGTAGCCCAGATTGCTGCCTGTTAGTATAGCTTGCCTGTCCCTTTAGATGGTGACGTCGGGCCTAGAGCTCCGTGTCCATTACGTTTCCTAGCGTAGCGTATTTACTATGCAGACCCCTTGTCACTCACCTCGGTCGGACATAGTTTAGCCGTTCCAAACCCTACCTCAACTTTTCCATGCGTAATTCCTGTCGGCCCTAATGTCTGCACGTACTTACGCTGCTAAGCACGCCCACACTGTACGATTTACATGCGTTACTCCGACTCCAAAGCGTAATTACGGGTGTCGTGTGACTGGCCCGCCTCTTGGTACGCAGTTACGAGGAGGATATGACTTGACTCTGGCCCTTACGCTCTGAGTTGCGTGGCGTGAAATCCGCCGCGCGCATGTGCCGTAAGTACTAATAGTAACTAGCGACTGGCGTAAATGCACGTATGTAGTTCTGGATCTACGTCCTAGCGACGGCGGGCGTTATTCTGGATCAGGCCCTTAATTTCAATCTCCTTCTTATGTCTGGATCCAGCCCTTTATCTCTTTGTTATATTACCCATTATATTTTACAACAATGAAGCAATTTTTTTGGAACGATATCCAAAACTTAGGTCATAAATATGAAATATTTAATCCCGTGTTACAAAAAATATTAATAGAAACCGTCTGAAGGTGAAGCTGCCAAGAAACACGGCTACAGCCAAATATGAATAGTAGAGTGAAGAACAGGGATCAAAGCTTAGGCTATTGTGTTGGTTATAAATATCTCGGCCACTGTCTGCTGCAGTCTTTTGTCTGTTATAATAATACATGTTTTATTTGTTTTTTTGTTTTATTAATGACTGCTTTGGCACACAGCGCTTCTCATCTCCCATAGACATTGTGGGCCGGTTCCAGAGTTAAAAAAAAAAAAAAGGAAATTGGGTGGAAAGTTACACCTGGGTAGAATCATGGTAAATTTCAGGGGAAGTCAAATTCATTTTGTGCATTACATGCAGGAAGAGAACCTGAGGAGCGGAGGGTTAATTCATTTAATAACTCCCGGGGTGTGGGTGATGGGAGATGTCACTCACCCTTTGTTATCTTCTCCCATTGGTCCATTGCTCCAGAGGGGGGAGAAGTGGGTGGGGTTGATGAGTGGTCTGGTGAGGTGGTGTACGTGACTGCCTCACTTCTCTTCTGGATTTGCCTGCCCTCCAGGCCCCCTTTTTGACTTATGGTTAAGATGGTTAGCTGGTATGTCATGGGAGGAAAGCAGTTGTTGTACATGGTGAGGGGGTGCGCAGGTACATCTGGTGGTGTGAGAGGAAGTTTATAGAGTGCAACTCGCACGATTGGTTTGGTAGAAGGATGAATGCCTCAGGCTGTAGAACCGTCTTTACAGACGGTCTCACGTAGCACTCGGGAAAGAAGTGTTGTGCCTGGGGCTAGCTGGGTGTGCCTGGTGTTTGAATTGTGTGTTGGTTCAAGTTATACATGGTTAAAGTGTTATGCATAGTGGTGTTTTAAATGGTCATTTGTCCAATTTCTGGTTATCAATTCGATGCTCTTAAAGAATGAGACTATTAGTTATTTACTGCTTTCATTGGCCCCCATCAAATTTAAGCGTAGTCTTCCTTAAGACGGCTACATGCTTTTGAAATTGATAACATTTAACATCATTTTAATTCCCACAAATCGGTGTCTGTGTCTTTATTTTTATGTAAGTTTAGATAAGGGTGACATCTCTCATCACACATGGGGCGTTTAAACATTTGCTTATTGCACGCAGATCAGTGGCCCCTTAGCAAGGAGGTGGGACCCAAATCTGGACGGGCAGAGCTGGGCAGAGCCAGGCAGGACTGGGGTGGAGTTGGGCAGGACCGCTGTCTGATAGAAGCTGTCAGAGGCTCAGCGCTATACATACACTCATACATAGAGTGCCAAGCAATGTATTTAGCTATCAGCCTCTGAGAGCTTGCTAACAGTGCAAAGGAAATGGCTGCCATGGCCCTATCAGCCACACACATACTACATACTAGCATATGCCATTCCCTTACTCCTAATACGGATCAAATGTACTTTATATAACGCGTCATCTCCTGACCCCTAATATCAGGGTTGCCGACTCTCCCAGAATATCTGGGAGACTCCTGAATTTGGGCAGTTCTCCCGGTACCCCGGGAGAGCTGGCAAAGCTCCCGCAAGACCCGATCAGCTATTAATATCTGTTGTAATCCCTAGAGTTTCTAGGGATGGGTGGGGCTTGATGATGTCATTTGCATAAACCACGTCATTAAGCCACGCCCCTTACAGCAATCTATGGCTTCCATCCGGAAGAACCCAGAGAGAAGTCTGTAACCCTGCCTAATATACCGCACATGTGGTACATATTAGGATTTGTTCTTGGTCGAGATAATCAATAATGTGGTTTGGTTTCAAGTGTTCTATGTAAAGCTTAGTTAGTATTCAATGCGACATGACACTGATACATGTCATGATGAGTGGTAACATTATGTTAGGGATAGTCTTAGGCTGCTGTTAGGGTTAGGCTGCTGTTAGAGTGTAGGTCAATGTAATAATGCTATAGACCCTAGTGCTGTCAAGAACATCATTTTTGTCGAGATTCATACACTGTCAACCTAATGTTGTAAAGTGAATGAATGTTGTGACAATGATCATTGATCTTGTATACCACACCCCTGGGAAGACAATGGAGCAGATTCCTGGAGTTAGACATGTGTCCGGTGCAGTAAACTGTGTGCTCTTATGTCTGCGTTCTCATCTGGATTGGGATCACTTGCATGAATGCGTTCTTACTGTACATTGACAATGATCAACACCCCCCCCCCCCTTCCTCAAAGGCAGGGGGTCGCAGCAGTGAGCATTTGTTCTTGCCATGTGCAGTGCGACAGTACACAGAGATATGTTACACCATCGACCATGCATTCCAGTCTGGATCAGACCCTTTGTGTTTAAATTGTCCTTCAAAATAGCAAAATGACAGCATTGTGATAGAAAATGATCACGTATGTTGAATAAAATGTGTTAACGTGAGGGTGTATGCCAAACAGACAAACAGGAAAAGTGCATAGACAGCTGCAATGCTTCGTGTTTCTTTTGCCTTTTAGAGCCCTTTATTATAAACACACAGTGTAATCTGGTATCATTTCAAAAATATCAAGAAACAATATCTATTATTTTGAATATTTACGGACAGAAATTCGCACCGCGCATGCCCAGTATGACAGCTTCCCTGAACAACGATGTAGCGCTGAGCGTGCTAACGCTCATCGTTACATCGCTGACTCCCCCTGGCACTCCCCCTGTGCGGGCGTATAGCCCCTTCCTTACGCCGGGTGAAGGCTACCCTAGCTTCGCCCGGCGTAAGGAAGGGGCCATACGCTCACACAGGAGCGTATGGCCGCCTAGCCCGCCCCCCTAGCCTGATTTACTTACCTCCCCCCGCCCTCCAGGAGTAACGTGAGCGTTGGGACGCTGGAGGACGTCCCCTCCAGCGTCCCAACGCCGCTACTATGGACGCCCGATCGTAGAT
>WWET01000151.1:142354-167359 GCA_011038615.1 Limnodynastes dumerilii | reverse complement strand
TGGTAGGTTAATTGGCTGCTGAATAAATTAGTGTGTGTGTGTGTGTGTGTGTGTGTGTGTACTTAGAATATAGCTCCAATGGGGCCTGATGTGATGTGAATGTGAAATATTCTATGTAAAATGCTACATAATCTGATATTAATAAATAAAGGATCAATAAGAAATGGTCGGGGAGAGAAAGGATCCAATGGGGCAGGGACTGATGTGAATGTGAAATATTCTATGTAAAATGCTACATAATCTGATAGCGCTATATACATACCTATTCATAAATAAACAAATGAATTAATAAATAAATAAAGGATCAATAAGAAATGGTCGGGAAGTGGAGAGAAAGGTTGCCTGGAAATGTACAAGGGAGGAAGGGGGTGTGAAAAGATGATTGGGACATACAAGGGGGTGAAAGGATACCTGGAATATGCAAGAGGGTGAAAACATATAAGGTGGGTGAAAGGATGGCTGTTTATGTATCCCTTTGTTTGTTTGTTTTTTGCTATTTCAAAAAAATCAGTATATTATTATTATTAATTTAGACTTCAATACATTATGCAGTGCTTTACAATAAAAAAAATGTCATTAAACTATTATTTAAGATATAAATGACTTTGTCCTGAATACTGAAATATGTCACACTCTGGCGAACGGGCACTGCACATCTCTGACAATGTAGGCAGCAATGCAGGTTTTATTCTGTAGATGGCCAAGTGCTTTAAACCTGCTTGACATGTCCCCAAGGAAGAATAACCCACTCCTCCAATGAGTTTGAACACACATGCTGTTGCTAGGTGTGAAACCTCCACATTCAGAAACCTATCTCTACATTCAAGATGGCGGTGGTGGATCCTTCCAATACACAGGGGGGACCCGCCACCATCTTGGATGTGGCAGGAAGTTGTGAAATTGCCGGGGAAAGCTGCTGAATGTGGCGGTGGCGGTAGTGGGAGCTCCCTGCCGCCGCTATTAGGTAAGTAAGATAGGGACTAACAGGGTGGGGGGTGGTGGGAGGGACAGTAATAGTTGTTTTTATTTATTTATTTTTATTCTGCTCCTAACGTGTGGATGCTACTGCACATGCGTATAAGGGTGAGGAGCAGAATGGCTTTTATATAGATAGATGTGAGGAAGGAGAGAAGAGGAGAAAGGAGGGAGAGGAGAGAGAAAGGAGAGAGAGGAGAGAGATCAGAGTGGAAGATATAGAGTAATATAACGGGAGTGAAGAAGAAAGTGAAGGAGCTGACCAGACAAGGAAAGACAGGAAAGACAGAGGAGAACAGCGGGGGCAGACACAGGAGCAGGAGTGGGGAAAAGGTACTTAATTAAAAAAAAAACTGAACCATGTCGACATAGAGCTGATGGCCTTGTAATTTGTTATTGTCGCCATATTAACCAGACCCGAGAATATAGCTTTTTGATGTCATCACTTTTCAGGAGAAAATATTGTTTCAGTGAGCCATAAGGGCACCAATAATCTGCCCACATCTGCATGCCATGGGTAGACATAATGATAACTGACATACTGGAGCACGCACAGAATCCAGAAAGTATCTCCCCTGGTTAGAACAATGAACATCAATCCAAAACGTTACCAGTACATCATTTATTTAAGCTTTACGTAAGCACTTTGAAAGCCTCTGTAAGTAAGTAGTGAGGGATTTCTAGATCATTTGTTTGTATTTCTATTTATCTTGGCATTTTTCATGTTTCATATCTCTCCACCCACCACAGCACTACAGGAATATGCTGCGCTGACATCACCATGTGCTATGAACTCAAACAACATCATTTAGTCATTGGACAGCTTGCCCAAAGTGTGATGCTAATCTGTGCTCCTGCCAATCTAACAGTGATCCATCACGTTTTACTCCGGCACTGAGGGCTCATTTTCCACATTACATCTGGAAAATGTTTTATTTGGCGTTCTTCCATATTAATACAGAGTGCACTTTTTTAATGTTCATATCTCCACAACAACAGCTTTATACAGGTCTCCCGCAGAGAGGGTTGGCAGACCTAGGGTTGAGGAGGAATCTTGCACAACATTGGCCCAGAATAGGCTTCATTTGTAGAATTGGAGCTTCAGACAAGCTGTGGGTTACATTACCACCCTAATGACAATTTTCAATTATTAATAATATTGGGCCTAATGTTATTGAGCTCTGTGGGCAGCGTGGATTCTGCACGGATCGGCATTTGGAAGGAACGCAGATCCACCCTGATAACTTAAGATATGGTTATAGACGTGTAACTTGTCCAAAGTTTGCATATGAGAGGAGTGACAGGGGAGTTTACTTCCCTCTTATGGGCTGACTTCCAGACATCCGTATGTATGGAACATGTGCAGAGGTATGCATCAGGCCCATTATTATTAAAAGTAGTGGTAGTATTAATTATAGTAATAATAATAACGGATCTGACTCATCATTCCACTGGTGCTGTGTTCTGAACTCTGAACCAATACCAAGCTCCTGCTGGATCCAGCCTTGTATGGCAAGAAGAACAGAAGATCCAAAACCAATACTGACATCGCGCAGTCACATAAAGCAGCAATTTATGATTCTATTGGAAAACACCCACTTTTTGGAGGTCTGAATCCAATCCAATACGTTTTTAAAGAATCTTTTTTCTTAGTTTCTAATCAAATGTTGAACTTATGTTACCAAGTATTTTATTCATTTAAATCAAAAGGGGTTAGTGTTGCCCAGTGCACCATCAATGAGAAGGCTAACCAGGATGCAGACTAGAGCACGTTCTTTATGGGGATACCACTTGTTAGATGCACCCTGCACTGATGGGTTCTTGCTGAAAGGTAACAATTGTTTTTAGTGTCACAGCCACGGGTGTGGGTACCCACAGAGAACAGCCCTATTGCAAAAGCAAATCAATTCCCGGAGTACCGAACTCAGTGAAGTAAAGTAAATAAAAAAATCTATCCACAACCTCTCCCCTTCCATGAACCTGACCCTCCCTTCCCCGCAGCCTAATCCTAACTCTAACCCTAACAATCCCCGGAGAGGTTACTCACCTCTCCGGTGGTGTCTGCGGCAGGCGGTGCTTCCAGAAATGTATGGGCGAGTATGCAGATCGGTATATTCACCCATTCTAAAATAAAAATATAAAAAATGGCTGCCTATTCCAAATAGAGACAGTTGAAAAAGAACTTTCAGCTGTCTCTAATTCTAAAAGACAGTCCTCATGCCGGGGACTCCCACCGAATAGCCGCCAAACCCAATCGTTTGGAAGGTCACAGAGTAGATGAAGAATCAGATAGGCAAGCCTCACACACCTAGTCTGTCGCTATATAGCAGGGGTCAGGGAACATTTTATCTTTTACCCCAAAATACATTTAGATACGGCGACGTTACCCCCTTGATTTAAAAGGAAGGAAATCATATATTATTTCAATAAAAAATTTTATTGCATATATTCAAAATTCCTCATTTTTGTTCAGTCAGCCTTATTTCCCCCTCTTTATTTTTGTCTAACCAGCCTTATTGCCCCTTCCTTCTTATAGCTGCCTCTTTAGTGTGCGCCCCCTGCATGTTATTTAAATCCACACTCCCCAAAGCAAAATACCTTCTTCCACAATAATAAACGTACCTTTTCTTGCCATCTTCTTACCTCCAGCTCTCTCCTCCGTGGCGCACTCTGCAGAATGACTGCAGCGTGGACAGACTGGGGGGGTAAAGGCTGCAGCGTGGACAGACTGGGGGGGTAAAGGCTGCAGCGTGGACAGACTGGGGGGGTAAAGGCTGCAGCGTGGACAGACTGGGGGGGTAAAGGCTGCAGCGTGGACAGACTGGGGGGGTAAAGGCTGCAGCGTGGACAGACTGGGGGGGTAAAGGCTGCAGCGTGGACAGACTGGGGGGGTAAAGGCTGCAGCGTGGACAGACTGGGGGGGTAAAGGCTGCAGCGTGGACAGACTGGGGGGGTAAAGGCTGCAGCGTGGACAGACTGGGGGGGTAAAGGCTGCAGCGTGGACAGACTGGGGGGGTAAAGGCTGCAGCGTGGACAGACTGGGGGGGTAAAGGCTGCAGCGTGGACAGACTGGGGGGGTAAAGGCTGCAGCGTGGACAGACTGGGGGGGTAAAGGCTGCAGCGTGGACAGACTGGGGGGGTAAAGGCTGCAGCGTGGACAGACTGGGGGGGTAAAGGCTGCAGCGTGGACAGACTGGGGGGGTAAAGGCTGCAGCGTGGACAGACTGGGGGGGTAAAGGCTGCAGCGTGGACAGACTGGGGGGGTAAAGGCTGCAGCGTGGACAGACTGGGGGGGTAAAGGCTGCAGCGTGGACAGACTGGGGGGGTAAAGGCTGCAGCGTGGACAGACTGGGGGGGTAAAGGCTGCAGCGTGGACAGACTGGGGGGGTAAAGGCTGCAGCGTGGACAGACTGGGGGGGTAAAGGCTGCAGCGTGGACAGACTGGGGGGGTAAAGGCTGCAGCGTGGACAGACTGGGGGGGTAAAGGCTGCAGCGTGGACAGACTGGGGGGGTAAAGGCTGCAGCGTGGACAGACTGGGGGGGTAAAGGCTGCAGCGTGGACAGACTGGGGGGGTAAAGGCTGCAGCGTGGACAGACTGGGGGGGTAAAGGCTGCAGCGTGGACAGACTGGGGGGGTAAAGGCTGCAGCGTGGACAGACTGGGGGGGTAAAGGCTGCAGCGTGGACAGACTGGGGGGGTAAAGGCTGCAGCGTGGACAGACTGGGGGGGTAAAGGCTGCAGCGTGGACAGACTGGGGGGGTAAAGGCTGCAGCGTGGACAGACTGGGGGGGTAAAGGCTGCAGCGTGGACAGACTGGGGGGGTAAAGGCTGCAGCGTGGACAGACTGGGGGGGTAAAGGCTGCAGCGTGGACAGACTGGGGGGGTAAAGGCTGCAGCGTGGACAGACTGGGGGGGTAAAGGCTGCAGCGTGGACAGACTGGGGGGGTAAAGGCTGCAGCGTGGACAGACTGGGGGGGTAAAGGCTGCAGCGTGGACAGACTGGGGGGTAAAGGCTGCAGCGTGGACAGAACAGGGACACTGTCAAAAGCAGTAGTAGGGCCAATTAAGGATTTGTTTTAGTTGTTTCCAGTGTTTTGAATGTTACGGTTACAAAGGGATACCATGACAAACCTATCACTACAATGATACAGTTGATTCGATGGTGTTTAATTTGTTACTGTTGTCTTAGCAGAGCTATAGGTCTATAGATACAGCACATGACCTTTATATTTCAATATATGCTGTAACTAAACAAACATACCGAATAGTGATTTGTGAAACGCTTGTGCCAATATGGGGGGAGAATCACAACCGCCGCAGAAATGACCAAATTAAACTGGGTTACCAACAGCGTACAAAGGGCAGCAACAATAAACACAAGAAGCAACTAGTAAAATAATAAACATTTATGGTCTTAGCATTTTTATTGCACAAGATAAGACATAGGCAAGGCAGGAATTACATGCCACGTGTTCAGATGTGTCATTTCCAGAAATCCTGGAACCCAGTACCAAGAGCTTTTTGCCAGAGTGGGGGGACAAGAGTATGACAACAATATTTATGCTATGTACAGGTGAAACGCTTGCTGACTAATACAATGAAGACAAACAAACTCTGTGAAGCTACTGCATACTTACTATAATGTGTTAATACATAATAAATGTACAGATCATTCTAAAATAAAGAAACTTTTCAGAACACCGTATGGATGGAAAAAAATAAACATCTTGACAAAGTCTGGAAGGCACCGTAGCATACACTGCCTTATAGCATCATAAGAGATCAAACAACATCATGGCCAACCATGACTTTAATTACAAGCCATGGGCTAATAAGAAATATACCCAGTCATTGCTGAATGAATCTGCTAAACAACATTCTGCAGCATGTATATTTACATTTATTTAAAAACCGACTTAAAAGAAAACCGAGAGGGGAAACAAGCACAAGACGGAATGTTCTAAAGTCTCCCGAAGTGCTCGTCTCTACAGAAACGTGCCGCCAAAACGTGACGCAATTCAAAGTCCTTCAATTGTAGCATCTCCTAATTCAGATTAGGAATTTGCGCTTCTGTCATCTCCGCAGAAACGGCTGTTAATCCACCTTAACAACGCTGTAAATCTTCCGGACAAACCAGTAGCATGCAAAGAATCCAATGGTACCTAAAATAAAAATTAGAATTATTTATGCACACACATTGATAAGATTCCCAAGGTCCAATTTAATTGTCCGCGAAGCTTAGTTGCACCTTCTTACATTAATTAGATGTGAATAGGCGTATGTCCTGCTTTTTCTCATCCCTAATGTGTCACAATGCATTTCTAAAACACTGTGCTCTTCCTATGTAATAACCTAGGACCGTATTCCCAGATCCGGTTTTGCGCCTGGTTGCGTGCGTATTTTTAGGATCGTAGGAACTGCGCATGCATAGTAACTTTTTCCACGGACATTACGTAGTATTTAAGTGAGTACTTTCGGCACAGACTTGTGAATCGCACTTAGGGACATGCGTACGGAGGGGCGTGGTTATTATCTGGACGGTAGAAAATACGTGAATGTGGGTGGGGGGAAAGCATTTAAATGGACATTTGATGGTGCGGTTAGATAAATACGCAAGTACGAACAGACGCATAAGTACACACGTAAGTCACGGAAAACCCGTCCGTGCGAGGGGAGTGTCATAGGTGTTGCCTTGCTACGTAGGTGCGTATACTTGCATAGTTTATACACACACATCTGTGAACACGATCCATAGCAATCATATAGCAAACAATTCTCTCTCCATGCATTGTTCTTTACCTACCACAAGCAGACGAGAAGGGAAAGAAAGGATCGACAGACAGAGATTTCAGAACGGGTTTGCAAACTCTATTTACCAAGAACGAAACATCGGACCAGATCCAGACTTACAAAAGTCACCAACATTTCACAATGCACAAGCAGCAGACTTCCAGCACTGGGTCCGGATTCACAGTTACGTAGTTTTCCTCTTATATACGTTGTTTTAAGAATTGAGCTACTACCAATGCCTAGTAGCTTATTTACGCTATCTACGTACCATTTCTGTACGCAGATTGCATAAGCGCGGTCTTACAAATGGTACATAGATCGCGTAATGCGTAGAAGCTCAATTTTTAAAACGACGTACGTAAGACAAAAACTCCGTAACTGTGAATCCGGACCTCAGGATGAATACTTCCATTCTTTATGGCAGCGGGGTTGGACAGGGCAGGAACCAAACATTGGGTGTGCAGGGTGAGAGGGGTCCATGTAAATGATACAGTAAGGCCGTGCTTAGACACTTACGCCCTTTCCAGATTTTCAAGTTCTCCTCATTTAATGTGGGGAAACTGCCGAAACCTTAAGGTAACGTCCTGCTATTGTAAACCTGTTCCTGGGCTACCTTTGCCTGCATGGAGGTCAGGATACAGCGGGCATCTGGCCTCAGATCTCCACTATGTTTGAGAAGTAGAGGTCTGGATCCAGCGCATAATTCACATTAACAACTATGGTAACAGTGAACCCAAAAAGTTTAAGTAGTCATTACTAGACGCCTAAAATTCACCCCTTGCTAATTAAAGCATAAATAAAAATAATCGCTCAAAGGGACACAGAGACCCTATATAAAGATGCATATATTGGACCAAATCCTAACTTCGCTCTTTTTATCGCCATCGGGTAGGATTTTGGGCATACGTACACGCTGCCCGTGCCGTGTGACAGCTCGAGACAACTGGGCCAGGTTGTGCTCACAAGTGAGCGTGACTTGATATTATAACACTACATATTATATATAATATAGTCGAGCCAACGGTCTGCATTCTGATCCAGATTGGCGCCATTTCCTATGGCACAAGTTGGAAAATGTAAGGCAGGGTATAGCTATCGGAAGTCTGCTGGTGCGAGAGAAGTGCGTAACGCAGTGACCATACGGAGATGTGGATATTGCAGCCCTGCGACTGTGGATTCCCAAGCATCAGATAATGCCGTTCATTATGCCCAATAGCTTACCAATGATATTATATAAAAAACTACATCTAATATCATTCATAAGTGTGGAGATCATATAAGACACATGGAGCCTCGTGGGATATTCACTCCAGAGCAAGCCAATCCAGGGATATTTCTGAGAATTGGATACAAAACATTTGTACTCGGGCTGTATGCATTTGATGGATAATGTTTAACCACTACCATTTTCTCTTTGGCAGTATTTATTTTGTGAAAACTTAGATTAAATACTGGTGAAGCTAATGTAAGTGGATATCAGATACAACAGTCAGGGCTTAACAATCCTGAATGCGGGAGAGACACATGTGAGGGTTCTCCCAGTTCCCCTTTAACATCCATGATCCTCAAAGATTGTCAGAGTGGAATCAAGGGGGTTACAACAGAATCACTGCCACCCAAGCTTGGCCTCTGTCTAATAGAGCAACTAGATATACAGAAGAAAAGCAGTCACACCTGTCTATAATGGTGAACTTGTGTTACAGCAAACTATTTTGAGCGCACAACAAACTGTGTAACCACAACTGTAATTTAAAACACTGGACGTTGTACTGGACCTTCACCTAAAGATTCTACCCCTCTCCCCAGCATTATACAGCAAACTGCCCCCTATATCCTCATTGACTCTACACTATTTAACACCTAACCCACACATCCTCAATATCTTCATTACTGAGCGCCAACACCCTATTCCTTGCATATATACCAATATCAGTGTCCGTTGAAACACTATAGGGTGAGGCAGCTCGTACTCCATCCCTACCCGTTTAACTAAAGTGTGCGCTGAAACTGCAATTTTTGTCATTTAAAACATCATTTTTATTACTGCTCTTAAAAGGAATACAACTGTAGGTTAAGTGTTGCATTTCAGGATAAATTTGCAGACACCATAGACAAATTTACAGGTATTCCCAAGCAATAAAAGCATATTTTGTAAATGTCTCCAAGTCAATTTGAAGCATTGGCAGATATAGCAGTAATTAGAGTAATGTAAGGTTGGATCTGTCTAAACATACATTAGGAAAGTGAAAACATACACTTGAAGACAACTGTCTCCCTGCATTTTCACGGCAGATTGGAATGAATTAATTTACATTTCTTCCCATGAAGTGGGCTTTCCTGTACTCCAGGAGACAGCCAGCCTCTTCCAAGCCGCCCGCTACATACACAAAATGATGCTTGTGTATATAAATATTTTCAATGCTTCCAAGAGAGCCAGTAGTCACAGCCACTAAAGCAATGTACCTATATTGCTTAATTTACATTAATGCCCTCCTGTATAAACATTGCAGGCAATACCTGCTAAGATGGCATCTTCCCATTGTTGTCAATAACAGGACAGTATGAACAAGATGTCAAATACATAGCAATACAATTTTTACTAAACCATTAACCCTTTGCCGGTACTAAAAGGGAGATTTATTTTTTTCGCTAGAAAACTCTAAGTATGCCACGTCATTGTCTGAGACTCTCCAACACCAATAATCTGAGTGCCCAGTACTGGAACACCTCCCTGAGCCTCAGAATCTCCAAAGCCTGGGAAGCTCTGCCAGCCCTGGGATAGTTGGGAAACCCATGAATCCTAGATATAAAGTAACTGTCAAACGGACACCACAGGGCCATATCTAGAGTTACTTTGAAATTCCGTACGGAGTGTGCGATTCACAATACCGCACAGAAGAATAGGTACATGTGCTACGTACGTAAGTCAGCTCTTTTAATTAAATCTGGATTCAGCCCACTACCACTAGGATCACATCTGCACGTGTGCATTGCAGTTTGTTCTTGGTGCTTACAGTACAGCGCACTTCATTCAGCCATTCATCTTAAAGACCGTGTGTTGTGTGTGTGTGTGTGGTGTGTGTGTATACATATACGCACACAGTTAATGTTGTAGAGTGTTTTAACCCTTTCTGGCTATAATTTTCTCTATTTGTGGACTGCTTTAAACAAATTGAAAAAATAAAACATTCTATTTGGTGTTCTATGGACGGAAACAGGAACATTAAAACAAAAACACGTCAGATAAATGCAGTAGGTAAAGTATAAACACGCCATCCCATTGGGTTGTCAAAGCATCTGCAGAAAGAGTTAAACTGCAATTCCCCTTGTCTTAAATAAGACTTATACTATTAACTAAATAAACAAACAAAAAAAAAAAACACAGAAGTGAAATAAAATTCTGAGAATCGGCTAATTACCACTCACCTGTAAAGAGGAAAAAAATTAAAACCATGATCATTGTGTACCCAAAGTACAATATGGTGCTGGCAGTTCCTGTGATTTGAAGCTTAGAGAAGAAGTAATGAATTGCATAGATGAATAGGTAAACAGCAGTGAATCCGCTCGTTAGGAAAGACCTCCACCACCAATGGTAATCCTGCAAAAGTGGAAAAACACAGCGGATGGATTTGTGTTTTGAACAGTTGTATTAAATTTATAGAAATAAAGTACTATAAATTATAGTAGTATTCTTGTCAACAACACTACCACATATCACAAATCACAATTTATATAGTATTAACTCGAAAGGGGAGATTCCACTGGTGATGTGAATTTCAGGACACTTATCTACAGCAATAGATAGGAATCTACAAATATCCTCTACAACCACATACACATATGAAGAAGACAGGTGGTAACCAGTGTAAGCAAAAATACATTTAAAAATCAATCAAAAAAGTAATCACCAATAATTGCTCAAAGATCTAGCATTTGTTGTGATAAAATGCTGGATTGTAGACACCTTAATAAACAATGACTGCCTAGAACACATTTAGGAGGCTATAACATGTACAAAATAATAACTGAACATTAATGACCCAAGATAAAAAATTCCACTACATGACTGAAGAGCACTTCACAACTTACTGAATAAGTACTAAAAGTATGCTTGTGTGTGCGTGTGTGCGTATAGCTATGTTCTGTACTAACTACTGGGTATAATAAATTATAGTAAATGCAACTAGGGACTATTTCTCTGTGTTTTTGTTTCTATAAATGGATAGAATAATTGCGAGTTCAGTGCACAAAACAGCTCGTTGCACAACATCACAGGTTAACTTTTACCATATGAAAATCAGTTCACAAAACGGCTACTTACACAGCGTCACAGGTTAACTTTTACCATATGAAAATCAAAAGTTCATAATGTGTGAATTAAAATAATAAATTTAATACAAATAAAAACAATTCTAAAGAAATTATGAACAACAACATTTAGGAAATAAGTGCAAGAATGCATAAAACAACCCTTTTACAAGACACAACACACAGTATAAGTTGTGCTAAGTACCTCTGCACATAGATGGAAGTAACAAAGCAAGATGGTGGCCTCTGAACAAGTGATCAGGAGAATTATGAATACCAGAAACAGGAAACCGAACATATAGTACATTTGATGGGACCTACAAAACAAAAAAATACATGAAGTGAAATACATGGGAGAATGTTTAACATAAAGCTGATGTAACAGAGCGGACAGACATGAACTCTCAGAATACACAACATTTGTGCAGGCTAGAAAAGGTAAAACACAAATTACAATTAACAGGGCAATGAATTAATTGTGTAACATAGACCTGAAAAAAACACTAAGACAAAAAGCTAATATAAACCATAACCTTGTGACCTTGCTTAAAAACAACAGTTATAACTCAGAGAGTGTTGAATTGAATAGATAGGTGTACCATAAGCTGTATTCTTCAATATACCCATCAATAAAATGAACATAAAATAACAGGTCCCTTGTGTGCACAAAATATTACTCTACTCCTAATTACTAAACACACGGTATTAAATATACAAATTTACATGAAAATGCCAGGGTGAGCTTTCAGAAATCAGTATTCATAAAGAAGTGAACCATATGCTTTAACGCCACAGTAATGCCCAATATATTTCCCTCTAAAACAGAAGGTCTTGAGATCACTCTCTCCATTATATTCACTTACAACAGCTTTATCCTTCCTCTGTCGGCATCTCCATGCTGTCTCTCTAGCTGGCACCGACATAACCGCAGTGTGACCATGGCATGATGTAACATCAGCTCAGCATCATACAGTGTGTTTATGTGGCAGAGCCAATAGAGGAAGTTGACTGAAGCTATGGTAAGCAGACACACACACACACACGTTACCTGACCCGCTTCCGGCTGGGGTGTACTTGTTATAAGACAAAGACTTTTTTTCAAATAAAAAAGCAAAACTGTGTTCGAACATTGATACTACTTTTGTATATTAAATTCCATGCCCTAAAACATCAATATCTATTAGATTGGTATATCTGGATTGCTCAAAACAGTGATGCAACAATGCAACCATACAAGTTACCGAAGATATAAAAAAAAACTCAATATACTTACCAAATGCTGTTGAGAATGAAAAATAGCTGAATAAAAATGCAGCCAAATGGTAGAATGCCACCCATAATGATGCCAGGGAAGGGTTTAGTGAAAAAGGACTGAGTGGGAATCTGACGAGGAATCTGGTTTGTACGCACTGGATGTTCAATGGGCTGTAACAAGAGAAGGATGAAGACATTTTAGAAGAGAAAAAAAAAAGTACTATTTGGTAGAAATACAGAGGTCAAAACAAAAACGTTTAACTAACACAAAGTAAACTTAACTGTGCTGCAATTTTTCAGAGCCCAGATAACTGGCATGGGTTTTGTTAGCAACTGGACCAATCACCAAACCACCACCTATGGATTGCGTTATAGGCAAACTCGATGTCTAGAAACAGCCTGGGCCAAGCCAGGGGTGCTGGGGCATCATTTTGTGGGGCAGTTTAGTTTATGGGTGACTATCCCAACCAGCACTTACTGTATTAACTTTTATGACAGTTCTGAGCTTAGGCATTTACATATTTAGAAAAGCTCATTGATTAAGCAATGGGGCTGTGTAATCTAGATATCTGAGTGAACGCACAGCAAACCATATCCCCTGCGAAAATCTGATCTCTGAATCTGTACCTTATTCCAATAAACCTACCATATCAACTATTGTAGATAAAGTCACAACAGTTATAACCAATAATGCCTCGTATTATGGTTGCCTCCTGCAACTTTTACTTAGAGACATTTTTTTTTTTTAAACTTTATTTTTATTGAGTGGTGCAAACAGGAAACAAAATAATGAACGGTAGATACAGAGTGCAAATGATTGTAACAAATAAACACGGATATTGGAAGCTATCTTTTAAAAGACATTAGAATTGGAGTGGGGTATCCCCACACACCGAAGAAAATGTACGACCCTATTCCTATATCTTCCCCCCCAAAAAAATAAAAGGTTTACAAGCACACTGCTAACTTCAAACTCCGGGTTTTTAACATTCAATGAAATGTAAAAACGTGATAACTAGTGATTATAGGTGACCTTGTGAATAATTAGCTCTCTAATAGAAAAAGTAAATGGGTGAAACCAGCAAATGTTTTGTATTTAACACCTGTGGTTGATGCCAATTCAGTAATGTCCTATCAGTTTTTTTATTTTAGCATACATACTAAAGTTAAAGGAAAAAAGAAATATTGACATGGCGAGCTTACCCTCTCTTTAAATCCAAAGTATGCTCCTAAGAACGTTAGTGGGACTGAAATGCCAAACCACATTGCAAGGACAGCCACCAGCGTCCCAAAGGGAATTGCAGCTGAAGAGCCTTTTGCCCATAAAATAACATTCATGATGAAGAAATCAGCAAAAATGATCCTGTGAACAGAACAGCACCATAAGTATTTCTACAATTACAAGCGGGTCATCCATGTTCTTTTAATTACTTAAATCAGCTGTACTCTAGTATTATCTAACATTACATGGCACTCTTGTAGTTGCCTTATTATGTGCAGCAACCTCAGAAAACGCATCCCAAAAAATATTTACTGCTATGTTTTGAAATGGCCAATTATTAGCATTTTTCTAGGTTGAACAGTTACTAAAGCTTCTAAAAATGGAGAGGGAGGATATGGACTGTTGCATCCAATTAAACACGATTTGGATAATAGAATTTGATTAGTTGCTATGGCAACGTCCCCCTCTCTTTTTTCTTAGAAAATATTGGAAAGCTAGCACAAGTATCTTTTAGGCTGAGTATGCAATTCTAGTTTCCCTAAATTATGTGTGATGTATTATACAGGGAATAAATAATCAAGTGTAATACTTTTTCCCACAATGTAAGAACTGAGATTATAGTACAAGTCATAAAAACTGATATCTTTTAGATTTTTACACTTTTGAGCTATTCAACTTACCCAGGGCATAAAAGTGCTGTCAGTAACACATTAGATTTCCATCTCTCTCCACCAAATGCTGAGAAAAGGAACAGTGATAAAGCAGTTAAATATCAAAAACGTCAAGAATAATTCACCCTATTTTTTTTAAAGATGTGTAGAACAAAGACACAGAATAATAATGCAAGAAGAAAGACTGACAGGTAACATAAGAAAAGGTAAGTAAGGTCGAGAGTCACAGAAAAGTCTGAACAATGGAAGAAAAGGGTAGACGATATGAACATTATTTCTGCCATCAGATACTACATCTCTGTAGATACTCACTTTTATACATCCGGGCAGACACATAGCCAGCAGGGGTTCCAAGCAGGACCCACAATACAACTGCACATGTCATCAATGCACCTCTGTTTGCAGGGGAGAGAAAGCCAAGACAAGCCAGGACTGAAAAAATAAATAGTTCAAATATTGTCATCATGTAAACAAGTAAATGCCTATCACAACATAAACACTGTATACTTCTTGCACCATATGACCAGGATACACAAAATTACTGGTATTTTACTGGTTAATGGCAGCATTGCAGGCCATTTTCTTACCATATGGCCAGGATCTGATCTCATCTCAGTATAGACCAGCATGCACAGCTAACCAGACTATTTCTCTGATCTCATCTCAGTATAGACCAGCATGCACAGCTAACCAGACCGCTACAGCAATTGTCACCCACAAGCATTTGTGACATTAAAGAATAAAACAGGAAGAAAACAGACAAAAATACTCACATAACGTAATAAATGTCATAATGAAAATTTGCGTTCCTTGGCCCAGAAAAACAGACAGTAACATCCCTTTCTTTGGTGGCCTGAAAATATCGCCATGTACTAACTTCCAGCCAAACTCCTCCTGGGCATCTTCCTGTAGCAATGAAACATTGGTAGTAAGTACTTTTGTGCATAACATATAGCTACTGCTACTCAACAGCAACAGACCATAGCATTCAACAGATGTGTGGAGAGAATGTTCTGTGCTGGAGGTGAATGGGGTTCATTAAATACCTATCACATATATACTATGAAGTTTTGTCAGCTAGATTTGGAACCCGAGTGGGGTCAATTACATCTGGACTGAATATAGTAGATACTTACAGAAGAATCTATCTGGTTGTATCTGGCAATATCCTTGTGAAGGGTTCGTAACATAATCATAGCCACCATGCCAGACAGAAAGAGGACGATTACAAGGGAGTTCATTATACTGAAAAGAGAAGATTTCCATAAGCAACTGTCTCACAGAAATAGAAGACAGACAACAGCAAATAAGCTGGAGCTAAACTCATTTTTACCTTATATACTCATGTGCACAAGTAATTATTTCATTACAGAAGTATTTGCACATTCAACTGCATATCAGAACAATACAATACAACAATACAATCTACACCATCTTCATGAAACAAAGGAGTCTAAAAATGTGGCCATTATTTTGCAGTGGAATAAAGGAATTTTAGATTTATATGGTAAAAAGCAAACTTTTACACTCCCCGAGGTTTAGGTAGAAGGGGGTGGGATTAGACACTCCCCATTACGCCACCTCTTTCTAACTATACTACTACTACTTTAAAGACCACACAGAGGCAATCTACATACCTAACTGGTACATATATTGTGTAAATGACCTACTATGCATGTGTAGTAGGTCATTTCTCAAATCTCCGCACCTAATAAGCAGAAGCTTCTTAGCTGTGATTTAGGTCCAATGGAGGAAATACGAGTTTAGACTTAATTTTATGCTCTTTTGTCTGATTCGCTGATGTCATTTTGAGAAGTGTGTCACACCTACTGGAAATATATAAAGTGAACATGATTGAAGTCTTACCTGAACCACTGAATATTTGTGTGTGGCATGGATTCCAAAATATAATCCCAACGTGTGAAGTTTTGTCAGCTAGATTTGGAACCCGAGTGGGGTCAATTACATCTGGACTGAATATAGTAGATACTTACAGAAGAATCTATCTGGTTGTATCTGGCAATATCCTTGTGAAGGGTTCTCAACATAATCATAGCCACCATGCCAGACAGGAAGAGGACGATTACAAGGGAGTTCATTATACTGAAAAGAGAAGATTTCCATAAGCAACTGTCTCACAGAAATAGAAGACAGACAACAGCAAATAAGCTGGAGCTAAACTCATTTTTACCTTATATACTGATGTGCACAAGCAATTATTTCATTACAGAAGCACATTCAACTGCATGTCAGAACAATACAATACAATACAATCTACACCATCTTCATGAAGCAAAGGAGTCTAAAAATGTGGCCATTATTTTGCAGTGGAATAAACTAATTTTAGATTTATATGGTAAAAAGCAAACTTTTATTTTTACTGCATACATACACAATTATACATTTTAACAAACTCCCTTATATATCCATGTATGTTCAATATATAGAGGAAACATCAGACTATGATAAGAATTAAAATAATTCAGGTCATCAACTACAAATTGCATGGAAGAAAATCCAAGCAGTTTCCCCAAGATGTGATCATAGCAATGCTGAGGCAGCACAATCACATACTGTACTTCTTCAACCAATAAACTTTGCTACAATGAACCATATTCACAGTTAAGTGTGGACAGATCTGCACCTAACTCACTTGTCCTGCCCCCTGTATTTATATAGCTAATGGCATTTAAGAGTACCATAGGGCCACATTATCTTACCGTGCGTAGCTTCTTAAAAGGGAAACTACGCATGGACAATGCTCTTTCCCGGCTAATCTAATCCCTCCCCCTTCTACCTAAACACTCCCCGAGGTGAGATTACGCCACCTCTTTCTAACGAAACTACTACTACTTTAAAGACCACACGGAGGCAATCTACATACCTAACTGGTACATAGATTGTGTAAATGACCTGCTGTGCATGTGTAGTAGGTCATTTCTCAAATCTCCGCACCTAATAAGCAGAAGCTTCTTAGGTGTGAATCAGGTCCAATGGAGGAAACACGAGTTTAGACTTCATTTTATGCTCTTTTGTCTCATTCGCTGATGTCATTTTGAGAAGTGTGTCGCACCTACTGGAAATATATAAAGTGAACATGATTGAAGTCTTACCTGAACCACTGAATATTTGTGTGTGGCATGGATTCCAAAATATAATCCCAACGTGAAGCCCATTTAATAGTATTATTTTCCTGAAGAAATAAGAAAAAAAAAGTTTTACATTCAGGCTTAGGAGGAAATATATGCTTGGCCAACATTTTCTTTACCTCTATATAACTACACAGCTACATAAGAAGGAACAGCAGACAGTACAACTGCTGGGTAATGGTTTGTCAGTAGACAGTACTGAAGATCTAATTCATAGGTCGCCCAGCTGTTTGAACATATTGCAACATTCAGGGCAACATACATAGTAATAACGATAAAACGATGTTCACCTCTGGTAAAGTACAACCACAGAGAAGTGTAACATAATATGAGAAGTAGAAATGGCAATATGGAAGATTTGTCCATTTAGTAGACTAAACCTACTTCTACTACTTTCCACTCCTTTTGAATATGTGAGGACCTTTGGCTAGAGGAGGGGGCATTTTTCATGGGAAGAGGTGTAAAAGAACACGAGGGCATGAATATAAACTGAAGGACGGTAGATTCAGAGGAAGAGGTGTAAAAGAACACGAGGGCATGAATATAAACTGAAGGGCGGTAGATTCAGAGGAAGAGGTGTAATAGAACACGAGGGCATGAATATAAACTAGAGGGCGGTAGATTCAGAGGAAGGGGTGTAATAGAGCACGAGGGCATGAATATAAACTGGAGGGCGGTAGATTCAGAGGAAGAGGTGCAATAGAACACTAGGGCATGAATATATACTGGAGGGCGGTAGATTCAGAGGAAGAGGTGTAATAGAACACTAGGGCATGAATATAAACTGGAGGGCGGTAGATTCAGAGGAAGAGGTGTAATAGAACACGAGAGCATGAATATAAACTAGAGGGCGGTAGATTCAGAGGAAATGTGTCGAAAAATGACTTCACTGAAAGGGTGATAGATAACTGGAATAACCTCCCATCTGAGGTGATTGAGGATAACACAGTAGAACAGTTTAAACATGCATTGGGTAAATATAAGGATATCCTAAATCTCAAACTAAATTACACTCTGCATAATAAAATGCTTCAACTCACTATTGTAGCAAAGCATTAAACACAGCCTGTCATGAGACAATCTAGCACAGCAATAAGCTAATCCGCAGCACTCCATGTATTGCTAAATGGGACTTGTAGTTTCACACCTGAAGTACCAGTGGTTGCCTATGCCTGTTATAGCCTAAGAACTTTACTTAAAAAAGGCCAATTCACAAGTGTATTCACCTGGAAGAACTTTATCTAGAATGCCAAGCTTGTCTCCCAGCATCCCTTTCCCCCACATAGCACAGTTTAGTTATAGTGCTACAGAATCTCCTGATAATAAGTCTACTTTAATTATGATATTTGTAAGAGTTTCTTCACAATTACTGCACAGTCCCAGAAAAACTACATAAGTAACAATGCCAGACATAGCAGCATGCATAACTGTGCAAGGAAACGCTTACTTGAAACGTCACAGAGTAGGTGTAGACGACATCCAACTTGCTAGTTAAATCTTTGGGTATTTCCATTGGTATTCCTGAACATTTTAATTCATTGTCAGTCGTGTGTTTATAACTAGGGAAATATACAGAAATATGCGCATTAAGATAGATTTTAAAAAGTCATCTTGATTTTAGAAAAACATTTAAAAAAACTTATATAGTACTTCTAAAGACTGGTTACCATAACATACAAGCTACCTGAAGATCAGCTTACAGTTTACACCCAGATTCTGTTGCAATAATTCTGTTAAAGCTGATTGAATTAGAAGTAAAGTTGGGTTAACATTATGCAATCACACTTGGGATGTGATGGCTCTTAAAATTTTACCACCAACTGCAAATTCTGACGAGCATGCCAATTCATGCCTACACACAGACCCGGGATCGTCGTCTCCCCAAAAATAATATCTGCCAAGGCTGCACAAGACATGGATAGAAACTTGCATGCACACTACCCACATTTGTGTATCATCAGACCACCAAACCATTAGGACATTTATAAAACAAAATGTTCCACTGCAACTTTTTTTTTTTTTTTTGTTCATCAGCAAAAATCAATATTGAAGGAATTATTCCAAGTGGTCTGGATCGTAGGGGAGGAAAATGACAAACGTGTACCCAGCTTCAGTGAGCAGATCATTCTTGAAGTAACCAGGTGATCAGAGATTGGCTGAATGAGGTCACTTGCAGCATATTACAACTATTTTATCTTATTAGGTTTTGTCTGATGTTCTCATACAGTGGGAAGAGCACATAGTGGAGCTGATTCAAAGTTTGGGAGTAAGGGCAAAACAGGTGCAA
This sequence comes from Limnodynastes dumerilii, assembly GCA_011038615.1. Taxonomy (NCBI): domain Eukaryota; kingdom Metazoa; phylum Chordata; class Amphibia; order Anura; family Limnodynastidae; genus Limnodynastes; species Limnodynastes dumerilii. The sequence goes on along the minus strand of WWET01000151.1, from coordinate 147,703 downwards.
GTATAGAGCTCGGCTAGGATTGCCAATTCATTATAATTATTTTTCATGCGGGGAAAATACTTTACTTTTGCATATAGAACTTAAATAATGCATAGCTTCATGTTTAATATATAAATTAAGAGTTGAGCCATGAAACTTCACCTCTCAATTCTAATTTCACAATTAAAATTTTCTCCCCATGCAGTTCGGCACAGTATTGCTCAGGTCTACACTCGCACCTAAAAAGCTGTAAGTGCGGCTCTGAAACAGCCCCGGTATCTTTTATAATCCTTAGTTGGTAAATGTCAGCTCACCACACATAGATATATAGGGCGGGATTGCATATACGTCCGGTGTTTCCCGATATTTGATACCGTGCGTGCGCAGTATCTTTTTCACGTAATATACGTAACCTTTCGTTACGTAGATTGCGTATATGCGATCTGAAAGATTAGATTACGTGAAAAAGACACTGTGCATGCGCAGTATCAAATATCGGGAAACACCGGACGTATATGCAATATGTCTGGTGTTGTCAATCCGGCCCATAGCGCACAGGTACAACATGTTAATCCCCCCCAAAACTATTTTAGTTATGTAGTTCTAAATAAGGCAAATAACCTAAAAACAAACAAACAAAAAATTACCTTTTCGGGTCAAGTCTTGCAGTAACAAGTCGTGCGCCATCCCAATTTTCCTCTCTACCACTGTGATAGGTGATTGTTATATCAACATGATTGAAGAGGTAAAAGGTATCTTTCTTGTTAAATTCAGACTGAAAGAATGGACATTGTAAATAGACAACAGTAAAAACAATGTAACAGAGGGTTATTACACACAGATTAACATTAAACATTAAAGCTACATAATAACCCTAGAAATGTTTCTTCACTGTTTAAGTGGATTTTAGTGGACAACATAAGTGAACAAAAATAAAGGAGGGGAATCTAAATCCAGTAACTGTAGCTGTGATCTAGTCTTTACATGGCGGTGCTTTAAAATATTTCAATTTTTACCTAGAGAAACAATTTACAGCTTTCAACCTTCATTAATGATTAAACTTGTAGATTACGATTAGAACCACATTTATATATGTTTAAGGGCATAAAAGACAGCGTCTCAGCAGTTTGTTACACAAATGTACCTACATTTATGGGCAGTGCATAGATATGGTGATATGGGTGGATGCAAGGATTTGGGAACATGAATGAACTTCTGAAAGCTCAATGTAAAGCTGGGCATACACTAGGGCGATTATCGGTCCCAGCAGGGGGTGGCCCGATAAACGGGACGATAGGGAAATGTCCCGTTATCGGCACCATACACCTGATAAGCCTAGCAGAAGAGGGACTGGCCAGGGCTATGGTGCTGCTGCATATCTATGTACAGAGCTGCTCTGTATACCTTCAAAGCTGTCAGAGCAGCACAGTAGATATGCAGCAGCACCGCTCAGGAATAGGGAGCCATTCAGCTTGCTGATTGGACACCTTAAAATATTGGCAGCTATTCAAACATGTCAAAAGACCAAGTAATCGTATCAGAGCGTTTCTGGTGTATTTATTTGATGTTCCAAAAATTGATCTTGGCCACTAACTACAGCGATTATTTGCCCAATCACCCGGTGATTGGCTGCTCGGGCCGATAAGCGCTCTACTGTATGACCAGCTTAAGGTTGACAAATTAATTCGATTGTCTTTAGAATGTGCCGACTTACACTGATAACACAGGCATCTTTCGCTATTCCATCTGAGGTAACAGTGCACCCTATTGGGAATCCTGGACTGCAGTATTTCTGACGCTCCTCCACATCATAGCACCAGGTCACTGGCATATTATCAATGATCCTATAAAATATACACAAAGAAATGAAAAAAGCTCTAAACATGGTCAGAGGATCTTTAAAACTTATGTCCGTTGTGAAAAATCAATGCTTAGAAAACTGCTAAATAAGCACTTGGAACAGTCCAATAACAAAAATTAACCATACAATGGCCATTCTATAATACTTTATAATCAGAATAATGGCTACACCATAGTAGCAATGTCAGGAGACTACAGCTAATTAACAGCAGGTCTAGAGCTAAGTAACCACTATGGTCTAATTGAGCCTAGACTGAGGAAGCAAATCAATCTTAAAATGTATCCAAACATTTTACTGATGTTCCACGTGCAGTTATAAAGAGAAATTATTACTGCCCAAGTGAAACAACCGCCATAATTAGTCAGCAATTAAAATATATTAATTGTAAATGGTTTTTTTTCTACTGAGATATTGATCCTAGAACCATTCTAATGGTCAAGGACTGAATCCAGAGTTATGACACCACTGCAATTGGAGTTCTGAGAACAGGAACATCAGGGATCAGATGTCCATGCAGTCCATAGCACAGACTGAAGACTTCCTAGAAGTGTTTGCATAAAATGGGGGCGGCTTAGGAGTCTGGATACAGAAGAAGGTGCTTAGAAAGCCCTCACTGTACAATTTAAATACTTCTCCCCTCCCACGTAGCGGAATCGATCTTCGTATCCTGTCATCTGGCAATCTTAATGATCATGAAACATCCTAATTGCGGAGGTCTAGATCTGGTTCCAAGATAATAAAATATTTTTTGAAAGCAAAAATTTCTATTGGCTTTCTTATCCATTAATCCAGGAAAATACCATTAATACATGAAATTATGCAGGATAAATATTCAATTCATATAGTGATTTTTATTGGCATCTTATGTGCACAGCTGTCTGGAAGGATAGTTAAACACAACACATTACAATGCTCAACTTTGCCACCATTGGAACCTTTTAAAGTTTTATATTATTAGTAATAATCAAAAAATTGGCATTGCTGCAGATCACTGGTTGGTGGAGTGATCTTTATCCTATTACACAAAAAAACAAAACAAAAACAGGACAGATCATTTTGAATCCTACTTCTCCCGTAAGCCTCACAAACAGCAAACACACCATGTCAGCCAAGAGATCAACTTCTACAATATACTAAACCTCAGTGGGGTGGATCCAGACTTAAGTAAGTGCTCAAACTTAGTTACGTCTGGGCTAAACCATGTTGATTGCAGGGGGGGTCAAGTTAATTGTAATCATGCAGGGATATATCTTTGAATTGCTTACTGCACACAGATACTGACCAGCTTTACTATCACACTGTTATTTAGCGTTGGGATAGGAAACATCACCTCTCAACTCTAATACTGTTTGCAACAGATGAAATATGACTCCCCTGCAATCAACATGGTTTAGCCCAGCTGTAACTAAGTTCAAGCACTTACTTCAGTCTGGATTTAGCCCAATGTTATTACACAGTCTCAACTGCACACAAAAGTAAGTTGTGATTAGTTTGGTGCAGCTTGTAAAACCACTGAAAATTATACAATCACCATGAAAAAATCAAACTGAAAATGAAAGTTTACAGACAATTTAAGGGAAAGGCTGGGATTTCCGCAGTTATCTTATCAATCAACTAATAACTGATCAGATATAAGCTACAGCTGGAAGGCTGTTGCTTGGAGCCCAGGCATAAGGATTGCTTTATTGATCTTATGATTATGTAAAAGTCACAGGTGTGCTCTAAAGAGAAAAGCACTTTACAGAAGTATAGTTTCAGTCAATTTTCCCTAAGTTCTTCCAGTATTGGGTACACACACACACACGTCTTCTCTGCGAGACATAGTTTTTGTTATTCAGCAACCCACAACAATTCATAACTCATAAGAGTGGAATATTGGTGTGGCATTGTAACAGGATTACTACGTAAGTATACAACATAGACAACACTGCTGGAAAGGGATCCACTGATGCGGGATCCATCCACAGTACCTTATGTGTCACACATTTCATTTATAACATAGAACAGTATATAGATCAGCTGATTTCTTACCAGAGGAAATGACAAAGTGGTATTTAGTGGCAACATATACAGTATGTATGAGAAACCAAGAGCATCAGTAAACAGTTGTACTCACCAGTGATGCTGATAATTGAGCTCTATTGCCTTTTTAATAAACTCAAGATCAGCATGGTTCGATTTTGGGTCATACGACTTTCTGCAAATTTCTTTACAGCTCTCGTTTTTGTTGAATTGAAACTGTTTTAAATAAAACAAAAAAACAAAGACAAATTGTTATTAAAAAAAAAAAATAGCTGGAATTCAAAGCTAACAATATATTAAACACATTTTAAAGATTGTTCATTAGAAATAAAAGTTAGCAAGCAATGTGAATGTTCTAATTTTTCTTTTCATGAAAACTTTCAACCCAAATGTTTCTCAGTCTATGCCTTCAAAACGTTACAATAAAATTTAAGACTGTTTGGTTAGCAAAATTAATCTAGGTGCAGTATAAACAGGTTTTTAATGGTAGTCCGGTTAGAGGGAGATTAAATCTGAAATTATGGATGCATGAATCCATTTGTAACAATTTTTTTTATGTATTAAGGAACACATCAGAAGTTGTAATCTTGAAAAATAGGTTCTACTCTGTAGTATACATTTTTTTTTTTATAAGTAAAAGCGGTTATCTATATTTCTCATAGCAAAGATTGTGTCTGATGTTTCGAGCAAGAGTTTCTTGAGCTACTTGTGGATAAACTCTGCAAGTCACAATTGAAACTTCAAAGTAGGACAAAATATAACTTTGCAGAAAATTTGTTAATGTTAAAAACGGTCATTGTGAAAAGTTGGTTGCTTAAAAGTGCAGAGTTTTTAGAAATGGAGAGATTCAGCTCAAAAAGAAAAATGGGAGAAAACATAATCAAAGCTGGGCAATCTACCATTACCAGGAAACCCATTACTATAGACGAGATTTAGGAAGAGAGTTGTTTGGAGGCAGAAAGAAAAAAGCAACATCAATCCTCCAAAATGATAGTGGGAAATCATTGAATGTGAGAGCTATGTTGAGAACCACTGATAAATGTGGTGGTGGTGGTGGTGGTGTGTGTGTGTGTGTAGGGGGAATTATAGCAACTACATTGCTTCAAAAGATGGAAATACAAGAGATGGAGCATGTGGAGAAACCTAGAGTTGTCTGTTTGTGGCAGCTATGGGCTGGATCCAGACTTAAGAAGGAACTTGTAATTAAGGACCTGATTCACACTTAGGAATCTTTTTAAAATAAGAACTTAAAGTCACACCTGGGCTAAACAATGTTGATTGCAGGGGAGTCATATTTCATCTGTTACAAACAGTATTAGAGTTGAGAGGTGATATTTTCCAGCCCAAGTCTAAATAACAATGTGATAGTAAAGCTGGTCAGTATCTGTGTGCAGTAAGCAATTCAAAGATATATCCCTGCATGCAAAGAATACAATTAACTTGACTCCCCCTGAAATCAACATGGTTTTGCCCAGGTGTATCCTTCC
>WWET01000151.1:123935-142273 GCA_011038615.1 Limnodynastes dumerilii | reverse complement strand
GTGACTTTAAGTTCTTATTTTAAGAAGATTCTTAAGTGTGAATCAGGTCCTAAGAGAGGAAGGTTACACCTGGGCAAAACCATGCTGATTTCAGGGGGAGTCAAGTTAATTGTATTCTTTGCATGCAGGGATATATCTTTGAATTGCTTACTACACACAGATACTGACCAGCTTTACTATCACACTGTTATTTAGACTAGGGATAGGAAACATCACCTCTCAACTCTAATACTGTTTGCAACAGATGAAATATGACTCCCCTGCAATCACCATGGTTTAGCCCAGGAGTAACTTTACTCTGTTGATTTCAAGCTCCGTCTTAAGTCTGGATCCAGCCCTATATCTCTGTCACTGATTGACATAGTTTAAGAGGAAGATGTAATGTCTGGAGGTTTTCCTGTGTACAGATACAGGAAACATGTCTGAGGTAGTAAGAGGTCAATGAACTAGTAATGGTCGGAGGATGCAAGTATAATTACAAAGAAAGCTATCAAGAAAGGCATTTTATTAAACATTACGTAATTATAAGATTTTATGAACAAGTTTCAAAGCAAAGAATTAAGTTGTAGAAACATAAATTTATCCTAATATGTTGCATCTATTTTGGAGATAAAAACGTAAACTTCGATCCTTAAATTGTTCTACAAGTATCTTCTATAACAATAAAGTTACATTATTTTGTAAAAGTATTTGTTTGTGTCTTTAATGAATAGTATGAACCTTATATGGCGATGATGCAATTCTTTCCCCAAACAGCACTTGCCCAAGATTTTCGGAAGGATGCTTCTCATCTTTATCCTTGCAGAAGTCAAACCTATAGTAGAAGTAATGACTTAATACCCACTTATTTGTAAATTCTGAGAACATGCATTTAGTATTACCCAATCATGGGTAAGTCTAAGGCCCCCATGACAGAGCCACATGGTTTTCTAATAAATCATTGAAGTCACTGTTTTACATAAACTGTTGGCACAAGAAATTAATATTCTAAATCTACACAAAAGTCTTCAGAATTTTATTTTCATTTTCTACCAAAATCTCTAGTTGCATAAATATAATCCTTTAGTTTCCTACTATTTAAACCTTTAAGACAGACAAGTTGTTATGTGTATTGGTAGTGTACAAGAGTTGAAGTTGCAGAAATGGTACAGACTCTGCTGCCAATTGCAGGGTGGTAACATTTTTATCCCAGAAAACCAGGAAAATATTTGTGAAAAAAGTAAAAGAAACAACTGCATGGTATGTCATAGTACAAATGACTTGGAATGGAATTTAGGTATTACGCAAGGCACTAAATTCAGATATTTATGACACTTCCTAATTAACTAAAAACATGAGTCAATCAAATAACATGTTAAAGCAGTGAGACAGAGATGACATTATTCCCAATGCATGCATTAATGAGGATTAGGTTAATAAGAATATGCATCTCTGGTAGGACAATGTTGTCTTTTCAGAATATTTAAATTAGTAACAGTTAAACCAGTTTTGCAATGCATAAATACTATTTTTAGAAAGCAAAAGCTATAAAGGTCCTTTTTATGCAAATTAAAACAATTTATCTGATACATTTAAAGGTTAGCATTCTATAAAAGTATACTATTTCATACATTTATTTATGTATTTATTTTTATGAGATTTCAATTATATAGGAATAAAACGCAGGGCATATTGAAAGGCCTAAAGAGAGAGGCCTAAATACAAACAATAAAGTACAACTTCTTATAAAACACTGCTAAGAAATGAAAGCCTATTCTATTCTAATAAAGCAAACAATCTCATAACACAAATACATCAAAGAAAATTATTCATACTCACGCATCATACTCATAAGGGAGGACCGATTCAACAGAATCCAATCTGTTCACAAAGAGCTGAATTTGTGACTGAAACATGAGAAAAATAAACAATGAATCAACCCCATGTTGCATTAAAAAAAATATATGAAAACCCCCCATTTTAATAAAAAAAAAAAAAAAAAAAAAAAAAAAAAAAGGAGCTAGACAATATATCAAAAGGTTGACTGAAAATACATTAAAACAATTGCATTACAGAATAAAATTAGATATAAATGTAATCTTTAAGTAGGCTTGAAAAAAAAAAAAGAGAATGACACTCAAAGAAAGAAAAATAAACAGAATGTATTCCTCCTTATTTCACCACCCACACAGCCATAAATGTTTGTTACATCTTGGTCCACTAAGTACAGCCTAGACTTTCTACAATAAGCACAATCACCTACATCTAGATATGATCTGCTTCGAGTATTCTACTAAGCACACATAACTGGCTCTTAAATAAAGACACCTGAGGCATTTTCTTCTGAAATACTTCTTTGTAATATACACAGTTTTAAGCTTTACCTGTTGTCTCCTATAAAACGTACTTACAAGCTAGCACTAGTCTGCCACCTGATAGCATTACATTAGTGCTTGTCTGTATAATTACTGTAGAAAAGTTGCAATATTATGAATATTTGTTATGCATGCACATGAGAGCTTTAAATTATTAGAAGGCTGAGATAATATTAGAATATAAATGGTAAAAGTATTTGCACAGCCTGTGAAGTTGACCAGGTTGGCAGGTGTGCTAAAGCCTACACTATATAATATACAAAGATATAATTGCTGATCATGTCAATCAGCCTTGGCAGATATAAATTTAAAGCTGGCGTAGGCAACCTATAGCACACAAGTTCTACCAAACTTTGCCAGGTATCATATATATCAATGCTGAAGCACGCTAGAATTAAAGTTTCACAGCACTCGGGACTAGATTTAATAAGCTGTGGGAAAGGAAAAGTGGAGATATTGCCCATTGCACCCAATCAGATTTTAGTTCTCACTGTCCTATTGTATACTAGAGAATGTCATCTAGAATCTGATTGATTGCTATGGGCAACTTTTCATTTCCCGCAACTTAGTAAATCTGGCCTTGGAGTGCACAAGGTTGCCTTTGCAATAATGATGACTTAACTACCAAAACTAAAATCTAACAATTGTAAAATACAACATTGCGCCCTCAACAAAAGTTGTTTATTTCATTTATATGATCTAATCCAGTGGTCAAAGTGGAAGTTTAGAAGTGGCGGTATGAAATAATAGAAGTGAATGGAGAATTACAGCTTTTCATTTAAATCAGTAGGAAAAAAATACTAGTATTAACAGGACAGAGCAGCTAATAGAAACTGCTGCTTTAATTACACCTGCAAGGCTGACAACTCATGCCCAATATATTGACAGGACACTTCCCCCTCTCCCATAAAATGATGACTGGATAACCCTGCCATAAAATGTTGACAGGGCACTTCCTTTCCTGCCCTAACTGATGGCATGACACCTGCCCCATACCTCCCTTAAACTGCTGACAGGCAACTATCAGCAGCCCCCTCTCTTTATAAAGCCTGTATCCCTGATCAAGCCAAGGACTTGTTATTTTAGAACAGCTGAACACGCCAGAGTTGCCTAAGGCTGCTGTTTATAGACTGTACATTATCAGCGTCAGTACCAGTCGGTGCCCCAGTGGTGGTGGTGTCCTCCTCCTCCTCCTCCAGTCTCACCTTGCAGTTGTCAACCTCTTTTTCCTCCTCGCAGAAACTTACAGGAGCCAGACCCGGAAGATAAAAGGCAGCGCAACAGTGCGAGCACAGCAGCAGAATAGCAGCCGCTAGATACTTCTGTCTCCCCGGTGACACCTCCATTCTGCCGCCGAACACACACAACGAGAGTCAGATGATGATGGCAATTTCCGTGTGACGCGTAGCCGCTGCTAAGGGTTAGGCACAACGTCAGGAATTACGTTACAACGCGACGTGCGCGCCCCCGGCTTAGCACTGTTACCAAGGTGAGCCGGGCTTGCGCAATGCTATGCAACTGCTTCCTAGGGGGATATCAAATAAATAAAGTAATGAATATAACTGTAAATATACAATGAATAAAAGCATAGTATATGTTTACAGATAAGAACAGCTGTGCGTGAGGTGCACATTTGATACAATGATACAGTACACGACATGCTCTTCCCAATTATAGTGTATCTAGTAGCAATATTTGTAAAACACTATAACAACGTTTGCTTACTGTGGTTCAGTGCAAATGCAGTGTCACAAAATAAGCCGTCTCTGAAGAGATACATTGCATTTTCACAAATTTGTTTTCAGCAGTTATTTTCAGATTAGATACAAAAATTTATAAATGTGCTTTATTACTTGTCCAACTTTTATATCCCTGTAATCTTTCATTAATGTGATGCATTTATGATGGAAATAAATTGTGTATATGGGTGCTATTCCATTTGAACTATTGAGGTGCACACATTGGCATGGTTCCAGACCTCCAAATGTTGCTGAACTTACGACTATTTCAGTTGGATCATGGCTGCTTTTCACACTGCAAATATGTATGAATACGTGCTAACTGATCATATTGCATTGGCACCCACCCAGACACAGGACGAATGACACTTGTGAGAGAGGAACATTGGGTTTTCAAGTGAGTGTTACCTAGTGCTTTTTTTTTTTGGAACACCCCGGAATGGAGTTCCAGCACCTTTTTTTCAACGGATTTTCCAAGTTTTAAAATTTTCGGCAGCAAAATAATTAAAACGGTGCATGCGGCTGCTTGTGTGTCGAGTCCGATGCATGCGTACTTCGTCCGTGCTGGTTGTGATGGCACTGCTCGGCTTGTCATTGGTTGTGTGGTCGTGCATGAGTGGATGTGAGTTCCGGCACCTTTTTTCTTACAAAAAAATGTACTGGTGTTTCCTCTTCGTCTATTTACAGTATCCTTTTGCTCTATGTACCCATCCAGACTTCAGGTCCATGCTGTTGGAGGGGATGTGATATGGAATGCAGATAATTGCAAGGACCCCACTTTCTCCAACAATGAGCCAGATCCAGACCCCAGCACGCTTTACATGTGTGCGGGGGCCAGATATTATGCAAGGTAATAGTGATCTTAACTGTTACGCATTGATCCATCAATGTGTGCCTGGCCTCCCCCTCCCTCGACTTAGGGACTTTAAATGTCTATCCCCGCCTCTATGACTGGATACAGCAGGCGTATATATGAAGGGTCGGCCCCTTCGTCGTAGCTGCAAACGTATGGAACTAAGTTCCGTACAACAGCAGGTATGCTGACTAACATCTGGCGTGTACATGCGCCAATGTTACTTTTCAGGGGACTTGCACAACTCAGGTGCGTAAGTCCCCTGACCTTATTACTTCTGGATCCGGTCCAATTTTGTTACCTTATCAACATTGTTGGATAAAGTGGGATCAATATGACAATTGCTCCAGTGTTTACCACCCAACTGTTCAGATTTAGGATCCATAGGAATGGCCTTGTGTGTGATCATTATTAATTCAGGCCCACGACTCATATACGGAATACTACTTTATATGGTCTGCACGTAAAGGTTAAACTTGTGGTCAAGACAATCATATGTAAGGGCTAAACCCAGATGTATGATTTGCATAGAAAGCCCAGCCCACTCTGCAGATAAATAATGCACCGAGGTCTGGCCGGCCACAGGTATGAAAACGCTGGACGTATGGAAACAATTCTTACACCGTCTAACCTTGGCCTCCCTTTCTGTCAAACCCTCCACTGGCTTCCTGTCTGCTTCAGACCTATCTTTAAACTCCTTACACTCACCTTTAAGGCCATCTCCTCATCCACTGCTCCCTACCTCTCTTCCCTCATCTCCATGCACACACCTTCCCACCCTCTATGTTCTGCTAACCAACGCTGTCTGACCTCCCCACTGATCACCACATCTCATGCCCATGTCCAGGACTTCTCCTGTTCTGAACTGGAATGACCTCCCTTCTTCATTCAACTCTTGCACATTGCAGGTCTTCAAGCGCTCACTCAAAACGCACCTGTTCAGGCTAGCCTACCTCTCCTCCACTTAACAGAGAGAGGCCCTTTCGAAATAGGGCCGTTCTCAGTGGGGACTAACACCCAAAAATAGCTGCAGGTAATTTTGTTTCAATGTGCAAAATTTATGTAATGTGTAGAATAAAGGTAAAGGTCTCACTGACGTGTGTGTGTGTGTGTGTGTGTGTGCGCAAAATAAGACTTCAGTTTTCGGCATTTTTTTACATTGCGAGCATTAGTACAAAATATACCTTAAAAAATAAATAAAACAATTGTTTTAGATTTTGTGGATCTTATTTTAAATAAAATGATTTGTTCATCTGCATTTCAGGCTTGTATTCTTGTAGACAAAGTTCCCCAATCTGTTAATATTCTACAATAAGCTTTTGTTTACAAACAAAAGCTTCATATTGAGTTTCTTTAGACATATAAGACCGTATTCACACCGGAGTGAGTTAGGTGCGGACAGAACAGCACCTAATTCACTCATGCAGCCCCTAACCGTACCCTAATTTTAGGTACCTCTTGGCACTTATGAGTGCCAAAGGGCTACCTTATCTTATTGGGCCGGATCCAGAACTACGTCCGTCTTCCATAGACGGACGTAGTTCAATAAACAGTAGCTACTGCGTATGCGTAGTAGCTATTGTACGTAATCTGCGTATCGTTTCGCTCCGCATTTTCGCAATCTACGTATCGAAACGATACGCAGATTATGTACAATAGCTACTACGCATGCGCAGTAACTACTGTTTATTGAACTACGTCCGTCTATGGAAGACGGACGTAGTTCTGGATCCGGCCCATTGTGTGTAATTTCCTTCTTAAGAAAACTACGCACAGACAAAGCCTCTCCCCACCTCCCACTTCTAACTAAACACTCCCCGAGGCCGCATTAGCGTGCCTCTTTCTAACTAAACTACTCCGTGCTGTCTTTAAAGACCGAACAGAGACAATCTACGTACCTAACTCCATGCTACTAGTAGTTACATTCGGCAAATAACGCACCTAAAAAGCCAGAGCTTCTTGGGTGTGAACACAGACCATTGTCTTTCTTTATTACGTGATTAACAAAAATGGAAAAGAGCGTTGACCTAAGTGCTGTGGAGCATCTTGTGGCTGAAAAGGAGTCTAGAGCCTATTCAAAAGTTTAATAGTTCCACAACAAAGTTTAATCCGCCCATAGTTGTGATTACAATGTACAGACGCTACACCTACTTTTACAAACTACTTCAGTAAAAATGTTATGGTTCCACAATTACTTAGTATTATAGCTCTACTAGCAGGAAGTCAAAATTGTTTTAAATCTGAAAAATTTCTCAGTAAAGAAAATATTAAATGTTTTAAACAGCTCAAGTGGAGCCTGCAATATAAATTTTCTACCACACAAGCCATTTTAACTCTGTCAATAAGCACTTAAAACCTTCTTCACATGTAGGGCCAGATTTATACTTAAGAACGACAGTGAATTTCTGCATGCTGCATGCGTAAATTTGCCTGTTTGTACGTACTGCGCATGTGCGTGGCAGATGTTACGGATCGTAACTCTGATCAGACATAACTTGTTCGTAATTACGTATGAAGGGGCGTGTCATCCCTACGCAAGCAGAAAATACACATTGTAGATGGAGGGAGGCATTTATATTGTACAGTATGGGCTGGGTTAGGAAGTTGCGTATGACAAGTCGATACGTATGACCGGCGATACGCAAGGTAAAGTTAAGGTAGGGTTTGGAACTCGTAAATCAACAAAATGATGTGCATTTGAGGAGAGTGCCCGGGGAGTGCATTATACTTAAGAGTGCCTAACTACTCTACGTGATCGTACTTAAAGGGAACTTAAGTCTGGATCTGGCCCGTAGTTCTCATTGACCTTGAACTATCCTTCATGCCGCAAGTACAATCTTTTTCTAAATCCTGTTACATAACTCTAAAAATACATTTAGAATATGAAAAAAATTCCACTATATAATATTACACCCCCTCCATGTCTATATTGCATGCAGCAGCTAGCATGATATTCCTTGCAAAATGCTCTTCTAGTGCTGTTCCATTCTGTCAGTCTCTATGTTGATTGCCTGTATCTTATATCTTTTCAACCTAGATTAGGATAGATCCGGGAATTTCCTGGTCCCAGGTCTGCCCAGACAGTGTGAAAAATGGACCCAAGATATTGCCGGGGTGGCGATATGAAAGGGGTATAAAAGACAGGATGGAGGAAAACTGCACCAACATACATATCCACACATACATATACCCTTTTCACATCACCACTAAAAACCCGGATTGTTGGCTTTAGACTCGGGTTTGCTGGTGATGTGTAAGGTACCAGAACCAGGATCTGAAAAAACAGAAGGGTTTTTCCTGTGTCCGACTCCAGTAAGGTAGTAGTGTGAAAGGTGCCATCCGGGTTTTTCAACCCCAGTCTTACCTAACATACTAGATTTGAGGGATTTGTTTACTATTACTACAGCAATAGTAAACAAATCTCTCTTCCAGAGCCACTAACAGCCCTACACACTGTGGGGCAAACCTGGGACCTAGAATTACCCTGCAGTATCTTAAGGGTCCCACATGGCTTTTTTTTCCACAGAAAATTCACAGCAATAACCCGGATTGAACACCCCAAGTTATTGCAATATTGATGTTCCAAAAGCAGTAATATTTATCTTTGTCCTCTGATTCTCAGCTACAGGACTGCACCCAGTCTCTAGAATAACCTTCCAGCATTAAGTTATACCAGTAGCGTTGTGAACTAAAATTAAGTTTTGGGACTGTTTTAAAGTTACAAACTTTGTATACCTCACAAGCATACATCAATTAAATGTTAAGTGAAACGTACAATTAAGCAAAAGTAAATAAATGCTAGACTTTTAGCTTCCGATTAATACAATTTTCTGCAGCTCTTGTATTTACTAGAGGGAAAAAATGGGGCATTTACTCTATAAACAAGAACCACATCACATGATTACATAATTAGTTTGCTCTTTATGCATATATTCTGTCCCTAGATAACATGGTGATGGAACAGTCAGCACAGATGCCTCACTGCAACCTCACACATTCCTCACTGTATACAGTAAAGAGGAGATGGGACCACGTGACAATATACGTGACCTTCTACTATTAGCGAAACAACATCCGGGCATCTACAGCCTCGCTCTGGAGTCGTGACGTCAGGCCTATTTAAGGCGCAGGCGGTCTTTGTCCGCGTTCATTTTGTTGCGGCGTTGTGTGTGTGGAAGTCGGGCGCGGTAAGTGATGGTTTTGTGGAGAGCAAATTACTTTCTAGATATGAGGATTAAGAAAGGGGTTTATCTACCGATGCATTTACGGGGGGGCCACAGTGGTAGGTGGATATCGTGCTTTAGCGCAGCGTCTTTGGCAGCAGGCGACCATGCAGAACGGAGCCGCCATCTTAAGAGCTGTGGTGATAGTCTGAGCTCCGACCGTCCGCTGTGTGCGCAGCCGCGTTAATGGCCAGGCGCCTGTTAGTATAGTATGTGGCGACCTTAACTCTTGTGTATATTTAATCTAGATTTATCTCTTACCGGTTTTAATTTACTGTCTAAACTGGGCCTGAGGTCTGTCTGGCGGCTGTGACGAGCGGTGTGGGCTTACTCCACGCACATGCACTTCCATGGTCGTGGCCGCCATTTTGTGGCTGGGTGTTGTCCCTGTTTTACTACGATTGGATGTTCTCTGATTACAATCACTAGTCCATAATAATAAGCTCTAATATATCTAAATATATAGCAATTTTGAAGCAGTTTCAGAGAATACTAGTTCCAATGAAGTGAGAATGATGTATAGTAAATATTGCATGTAACTTATGTCTTACCTACTCACAACTTTAGTGTTAAAAGGTTTAGTCTGCAGTGCTGTCAGTATTGTGCTGTTGAATTTGTGTAGAGGTACATAGACAAGCTTTTTCTTGTTGAGCAGTGACTAACACTGCAATATGTAGTAATCTATGTAATGCTTTTATATTGTGAAATCTTTTGGTTTGCGTTGGCTTATTTTTTTAAGATTTGTACATGATTTTACTTTAATGAGCTATAAACTTTTATTTTAGACTTGAAAATGTTGGAAGCCGACCGCCCTGGTAAACTGTTCATTGGAGGGCTGAACACAGAGACTACTGAGAAGGCCTTGGAAGGAGTCTTTGGGAAATATGGCCATATAGTTGAAGGTTAGTATTGTGACAGGACGTGGTTGTTAAAGCAACAGTAAGCTGTGATGAACAATTGGTATTGATCAAGCTCTGAGATGATTAGCCAAAATTGTCCTCTAAGAAGTTCTGAGCGCTTAAGCTTTAAAACATTAGCTTTTCAAATACTGGCTTGCCAGATCTCCTACGAATAAGCTTGTTCTCCTTTACAGTCCTTTTGATGAAAGATCGTGAAACCAACAAGTCAAGAGGGTTTGCATTTGTCACATTTGAGAGCCCTGCAGATGCCAAGGATGCAGCAAGAGAACTAAATGGGAAGGTAAGAACAATCAATGTAATTTAACCATGGAGATTAAAATGTTTCTGCAACACATTTTTATATTGTCAGCCAATAGAATTGTATGTTTAGGTGCCATAACTTTTTCTTAGAGTACAACATACTTTTGGTAATAGGCCCCATTAGACTACTAATGTCATGTGATCTTGTATTTGCTGTTTTATACAATGTCCTTGTTTATGAAATTTCCATTTAATAGCCAAGTGGCTTTATTTTTATCAATATATTTTTTTTATTGATATAAAATTAAAAATGATTAAATATAGAATTCTCAGAAAAAAAGGGATATATAAATCTCTTCTACAAGAAAAAAGTACATTAACTTTTATATGACAATATAACAAATTACCAATTTTTTTTTTAAATGATTTGACAGTTTAGTATACTCATAAATAACCATATAAATAATAGCTCAGTCTGTGCACATGAACAAGGTGACGAACAAGGGGTAGATGATGATTAGAAAGCAATTTGATCTTTTGTATATACACATAAATAGATGTTTGACTGATTTATACAATCCTAGGCCATCTGGCACATCCAATGGTAGTGGTCGCAGTGTAAATATGTAGTATCCAAAGTGACAATCATAAGCATCAAACTTTAGCTGTATATGGCATGAAGTATTAATGAGCTTCCACAACAAGTGACAGTCAATAGTGAGCAGCCGTAATATTGACAAATAGGTATTTTGTAAAGTGGCTTTATTTTTAAGTCTCCATTTTAACCCTGGGATATGCCTAGTACCACTTTATGTAGACTTAATTTATTTTTAAACTAATCTTAATGTGGCTCTAAGTTGCGTAAGAATTATGGTACACTGGTGCTGTCAGGTCTGCAGAATATGTATATGATTGGTGGTGACCCTGTTAATACTTTGACAGACTTTTATTGAAGTATATCAATATGCTATTGTAGACCTATTGTGGTAATTTGTCTGATATTATAACTTTCAACACAGGCTTTGGATGGGAAACCAATTAAGGTGGAACAAGCTACCAAACCCTCTTTTGGTGTTGCCAGTAGACGTGGACCACCACCACCACCTAGAAGCCGTGGTCCACCAAGAGGTCTCAGAGGCTCAAGGGGAGGTAATACAGTTTGGCTTTTTACAAGAATGTAAGCTAACAGTATTGATATCTCTGTTTAATAGTTATTAAACAATGTTGCATATTTGACTTGAACTTGAGATGTTGGTATGCATTGCATAGCTTTGGCAGTTTTATTTTCATCAGTTTTTTTTTTCTATATATTAGATTGTGTCTTAATTTGTGATGCTCCAGAGCTCAGTCTGAAGCTTACATTTTATTTGAATATGCAAACACAGTTCACTGGCTTTATTTGCAACATCTTAAGGAGACTGCATGCTGTAAGGTTTTACTTTCAGGTTCTCAGGGTTTGACTATCAAACATTCTCTTATTAGGAGGCTCATCAAGAGGACAAATGCCCCTTAAAAGAGGACCACCACCAAGAAGTGGAGGTCCACCACCTAAAAGATCAGCCCCCTCTGGCCCAATTCGCAGCAGTGGCATGGGTGGAAGAGGTTAGTTTTTACTCTATATACTTTGCGGTTAGGTACCTTGTATGCAAGTTTTGTCTGAAAATGTCACAGTATTGGTGGGTTGTTAAGGTGGCTTTGCTTTTGTTTAGCTCCCCTTTCACGTGAAAGAGATGGGTATGGAGGACCTCCTCGCAGAGACTCCATGACATCCCGGAGAGATGTGTACATGTCACCTAGAGATGATGGCTACAGTGCAAAGGATAGATATGATAGGTAAGGTGAACTTAATGCTCCAATTACCAGTTTTTCCTTTAACTCTAGGCTTAAAAGAAAAATCTAAATCATTTTTTCTCTTTAGTTACTCTGGCAGAGACTATGGAAGCTCCAGAGATTCAAGAGATTATGCTCCACCTCCTAGGGATTATGCCTATCGGGACTATGGTCACTCAAGTTCCCGTGATGACTATGGCTCCAGAGGCTATGGGTATGTTCTGGCTTTTATCTTGGAAAGCTTGATTTCACTTCCAGAATTTTAAAGAATAATTAAGTCTTTAATGTTCTCTTTTCAGTGACCGTGATGGTTATGGAAGCCGTGACAGGGACTACTCGGATCATCCAAGCGGAGGCTCTTACAGAGACTCTTATGAGCCCTACGGTAAGGTCATTTTAAAGTGCTGTTTTTCAGGATACATGTTTGCCCCACGGTGAAGAAAAAAGGGAATACAACATTAGTTAATTTTGGGAAAGATACAGGTTATATTCTCCCATACTTGGAGTACTAATATTTAGTTGCTCTACAGCAAGATCAAAAAACAAACCAAACAAATCCTACCCCAGTGAAGCACTTTCAACTCTCTGGATATCATGTGGCAGAATATCTTCAGCCTTAACATGCTGCTCTGGAGCAAATTACCCAAATGAGATGATCTTTAAAGTGTGCCTTAAGTGTTGTTTTCTACAAAATGATATCATTTTACATTCAGCCCTTTCTGATAGCATTTCCCATCTGTGACCGACTTTAAACAAACCCCCACAAAACAAAAGTACTAAATGCAAGCAAAAGTAAATAAGGTGCAATTATCAAATTCATGTGATATGTAACTCAGTATTGCCCTATTACCTGACCATTGAACCTGCAGGTAGCTCGCGTAGTGCCCCACCTGCGAGAGGGCCTCCTCCATCATATGGTGGAAGCAGTCGGTATGATGATTACGGCAGTGCGCGGGATGGATATGGAGGCAGAGACAGTTATTCAAGCAGCAGAAATGATATCTACTCAAGTGGACGTGACAGAGTTGGAAGACAAGATCGTGGCCTACCACCTCCAATGGATAGAGGCTATCCACCTCCACGTGATTCATACAGCAGCTCAAGTCGGGGTGTCCCCCGAGGTGGTGGCCGAGGAGGAAGCAGATCTGATAGAGGAGGTGGCAGAAGCAGATATTAAAACAAAACCTTTAAATGGACCAAAAACTCTTAATACAGTGAAAAATGGCATCTACTCTGCCTTTACCATCAGAGGACTCAAAAACGGAGTAAAGGAGTTTGTTTTCAATTTTTTTTATTTAAACCCCTGTAAGTTTTCTCCCAACAAATTTTATGTTTATTTCAGGAAGTTGAAATGCTTAATCTTCAAATTTTGTTAGCCTTACTCTGCAATGTACAATGTATAGTATAAGTTGTGTATTAGTGTTGTAACTTTTTCAAAGTAAAGTTTCACTGAAACGCCACATTTCATCTTATTTCATAATGGTTCTCCCGACTGAACACACATCTGATTTACAATGGAGCCTACAAATAAGTAGTGATTATGCTGCTAACACAAGTGCCAACATCTACAAAATTATATCCAGTGTGTATATATAAAGGATCTTAAGATTAAATACACACTAAACCTGGATAAGGTGTGCCCAGCTTGCCTACAATTGCTGTCAAAAAAAAAAAAGGACTTTCCATACCCCAGTTGTGAATATGACACATGGTAATCTGCCGTTCATAAACGTAGTCCATGTCATTCAAAGAGGCCACCAAAACCGTATGTGCTGTTACTGTTTCAATGTGTTTGCAAATCTGTAGTGTCACTTTTAAAGGAATGATTCTAAAGGCTATTGAAGAACTTCAAATGATGTCTCTGCTCAAAGACCATGACAGACTAAAACAAGTGAATCTTTCTACTGTAAACCACCCAATGCCTGAGAAACTGCAATGAGGGTAAGCAAAGACAACTAGCTTTGTTTTTTGTTTCTTTTTGAGTCTAAGTCAAATTGCGCTGCTTATCTGTCTCTTGAAACTATTTTACATTATGGAAGTTAATGAAAAAATGGAAAGGCACTGATGGATAACTAATACACAAACAATATTTTGCTTGGAATAAAAAAAAGTAACTTAGTATGGCAAAAAAGGATAACTTTTCTTTTTAGTAGGGAAGAGTTTTCACAGTAAACTTATGCCTAGGTGAAATACTCTGGCTGGCAATGTCATCTCTAGCCTTGGATGTTCTAAATGACTAAAGCACACTTCATAGATAATTCAAAATTTGAACAAAAAAAGCAGCATATTGCCACATGCACATGTTTGACATCACTCCTTGATGGTTCAAAAACTTGAATGTACTGGACACCTACAAAATATCTAATGGCAGTGCACAATGGAAAACTACATGACTTAAGTCATCCCAATGTTCCTTTCCAAACCAATGCCTCCTGGATGTCATTGAAAGGTTGAGACAGCAGTTTGGGGGGAGGCATTTGGGAATGGGATGGTTCCTGCAAGCTCTTCCTTATGTTGATTTGTTTTCTTACAGGATGATTTTTCACTTTTGTGCACGGTGGATCATAGTAGAACCTTCAGGTAAGTTTCCTTATCACTTGGTTTTTAGCATTGTTCTTGGTGGGCTTACTCTGAAATCTGTTTGATTTATAAAAACTGGGTTACAAAGCGCTTTGTAAGCCATGAACTCCCAGCAGTGAAAGGCATACAGTGATGAACACCTGGTATTGATCATGTTGAGGTGATAAACCAAAACTGTCCTCGAAGTTCTGAGCTTTCCTTTCAGATTTCAAACTAATTTAATATTAAACTGCTGACCTGCCGTAACTGAAAATGTCATGCTTTTATCCCACAGGTCTTCTAATGGCAGGCTGAAACCCACAAGTTGAGTGTTTGCAGTCAATGCACTTAAGATCTCAGTATATCCAAGCATACTGCAAAATTACAATGGAAAGGTATGTGATTACTTAAATGTTGCAGTATATAGTTGTGTAACTTCAGCTGGTGTAGTTAAAAACTAAGGGGTTTCTCTGTTTTGGAGGGTGTAGACAAAGAAAAAAAGGTAATGGCAAGCTAGGTGCCCTTTAGTGAATCCTTTTCTTCCATGCTTGGCAGCTATCTAAAAAACTAAATCTAAATCCTAGTTTTATACTGTAGACAAAAATATTGTATTAGAAAACTGGAAATAGTAAGCAGTGATGAACAAATGGTATTGATCACATTCTGAGGTGATAAACCTAAATAGTCCTCTAAGAAGTTCTGAGCTTTATCTTTAAAGGTCTACAGTTAAGTAATAACAATGTCCTTAAAAGCCACAGTATTAGTTTTTGCATGTTACGGAGGGGATTGTAACACTAAGCAGATGTATTAAATGCAAAGCTACACCAGGTTCTGGTGTTCAGTCTCATAACGGTTACCTTGATTACTTATTATGAAAATCGGGTTATTCATTTTAGTTAAATTTCTCTTTAAGGCACATGTCTGCTGAAGAATGTTCCCTGACGTGAATGGAGGAGAGGAGTGTCTTCAGATGTAGGTGTGGCATAAAGCTACTGATGTAGGGCTGCGGAGTAAGTGGCTTTCTTCAGCAAATCTGGTTTTGTCCATAAAGAATTTCCTTTGGTCAGAAACAAATTCACAATTTTGAAGGTTCTTCAGTTGGGATTTAAGTGTAGGAGTAAGTTTCTACCTGTTTGGGCCTCTAGTATAGGATCCCTAGATGTTTTTTATTAGGTCAATTTAGTCTTGATTTAAAATGGTAGCTGTCCTAACCAGTTTTGTTACTGTAGAAATGACAATGCTACAATCCAGTCAGCATTTTAATGTTGGAGGGTAACAGTAAATGTTGGCAGAGAACTTAAGATAGACTGTCATAGGCATTGTATCAACTCTCTGTCCCATCCTGAGAATTGTTTCATAGCCCTTATGGTGCATGGGACCAACACGTATTTGTCAGCACAGCCAACCTACTAAACTTGCCTTGATTGAGGTGGCTAGGAGGCTACCACTCGGTTATCTAAGGTTTAGACCTTAGTTTTTAAGACATGAGTCTTTGATGAGGAGAAACTTTATGTAGCTATCTGCTAGTAAATTATGGGTGGTCCTAGAAATACATAGATTGGAAGTGGTAAATCTTTGTTTAAGCTGCATATGTGCGAAGTCACTTTAAACTGATGAAAAGAAAGCATCAGATATAATAAATTGGTATAGGTAAGATTTTAGAAATGGATTTAGTCAAATAATGCTGAGTAACTGACATGGAAGGAAAAACGCCTGAAATGCAGGAACCTTCTGATTTTGGAACTGTTCATCCCCCTCCCCCCAATAAAACTATATTAACATTTCCATGTGTGTTAAGTCTTTTACTTCAAAGTTGACAGCTGAAATCCGGAATCTACATTCCCAGTGTCCTCACCAAACACCAAAGGATTGCTTCCACCTTATAGAGGTGCCTCCATGCAGTTGTAGCTCTCCATATTTTACTGTTGGGGTTCTCAACCAGGGTCCTCAGATTCTTCTAACAATGCATATTTTCCAGGTGTACAGTACTGACACATGATAAGATCTGCATGTGGGTTTTTTATTATAAGGAGGCATAGAAAACCTGTACTTAACTGCCCTTGAGGACTGTCTTGTACCCCTCTTACAGGAATTTAGTAAATATCTGAAGTGCAATACATAGAATAAAAATTATTTAATTACTAGACAAACTGGAGGTTAAACTGAGATTTGTAAGAATAACCCAAGCTTGAAGTCCTGATCTGCATAATGATTCACCTGTACACACAATCAATTTAGTGGTGAATTGTCATCTGGACTGCATACTTGCTCGTTAATGTTGACACTGACAAACTTTTGTCTCAAAAAAAAAAAATCTTCATATGCTGTTCATAAACTTGCAGCATTGTCACTGTAAAAGTGACTGTGATCTGCAGAAACACAGAAAACTCCAGTGTACCCAGCTTTACTGATCACATTGGTTTATTGCCAGTGTCTGAGTGACACCAAATAAAACTACTGACCTGCTCCTGCATGTGTAGCTGCAAACTAAAATCTGTATACTAAAAGGTCCATGTATTTATGCTTTTGAGTATATACAATAGCAAGTCAGAAACATCCCATATCCAATAATATTAAGGGGCATCTCTACTGGTTGAATGTGTGTTCTTTAAGGAGTCTTGCTCAAATATATTAGGTTGATTTAGAGCTGCACTTACTTTTTTTTTTTAAGTGTAAAGCTGGCCACACATGAACGATTATTTAAGTGTAAAGCTGGCCACACATGAACGATTATCGCTCCCAGCAGATTTTCCCCTGGGGAGAAGTCCCAATATCGGCACCACACAGCAGAGGCTGGGGGTGATAACCTCTGCTGGAGAGACTGATTGGCTGGGTCTCCTGTCATTCTTGATAGGAGACCCATGCAGCTAGCTTACTAGTTGGCTGCAAAAAAAGAGAGAAAAAAAAAAATCACACAGGCTGCTGGATGGTGTCCTCTCTGTCTGGGTATACAATGCTGTATAACCAGACAGGGAGAGAGGACACAGTGCTGCAGCCTGGCTCTGCCCTCTCCCCTCCTGTGTTAAATGTCTATCCAGCAGTCACTTTACATAGAGGGAGAGAGGGCAGAGCACTAGGTACCTCCAAAAATCGCAGCTAGGGTCCGATTATCATTTAGGAATTCCAAAAGATGCGATAATCAGACATAGCGTTTTTGGATGGTTTTATCGCTGTAAAAAAAATCAAAAATTTATGACGTTTTGAAAAAAAAAATCGTCCCCATACACTAGAGCGATATTTGGCCCAATCCACGACAATCGTGCATTTGGGCCGATATTTACTCTAGTGTGGACCTGAGCAATACCATGTTGCACTGCAAGGGGAGGCAAATTTACATTGTAAAAGATGATGAAATTGAGGTAAAGCTTACAATTAATGTGTAGGTGTTTAAAAAGGAGCCATTTAGCTTTTTGCACCATTTTTCCATTTACAATGCTCTGACCTGGTGTAACATTTTCTGTTGAAGTGCAGGGAATCTGACCGGCTGCAGTGCTCACAGCAGCACTAAAACTGGTGCCTTTTATTAAATGTAATAACAGTGCCACAGAACACATGAATGCGACACAGGTGCGTGAGCAGCAGTCTATTTTTCTGTGCTTGCTCATGTGCAAAGCTCATTC
>WWET01000151.1:99327-117406 GCA_011038615.1 Limnodynastes dumerilii | reverse complement strand
CGTACGTGCGAATTTTCGTACCGATACGCTGGTCGTACTGGGCTTAGCACGCCCATACTGTACAATTTAAATGGCTATCCCCGCCTATGTGTAGTAACTCGAGCGTCCAGACTATCGTCGCACAAAACGCACGCCTCTTGTGCGAAAAAATACGCTCAAAATACGCTCGCTGTACGCTCATGTCCTTCGGACGACTGGAAGTTGTCATACTGCACATGCGCAGTGCGTTTTTTCTCCCGGTTTTACACTCCCGACCGGTGTACGATCGCTCGCGGGCGTAGGTCTGGATCAGGCCCAATGTTACACACCCTGCAGACTGTTACTTAGACCCTCAATGAGAGCAAAGAAGGAAAAATGTAAGACAGAATGGTGCAAATAGAATTATACCTAAAGGGTGATCTCTTCTGGCTCAACTTTATAGTGCAATGTAAAACTGTATAACACATATTTGTGTGCTATAACCATCCATGCAAAAAAGGACATTCATTATTATTTTATAATTTTCTCCCAATTACAACACTCTCTATTTTTTTTTTAATTCCTATACCCAAAAGGAAGGCAGTGACTAAAGGAGTGAGATACTTATTGTCTTCCATGGCTCCGGCACAGCACACTGTGGGGTGACAGACACAGAGCAGCTTCCTGGTGTAGCAGTGTAAAGAGAGGAAGACGCGTTTAGATGTAATCGCGGATGTGGGTACAGCGCACAGCCCCGGCCGCGCTGCGCTCTCTGCAGACCACACTGGGCTCACTTGTCTGTCCGCGCTGCGCTCACTCCCGCCGCACAGTCCGGGATGAATCCGGAGGAGCAGACCGTGACCTGGCTCATATCCCTGGGGGTGCTTAACTCCCCCAAGAAGAATATCTGTGACCCAGAAGACTTTTTAAAATGTTCCCTCAAGGACGGAGTGGTGCTGTGTAAACTAATGAATCGACTGCTCCCTGGCTCGGTGGAAAAGGTAATTTGCAACTTGTTATACAGTCAGATGTTATCTATTTAGGCTTCTATTCAGCCCGATGTTTTGATAGCGAAGGGGGAAACGCCCTGGTCTCTTTCATGATAGATACTCCACTCCCAAAGGTCTTATCCCACTCCCAGGTATGTCCCTGCAGCAGGTAAAGGGGTCGCTTTCATGAGACCACCCATACCTACCTTACTGCTCATTTTAATCTTTGTTGGTGTCTGTCTAACCACACCGTACTATAAAAGTTTTGTCGTGTAAGTAAGTGTGGACACACATTCCTACAAACATGCTGCGATTTGTATTTTATCTGCAGGCAAACTCCTTTAGAAGAAGGAATGAGCAGCAACAAGCCTTCATCCTCTGCCATTATCTTACAGTACAAAAAACAGCTCCCTTGGATTTATTCATGTGGTTAATGCATTATATGAAGCTGGAGGGAATTAGAAGTTAGTTATTGAAACATACACAATGAAATCCTGATATTAGTTCCTCCTCTGCTATGACAGTGGGCTGTGCTTGGTCAAATGCACCATTTGCATTCCACTTCACAGTCCCTTGCCTGTTATGTCATTTCCTGCATCTCTCTATTAACTGTCCTTTTATTCAGCGCTGTACATGTGTGGGAATTCATATTTCATACATTCAAAATGCCTGACTACCTACTAGATGCAATGACAAAATTCATGCTTTTACTGCATTATATTAACATACATTCTTAAGTTTATCGCATTGGGTGCAAGATTCCAAATGCTTGTGTAGTCATTTTTTTCAACCTCTACAATAGGCCATGTGTTGACAACCACTTCCCTCTCCCCTAAAACTTGCCACTTGGCTGATTATATGTATCATGCCTTGTTTAAACTGCATGTTAGTATATGAAATATGATGCAACATGCATTCCTTTATAAATGGTAGAAGTGTCAGTTCATCTCTGAGAATGACCATGAGTAAATCTATCAATGTGATGCCTATATCGGAGGCAATGGCTAATAATCTCCACGAATTTCTCATAAGATTTTACCTGGACTATTTTAATAGGTTACAATTTCTCCCTTTACATATCTGCTGTTTATGTTTAGAGCTACGCAAATTCTGTTATTTATTATTAAGGAAAGATGTAAGCAACTCAGATATCAGTAATTTACTTTTACTGTTTGCAATTAAAGGTTATTGCTGTTTGATTATTGTGGGTATATTATAGTTACACCAAATGTAAATGGCAACAGAACATTCATACCATCAAATCCTTGGAGGCTGTTAGCAGAATTTACCCTCTGGCATCTGCTTGATTGCTTTTTTTTTTTTTGTTACTGTTATTGTTTGTTTTGTTTTAACTGCATACCCAGGAAACGAGTACATGTTAATAAGCCCTATTCTCAGGTGTACACAATTTAGACGTATGCCCCTTGTACCAGAAGTATGGTGATGCTGTGTCTTCAGACATTCAATGAAGTACACCATGGAACTGTTTATGCAATCTTTATGCTTTGATCAGTTGAATAATAGGAACCAGTATTAGGTGTTCTGATTTCCACCTGACTGATTCAAGGTGTAAGTACGAATGGTGATTATAGTTATGAAGATTTATCCGAACACACTACAACAAGTGAGCAGATTCTTCTTAAAGATTCATATAGAACCACAATTACATTTGTATTGAAGTCACCTGCTTTTACCTGTAAATTACTGTAAATATACATCCAATTCTGAATGGAGCCTTCAGTGTTCATACAATTGATATTTATTCTTAATAAATAATGCTGCTTTCCTTTTCATAGCCAAAACTTTAATACACATGGTGCTCACTAAAAAATAACCATTAGCAATGAAACTAAAAACCGATCAGACTGGTTGATATGTTTTGGACACATTGATATGTGTGTGGCCAAAATTACTACGCTATGGGAAAGGAAATGTGGAGAGGGTGCCCATAGCAACCAATCAGATTCTAGTTGACATTTTCTAGTATAGAAAAGTGAGAGCTAGAATCTTATTGGTTGCTATGAGCAACATCTCCACTTTTCCTTGCCCGCAGCTTAGTAAATCTGGCCTTAAGTGCCACTGGCTGTTGTCAGTGCTGCATTGGAACAATGAATTGAATCACAGCAGTTGTCCGGATCCTGTGGTTTGAGGTTTTATCTGTTTCTGTGTATAAAGTTTTATAAATAGTTTTGTTTTATACTGGAAGCAACACAGAAATGATTGTCCTAATACCTGCAAAGCCACATTTGCCTACCAGAAATAGATGACTTTGGCTGTATATATGTGTATGGCACAGTGGCCCTATGCTGCGTCTCTCCACATTTCTGCATCTATATATGTTTGGTCCCTTCTCATCTCTTTACACATGATTCCAGTTTTTCCACTTATCTTTTACTGTTTCATGCCCTTGTTTCTAGCATCTCCAGCTCCTGGTGGCTCACTCTCTTCCTGGGTAACATGACCCTATCCTGTCCACTATCCATGGATGCACCTGAATGTACTCTGAGGTACTCCATGACATTTGGGAACCTCTGGGGCCAGATTTATTAAGCTGAGGGTTTGGAAAAGTGGAGATGTTGCCTATAGCAACCAATCAGGTTCTAGCTCTCCCTTTCTTTTTACATAATAGAGAATGTCAGCTAAAATCTGATATGGTTGCTATGGGAAACATCTCCACTTTCCAAACCCGCAGCTTAGTAAATCTTGCCCTGGACTAAGAGAAAACGCTAGTATGCAGTCACTGTATCGCCAGTGATACTATCGCTGCAGACGATTTGACTTTAGAGAACATTTATTTCCGCGCGGGTTCACTGACGAAAGTTTTACTCTCCCTGGTACCTGCTGTACCCATGGACAGTTTCTCTGTTCCCAGTACCTGCTGTGGTTCCCCGGTTAGTGGTTAGGAATCAAGATCTGGATTATAAGGTTGATCAAACATGTTGGCGTTACAATATTCGATTAGACAGGCGTCATGTTAATGATTATGAATTCTGTAGGCGTTTTAGTGCCTGCGTTATAACTGTCAGCATTCAGATCGTTGGAACGGCAATCCACACCCAAAACGCCAACATGCCTCCTTGCAAACTCAACCCAGGCCCTTGATCGGACATGGCATTTCTCTTGAGTCTCGATATGATGGCTTGCCTGGCAATCAGTTGTGTATATGCACAGTAGAAATAATGGCCGCAATCTGATTGTGAGTTAGTTGAGAATTGCTAGTCCATATCCAGCTTCATTACACAGTTCTGTAATAGATATTAAAATGATTAAAAGACACCATAGGAGCCGGTAAAGAACGGCATATGCAGCCAGAGAAGACATCTGAAAGACTGCATTTACACAATTTATGCAAGATAAAGATACGTAGATTACGTAAAAAAATTACTACGCATGCGCAGTAGTAAAAATCGCTAAACACCGGACGTATATGTTATATGAATTGCATGTCCACCATGTTAAGAGAAAGCAGGACGCAGGAAAGTTGTGAACAGAGAAGAAACTTCCTATCTCTTCTCCACTGACCCCATCTGCTGTTTTATTACTTAGAAGTATGAAAACAACCATTGAGTGGTTGGAAAGTTTTACTGAAGAGATCCCTTACTGAGCTGTCACAATGCAAACTATGCCTCTTGTGTTTCTAGCTCTGTCTGCTTCCTGAAGCTCAGCCTGTAAGACGTGCACACATTGGCAGCTTTGCAACCACCCCAATTGGTCTGCTCTCTGCAGCATAGTGATTGGTTGCAGATCTTTTCCAGACCAGTTTGCTTTCTCTTCCTGTCAGTAATCTGAACTGTAGTTAGCGTCACTGAGGTCTGTCTCAGAGATTGCTGTGTATAAGGTCAGTAGATATCCTATCTGCTTGCTTATTACATTATATATGGTTTATCTACATCAGTAAAGTCTCATTCTGAAAGATTTAGTCTATGTATATGTTTTAACATATTTAACTTCTTATGGTCCGCAACATAAACATTAAGGCACTTTGCAAACTGCAATGCATATATTTTTACAGTAATTATGTCTGAATTGGAAAAGATTCCTATTATAGTACATAACTTATGCTTTAATAGTCCTATAAAGTAGTTCCTAATACTGATGTAGGAAGGTTATATCTTAAATATATGCTGTTATTATTATCATGTATATGCATTATTCTGGAGCAATATTTGCATACGATGTGATGTCTTTGTACTTTTTCTAACATTTAATGTGAAAAGTTAAATATCATAACAAAGTACTAGTTCAGGAGCGGAAAAAGACCTACCCAGACCCCATAGCAAAGAGGTGGAGTTGAGTCTGGATGGGGCGGTTGTAACACACACCCCCTGTCTCTACCTGGATTATTTCAGTGCTGTCGTCGCCAGGCTAACACTCTACACTGGCAGTTGTCAGAGGCTGGTGGCTTAGAACAGCGTTCGGCGCACATTAGAGTAGAGCAGTGGTTATAAATACGATCAGTTAAGAATCGTATCCAAGGATATGGTTGACCATAACAAAAAAAACTTTAATGCAAATTAAAAACAAAGAAATTATATTGATCGGAAAACAATTTCCACTTGATTTGGCAATTTACTTTATGGACTCTGCAATAATAATTAAATACATTTGTATTGATTACTTCTGAGTTCTTCCAACAGGACCTAAACCATAGTTAAACACAGATCATGTGCTCGATGCATAATGTTGAAAATGAATACTCCCCTATCCAGAGTAAGGTCAGTGGTAACTCCACACAGATCTCAAACACACAAACAGCTGTGAATATGCTTAGAATTGAGTGTGGGTCCCCCGTTGCAAACGGCTTTATTTCGATACGGCCATTTGCTCCCAGCCAGTTCCGGACTGCCTCCTGCCACTGTGAGCACCTACTCTACCATCTAAGCACTTATATGTGCATCTAAGCTCAACGCTATCTTTATAATTGTTACAGAGCGATTAGTAGGCTGACTGTTATTCAGCCCTACGCTCTGTTAGATGGATACTTTATAACAACAAACACCTGCAGTAATCTGCTTCGATCTATTCTCTATTCACAGAGTTGTTACTCTGTTACATATTCAGTGCTGATCTTACATATTCACTAGATAGTTAAGTCTTTTCTTTAGGCATGGATACAATTTATAGGGTTATATTTGAAGTACAATAGCTAATTATTTAATTTTCACTTTTTCCTTCTTTTTCACCTCTATATACAATTTTATATTTCACTTGAAACCTTTTTTAATAGTTCCAATAAAGGTTAAATTTTACTTATTTTCTAGGACTATGGGGAACTAATTTAGAAGTGTGCGCCATAAAAGATCTATACTGATCTTGGCAGCATTACTGTTCAAAATGTAAAATTTTTGGAATTTTCATATATTATAAACGGCTATTAATCCTCAGCCTCATTAACTTGTGCAGGATTGATCTTTTTTTGAGTAGCGTAGCAATTGGTACCTGAAGCACTGAACACAGTGTTCCGAAAGGTAAGCAACCACACTCCCTTAACCCTAAGTCGCCACACACACACACACACACACACACACACCCTAATCCTAAGTCCCTGGCGCTTCTGAAAATCAGTGGCTGAGTATGCTGATTGCATAGTCACCCATTCATAAAAATTTAAAAACCTAAAACTGCTGTCATTCCAAATAGAGACAACCAAAAAGCATATTTTGGCTCTCCCTACTGACAGCATTCGGTAAGGGGACTCGCAACACTTCAAATTTAAAGTTTTAGAAGTTTTCATGCTCCAAATAATTTTTTTTTATATAAATAGGTTTGATGAATGTTCTACTCAATTATAATAATGGTTTTAAAAATGAAAATAATGACTTTGAACCATATTCACAGATCAGAATGAGTTATGTGCGGCAGTATCCGCACCTAACTCACCTGACCTGCCCCGCCCGTGTTTAGGATCCTTATGACATTTAAGAGTGCCATAGGGCTTCCGTAACTAACCGTTCCCTTCCCCACGCCCTCCCCACCCGCTCTTAATAAAGGACAGAGGCTGACGTGGCACGCCTCTTCCTTCCTAAATATCTACGTGCTGTCTATAAAGAACGCATGTCACGTAAATGACCGTTCTTAAGAAGTCAGAGCTTCTTAAGCCTGAATACGGTCCTTTATTTTTATTTTATTTTCAAGGATAAAACCAAACACTAAAAATGTGTAAACTGTATCAAAACATGTCTGAGAAAATGTGCGTCAATGCACTGCTATTCAGCCAATGCACTGCTATTCAGTCAATGCACTGCTATTCAGTTATAAAAAAATGAAATAACATAGGGTAGTGATAGCAAAACATGTTTTTTTCCTAAATGAAACTATTTAATATTGGTGAGATGTGCTAGGGCTGTGTTATACCTGAGCACAGGGGGTTACTTTTACACCAGACATGAGCACCTCTCTGGTTCAGGATTTTAGGAGGATGTGCAGGGAAACATGGCTGCAGCTGTGCTTCCAACTGCACTAATGCACCAACGTTATCATTTGAATGTAGTGGAACACCCCATTCCACGAGCACAAAGCACATAGAAGTGAACACAGGCGGATCAGCCAATTTGTCTCGCTCCACATTGCTAACACATCGCTGTGTTTACACCTAAACAAAAACAAAAAAGCACAGATATGGATCAGCTCCAAGGTTCTTATATACTATGACATACATTTATTTGGCTGAAATATAGACTAACATGTTCATTTCAATACATTCAAAATGTCTGTTCAACTTCCCTGACTGATTTCACATTCAGGGGTAGATTTATTAAAGCCTTTAAAATGGAACACAGCAGGGGCTGTCCATAGGAATCTGATTAAAATGTACTGAAGAAATTATAGCTATAATGTTATTGATGGTTGCTAAGGGCAACACCTTCCATTTCTAGAAGTTTTATTTATCATACCTCATAAATGCTTTCTGTCCCCCTAAAATGTAAAACACGTAACAAAATATTGTGGAAGATGTGTTTGCTGCCAAGGTAATCAGTTACTTATATTGTTCTTCTGTTAACATTTGATACATTTTATTCTATTTAACCATGTTTTATATCAAGAAGTTTATGTTCTAGTGGTAGAATGGTAATATATCATTTGCCTAATCTATTCATTAAAGTGTAATTCAATTAAAACCTAATTTTATATTTTTTTTTGTACTGCGCATCAATATTTTACTTATTGCTTTTTTTTTTATTTTTTTTATTTTTTTTATATATCTTCAGTTTGTTGCAGAACCAAAGAATGAAGCCGATTGTGTTGACAATATCAAGGAGTTCTTGAGAGCATGTAGCTCTCTCCGGGTTGAGGTGAGCTTTCTCTCATGATTAATTCAGGCATCACTTGCCACCTCTACATTATACAGGACGTTTACAACAACTGGTGCCCTGGTAACTTTAGTAGCTGTGGATTATGTGCAGGAGAGAGAGACTAGAGTGTCTTATTTCTGTATGATATTTGTATTGATCATTTATCATTTCTTTAATGCAGACTTAAGTAAAAAAAAAAAAAGTTTTTAAATTAATTGCAGAATTTTCTGTCAATTTTGCAAATATAAAATTTCTTTTTTGGTTTCCATATGTTCTTTCAATTAAAATGCTTTGTTTGCCTCCTGTATGACTTATAACCAAAGCTACAATATTACCCCCCTCTCCATTAACTTGGATATTTGTAATTTTTGCTTGTATCAATCCAGTTGTTTTAGATTTAAAGTGTTTCTTTAATATAATTATAATGTTAGTTTTGTTTGTTCCTCTAACCCTTCCTCTCCCCTTCCCTTTTCTACTACACTAGAAATAGACTGACTGCCAAAATAACTATTTTATTTTGTTAAAACAACATTATACTTTGTTGCAAACTAGTGATCAATCGTCGTTATTGCTTAGGTGGCAGAACATTTAAGTTAGACACGTTAAAATTGCTACTGATCTGGGTTAAAAGCAGGAGGGACAAAATGAGTGAGTAGTCAGCACATCTGCTCCCCTGCCTCTTTTTAGGATGGCAGGTTGTTGGATATATATGCAACCACAGAACAACAGAGAAATTGCTAATAAATAAATGCGGACATAGCAAGGTCGTATTGGTGTCTTTCATATGCATTTCGATATACTTGACACTACTTGAATGTCCCTCATCTCCTGTCAGCATTTTATATAATTGGACTATTTCAGATGAAAAGAGTAGAAAAGCAGTGTGGAATATGTTACCACTATGATAATACATAACAGACAATGGGAGCCCTGATTCTACAACATGTTTATATGCATATATTATTTTTATGCCTTGAAAGCACACTCTTAAAAACCATGAAGTGCTCTTTAAGCAGTTTACAAAGTGTTACTGACAAACTTTTCTGTAACTTTCAACAGTGCATGAAGGGTTAATGAGAAATATATTTCAGTTTCTGTATGGACCCACCTCCATACCCACACCTACCACATTTACTCTCCAACATGGAACTCCACGTATTGTAAAACTACAATACCTGAAGCCACACAACTCTACACTGGAGCTGTGTGGCCTTCAGACAGGTTAACCAAACACTAATGTTCTTTCCACATTTACATAGTTCCTGTTAGACCGATTCACATATATCTTCAAATTCACTAAAAATGCCAGCCTTTGCCAGGTATTTACCATTATACAACTGCTGGCAGCCTCTTCTCTCCTTGATTCCTCATTTTCCAGCTGGTTACCTAATTCCAACCTCCACATTCACTTATACAAAGTCAGTGCCTCAGATTTACTATTATTATATAGACCTTGGACCTGATTCAGAGACTGAAAGTAAGTGAGGAAAGTTATTCCTAGGCATAACCATGTTGATTTCAGGGGGGAGTCAGATTAATTGTATTCTTTGCATGCAGAATATATCTTTGTTTTTGCTTACTGCACATAGATAGTGCCCAGCTTTACTATTATACTGCTAATTAGATTTACGCTGGGAAATGCCAACTCTAAACTCTAATACTGTTTGCAATGGATGAAATATAACTCCCCTGAAATCAACATGGTTTTGCCCAGGAGTAACATTCCTCTCTTATTTTCAGTCTCTGAATCAGGTCCCTTTTCCCTATACTTAACCTCATAAAGCCCTCTCCAACCAAACCTTCCCTAAAGCTGGCCATACACCGGGACCAATTATCGGGTGATCGTGCAAATAATCGCTCTAGTGTATGGTACAGATCAGTTTTTGAAACACCAAATAAACGCACCAGAAACGCTCTGGATTATTTGATCTTTTGACATGTTTGATTTAAATCGGGAGAAAGCTGAATGGCTCCCTATTCTTCAAAGCTGCTGCTGCTGTATATCTATGTACAAAGCTGCTCTGACAGCTTTGAAGGTATACTTTACAGCTGTCAGAGCAGCATAGTACATAGATATACTGCAGCGGTTATTGCAGGAGTAATACAGACAGGGCTCAGCCGAAAACGTGCTGTGTGAAGCGCGGCTTCGGCTGATTTTTATCTGTACTACTCCCTGCAATAGCCGCTGCTGTATATCTGTGTGCTGTGCTGTGCTGCTCTGACTGTACTGTAAAGTATACCTTCAAAGCAGTCAGAGCAGCTTTGTACATACATATACAGCAGCGGCAGCAACAGAAAGCGCTGCCCCCCCTCTTCTGCTAGGATTATCGGTCCCAGCCGAGGAGGTGTATAGTGCCAATAACAGGACAATTCCCTAGCGGGAAATCGTCCCGTTTATCGGCCCACCCCCTGCTGGGACCGATAATCTTACTAGTGTATGGCCAGCTTTATTCTGACCTGTCTCCCAGCCTATTCCTAACCCAGCCTCATGAGGATTATAAGGGAAGGGAGCAGTGATTGATGGATTTAATGTGTTATTTTTGAGACTTGATTTTTGCCCAGCACCACATAAACAGATTACTGTTAGTATTTAAACTGTTCAACTTTAGGAGCAGCACTTTATTACATCTGCTATATGATAATCAAACCTTAAAAATGTGGGGGAAATGCGGAAAGTATTGACTTGACATACTGTCTGTCTATTGAGTCTTGGTATGATATAGAATTTCCATTACACTATATGATGTCACATGACTACTTTGTTTTTCATAGTTAATTATAGGAGTGGATTGTCAAAGGAATGTGGATGACATGAAATTAAGAGACTAAAAGTAACAATCACTGGCTGTGTCCTGCCGGTGTTTTGGCACAAAGATGGAGAAGTTTCCTTATGTAATTGGTTTGCTAACATGCATAAACGCAGCTTTTGTTAAAATTGGTATAAAATTAAAACTGGTGAACGAACCTAAATGTCATATTAAATAAAATAAACATATATAAGGAATACAGTAAACCATTCTATATTTTTGTAAGGTTTTTTTTAACAGTTTAGACAGCAAGTTTTACATGTGTTTGTCTTTAAACAGAAAGTCATCTGCATCTTAGCATCTGTTATCTATCTTATTAGCAAACAAAAAAAAATGGCTGCCACACATAGTTAAGCCAGTTGAACACTATCAGCCTGATCATTGTATAGTGTATATGCTGGATCATGTATGTATTGGGGTGCCAAGATGTAGGGGAAAGAGGCCTCTGCACTGAGTTAAGGGATGTGAAAGGTTGGGCAGGGGGTATATGTCCCTCAGGCTAGGCAGCAGTTGATTGCATTGGGCTGTCTGGGTAGTAAATATTGTGTTTCATACAACCAATGGTGATAGAGTAAATGGCGCTGCTGCATAGAATGCAGTCATTGTTGCCTGACCAAGGATTAGTGCCTTATTGTCACTAGTAGTGTCTTCAGGACAGCAGTCTGTTACTTGTGTTTTTGATTTGGAATATTCTCCCATTATATATATTTCACCAGAAGAAAAAGACTCCTGGAGGTGACATCATAAATATAGACAAGGATTTATCCTTAAACTTAGAATGTTTTCTCTGAGAATTATATAGTAATTCCATTAACATATATATTTCTTGACAATGTTGTTTTTCTTTCTTGGTTAACTATACCTTATATATTGTCAAAGTTCTTATAGTATTTAGTATGCTTTTACCTCAGATTAGTCTGTATAAGTGGTCTGGGTTCTTTAGAATCTGTTGGAACTCTCTTATAATTTAAAAACATTATTGGTAGTGGTTTTTTTTAATATGATACCACTTTGCTGCATTAAATATTTATGGAGAGAAAAGGGTAAAGTGGGAATTCGGTATCTTGGGTTTTATCCAGAGTGTGAAAATCTGAGGAAATCAGGTGGAAAGTTACACCTGGGCAAAACCATTCTGAATGGGGGAGGGAGGGGGTGAAATGTCATCTGTTGCAATGTGAGTGTTGAGAGGTGATGTTTACTTGCCCAGGTCTAAATAACAGTTCAGCAGTAAAACTGGTCACTACCTGTGTGCAATAAGTAAAAGCAATGTATTCTCCCTCCATGTAAAAAATAAAATGAATTTGACTCCCTATAAAATTCAACATGGTTTCTCCCAGGTGGCAAGTATATGAAGGATGAGACTTTAATGAATGTTAGATTAACTTTATATCAAGAACATTGATGAATTTGCTTATTTTTTACTGTCTAAAAATAAGATATATTTAGTTATATTTTCTATAACTAGTCAAGAATAGACAAAAATGTATTGTTAACTATACATTTAGCTAAAAAAGTAATAGGATGAGTGTCTGTTGGTGTTGCGCTTGTTTTTTCTACAGTAACACCCCTTTCACATCATCACCAAACACCCGGGATTTTCGAAAAAAACCCGGGTCTCGGCAAAATCCCGGGTATTTGGTGGTGATGTGCCAGGGTCACTTCCGGTCGACCCGGGTCGAAAGACTCTGGAAAAAAAGAAGGGTTTTTCCCTGGTTCCACCAGGGTTGTTTTTAACCCGGGTCTTTCATTTTGCCTCCGGATTGGCTCAGATTTGTCTACTGTTGCTACGGCAACAGTAAACAAATCTGTTTTTAGCTTCAGATATTAACATTTTTTTTTCTAAGTATAGGGCATGCTGATGCTAGTAGTGCTGCAATCATCAGCATGCCCAAGGATGGCAGGGCATGCTAGCACTTGGAGAACCACAGGTGCAAGCATGCCCTGTCATCCGTTACAACAAAACACAAATTAATACCCCTCCTAGCTACGAAATAAAATATAGGGTCGGCCCCTACCATTAAAAAAGACTTAACATTTAATGCGTCGGGATGTCCTGCGGTGCAGGACATGAGTTGCGTCGGTCCACAGGGTTTTTTATTTTTCAAAAACCTCCCCCACGGATTAAAATCTTGGAAGATGGGATCCTATTCAAGATGGTAAGTTTAGTTGGGTGGAGGGGATGCATCATCCTGTCAGACTAATTTCCAGAAATACGGAACTAAGTTCCGTCCGTCTAGAGATCCATTGTGGAACATTTGGCGTGCGGGATTCAGCTGTCATGTGGGGATATGAAAAATTAGTTTTATTATTTGGGGTATTAAATAATCATTGTTTATTTAAATGGGGGGCATTAAATGTTAAGTCTTTTTTTAATGGTAGGGGCTGGCCCTATATTTTATTTAGTAGCTAGGAGGGGTATTACTTTGTGTTTTGTTGTAACGGATGACAGGGCATGCTAGTACTTGTGGTTCTCCAAGCGCTAGCATGCCCCACTACAAGCATCAGCATGCTCTGCAGCATTAAAAAAACCACTAATACCCAGGAAATTCAGTGGCAAAGTGAAAGCATCCAACCCAGGAATTTCCCGGGTTTTTGTGCGCTTAAAAGTTTTTTTTTGTTTTTTTTGTTTTTTTTTAACAAGGCATCTCCTCCCGGAAAAACCCGGGTTTTCATAGTTGGAGATGTGAAAGCGGTATTATATGCATTCTAATTTCAGGTAAGTTACCTGGGGTTCAGCAGTATTAGGGAAAAAAACTTTAAATAAGTTTGTGGCTTAACTATGTCAAATAACTGTAACAAGCCCCCAGCTAAATTGTGAAGTTAAATAACCTGTTTGTTATTTTCACAGCTCTTTGATGCAAATGACCTTTACACCGGTGAGAACTTTCCTAAAGTGTTGAGCACTTTGTCTGCTGTCAATAGAGCCACTGAAGGTAAGACGTCATGTTGTCTATGGTCCACACTGCAATATAAGCCCTGATCATTGTAAAGAGGATTAGGGACAGGGGTCGTATTCATAGATCCGTTTTTGTACGGAGTTGCGTGCGTATTTGTAGGATCGGAGTAACTGCGCATGTGTAGTAACTTTATTTACATTGAATTTACGCACAGAAGTCTATTAGGCACGTGCTTGTGAATCGCACTTGGCGACATACGTGCGGAGGGGCGTGATTGAAATCCGTACGGACAAAGTTATGTGAAAGTGGGTGGGGGGGGGCGCTTAAATGACCATTTGAGGGTGCGGCTAGCTACATACGCACGTACGTAAGTATAATACGCATGTAAGTGCACACGTAGAGATAAGGGAGCTTTATGGAGGCGGAAGTCACGGAAAACCCGTCCGTGTGAGGGGAGTGTCATGGGTGTTGGCGTGCAACGTACGTGCGTATAATTGCATACCTCTAACTAACGGATCTGTGAATACGGCCCAGGCTCCAGAGCAGGCATAGGCAACCTGTGATGCACGAGGTGTGGTGAAGTCTCGTCATGCTTTGCCAACTATCCGCTATGCCTACGCTGTTATGGCAGGATGGGACTTCTCACCCGCTGGAGTGCTGTAAGGTGCCTATGCTTGGTCCAGAGAATCATTTGGTATTAAAACTTGGTTAATGGAAACAGTGCAGATAAATTGTCTTCCTGATATATCATGAGCTTCTCTTACTAGTTATAACAGTGGTTCTGTTATGCATAGACAACCGATTTTAAGTCTGATTGACGCATTGCCCATACCAACCATAGGGCACACTTCTTTCCAAAACATGTTTTCTAGTCACCGATCATCTAAACCATCATCTGTATTTAGTAGCAACGGTTACCTTGCAGCATTACTCATACAGTGCGTGTGCGGGTCACTCTCACTCTCACTCTCCCCTTCTCCGGGTGTGAAGTAATGTTTTCATAGGCTGATGCCACACTAGTCTTTGCTAAGAGTTTCCAGCATTTATTATAAATGATGTGTCTGTGTTTATTTGTGTTTGACAGAACAGACGTCAAGGAGGCCATGTTCTCGCACACTCTCTCAGTCGCATAACTTTGCTGCATCTTCTCAGAACAATCCTCAGGGCACAGATAGTTCATCACGAGTGCTAAGGAGGCAGTCAAAACCCATGGTAAGTTTCTGCACATTAAAAAGGTGCACTGTAACTGGAGACCGTAGTGGGGGCCGTTTATTGGAAGATCTCATTTTACAATAATTACTGCTATAACATATGGAAGTTGGACCAAATTCTCAAACCGTGCCATGGTTCTATGTTGACATTGGCAACTTCAGGCACTTAAGTCCCAGCTGGCTTCAGCAGTGCAGACATAGGTGATAGCTGGTAGACCATGATGGGACTTCTCACCACCTGGAGAACCATAGCTTGCTTACACTCATGCTTGTCTCCACTAAAATATTATTCCATTACATCCATTTAGTAAAGCGTAAAAAAGACCTTTATATGCCAGATTGAGTAACATTTTTTTAAGAGGCTGTTCTTATAGTCTATCTTTTCATGCACATCTTCTATCTCTGTCAGTTTTTGGATATTCTATTGTTCACCCCTAATACTTACCTGCAGGTGTTCTTTAGCTGTAGTCTCGCCTTACTCTGTACACATTCTTTAGTGTCATAGTATAAATTAGAAATATTATGTGAGAAGACTTTGAGTTTACACACTGTCCACTATTATGTATTTCAGAAATGCAGCTTGTTGTGTACCTGTTGTGTACTTTTGTATCTCTCCCTCCACTCTTAAAGTTTCCTCTGTCCTCTGGGCTTTGTACCCTGGTATATACATGGTTTTCCTTCCCCCCTCCTCCTCATCTAATGACAATCACAGAAAAGGTTATTCAAATATACTGAAATCAGAACAATATATACAGTACTCAAAACTCAAAAGACTTTACATCCGTGGATCACACTTTATTTTGTTTATGGACACGTAGCATATAATAGTGTATGAACTGCAGATATAGTGCATGACAACGGGTAGATGTTTTGACATTGTCTGCTACACTAAAGACAAACTTGTAATGTGTAATATTGGATTACATAATGTTCTCTCTGTATCCCAGCTGGATGTAGTACCTGGAGTTAATATATGAGCCACTGATAATGTACCCCGTCTCATCAGGAGGAGAATGTCCAGTGTACAATCTATTACAATATATCTAGCATATTATCTATGGACCAGAGTCTCATTTCCATATTTATTGCAGTCAGATTTCTGTGTAACTGACACATGGGAAAATGCATCCCGCTAACCACACTCCCCTGGCACTGAAGGAAATCTAATACCTAGATCCCACCTTAACATTTACAACTCCCGCAAATGGGAGTCTGGATCAGTGCAGCCCGCGTGTATGGTACATTGTTATAATAAATCCTGTCCAGTTGGGTTTGCAACCCAGCCCCTTCATTTTAATTAAGTATGAATAGGGCAGAATGCTTTCCGATAGGGTATCACAGATTACGTACAATTACGCAGAACGCAAAACAGACTAGATGCAATCTAAATGCATGAAAACATAGGGAAAGTTTTAACTAAGACACATGTCCTATATCCGTAAAAAACAGAAAACAAAGCTTAGCTGTAACCATATAAAAACACACAATGGCATGGAAAAAAGGGGAAATATATATGATAAAAATAAAACAGTAGTCAAGACAGGCATGTAGTTATAAACCCAGTATCCTCAATTACATAGCGTAATTTACATCAGTAGATCAGAGAACATTTATCAATTCAGAAGACATTTAAAATACATGTAGATCATGTAAGTCCTGTTTGGTAAAGAAACATTTGCTGCATAAAACCAGAAGATATTTTCTGCAGATGTCTCCATTTCTATAGACTTGCCAGGTTATGTTTTGTTTAACTTGAAGCACAAAAGCTTGAGGCTTCTATGGTCAATAAGTGACATCCTGTATGTGAAATGGGGTGTTTTCTATGGCTAAGAACATTAAAATAATAGACATATTAGATAAATAATGGACCCGATCTAGACTTGTGACTATGATACCACTGCGTTTGGGGCTCTGAATCTGGATCTAGCTTTCCATGTTGGCCTCCCCTCACATGAACTGACTTATGATCCGAGGACCCCACCTTAAGATTTCCGAGCCATTCGCACTTAAAATGCATACAGCTTGGATGTCCGGATATGTCCTCTCTATACAATTCACAATGACGTGTTCCCCATCCCTTCTCCCCACTCATATGCTAGCACACTATGCGAAATGCTGTTGTTTTCCAATCTTTGTTATGAGTTTCTTCATTGTAGTTTTACAGTTAGAAGTTATTAAAAATAGCTTAAAATTCCTTGTAACTATTTGTGTAGATGGGGGCGTACAATGACTGCTTCTTGTACTGTTGTAGACAGATGAACATATGGTTGACTGCCTTTCATAGATACTGTATTGAAACATGGAGCAGTGTGCTAGGCAGATGTCAGGCAAATGATAGGCAAATGCATCCTGCTCGATTTCCCTTGTCTCATGCTTTTGCTTGTTACTGCATCTCATGTTACATCTCTTCTCCATTCCTCTGACATACATAATCACCACCCATTACTCACACTATAATAGACTGAATGGTCTGAGTCGTTAACATGTTTTTACAGCCTCTGAGACCGGTTGGTTGGGGTGATCATTTATATATATGATGCTCATTTATGGTCGGATGTACTCAGTATGTTTCTTGCATTGCCCTTTGCAAGACAAATAAACTATTTTCCAAGACTGTAAATACTTTGTGTATGTTTCACTGTTCCATTTTGCATCAACATAAATTTTATTATATGTTTTATTGCTGCTAGACAAGAATGGCCTTCTAGAGGTTGCCTCTGCACATGTTACAAAGGGCCTGATTCAGACCTACGCAAATACTATGCCCAGGGCCGGTGGAACCCGGTAAGTGGGGTAAGCGCGGAAGGGGGGCGCCAAGCCAGAGAGGCACTCCCCTCCGCCTGCTATCCCCCGCTGCCATAGGCGTCGGATGCGACACTATGGAGACCAGCAGGCAGCTCATACAGGAGATTCCTGCATGAGCTG
>WWET01000151.1:53179-94260 GCA_011038615.1 Limnodynastes dumerilii | reverse complement strand
CTTTACTTTTTTTCTTTAAGTAAATATACATAAAAAAATTTACAATAATAATAAAAAACAAAATGCAGAAAGAGAAGAGAGGGGTAAAACGTACCTGTCCGGGCAACACGTCTGAAGTGAAGATTTCAAAGTCACGGCATGAACGTACTGCGCAGTGTTTTTCATGTCAGAACTAGGGGAGAGTATTAGTACATTTTGTGAAAGAAGCTGCCGGGCTCGTAGTGAAGATAAGCAAGCCTGGTTCAATTTCATTCACACGTTCAGGTAAGTAAATAGAGCCCACAGTTACTAGTTTGTATGTGTGAGCACTGCCTAGATTTATCCACAAGGTGTCACTGTCTTCTTTGTCAAACTGAAGTGAGAAAGTCGTTAAAGTTGACACTAATCATGTTAAAGCTAGCTAACAAAGTACAGGCGAATTGAATATCGTAAATTCTTACATATTGGAAGTTCATATATGCTGAAGATTGCATTTCATAAATAATATGTTAAAGCTTCGTGCCAACTTAATACATGCATGACTTGTATTCTGTAATAATGGGAAAGTTTGACATTGGTGATAAACTTAAATTTTAGAAGTGTGAATATGAAGTTGTAATAACTACATAAGTGTTAGGAATCAACTTTTGTTTTTGTTTTGGTTTTTTAATACAGAGTCTCAGAAAATCATCAAAAAGTTGGAGGTTGTTTTTTGAGTTTCTTCAGTCAATTTAAGAGCCTTTACCTAACTTACTGTTCAAATCACCCAACAGCCGTTCATGTTCTCACTCAGCACAGGCAAGTATCTCTGGAATCTGCCCTCTTTATCTGTTTATTCTTGCCACATAAATAAAAACTCAATTTAAAATCAAAGTTTTATTTAATTTTGTTCAATTCCTGTTTTTAAGGATTTAACTTTTAATTTTAGTGTCTTTAAAAACCAGCAATGAATTTAAAGCTTTTTTTTTTCCCTGACAATTATTGTGCCCATGGCAACCAATCAGAATCTATCTGACATTTAGTATGTAATAGGAAAGTGAGAGCTAGAATATGATTGGTTGCTATGAGCAACATCTTTACTTTTCCTTTCCTGCAGCTTAGTAAACAGACCACGTCTGTCCATCCGAGAGAGAGGGGAGTGCACACCCCCTGTCACACCCCTCTCTCGTGCGGGCTTTATGGCAGCTTACACCGCCATAAGCCTGCCTTAACTCAGTAGTGCAGATCAGCGGTCCGTACAACCACTGATCCGCAGCAGTGTGGGAGCCTCCTTTATCATTGCCAACACCCTTTCAATAGAATGTTTCAGTCCTAGAATGGACACAGTGTTGAATGGTCTGCTATCAGCAAGCCACCCATTCTAGTTAGGGTTAGGTGTTGAAACAGGAAGGTTTAGGGTGAGGCTCCAAGGAGCGGGATAGTTACGTTTAGGCCGCTGGACAGGGATGGTAAGGGTTAGGTTGAAGAGAGGGGACAGTTAAGGTTAGGCTGTGGGACGAGGATGGTTAGGGTATGGTTAAGGTTAAGTTGCTTGATGATGATGGATGGGGTTGTGAGAGTAGTGGGATTAGGTTAGGGTTAGGCTGCAGAGAGCAGAGGAAAAAGGTTAGGAGAGGGTTAAGGTTAGATTGTGGGAAGGGGGTGGTTAGGATCAAGAAAACGTTCCTGTCACCATTGGACTCTTTAGAGACACAGTTGTGGGATTGATGTCTTCGTGTTGTAAATTGCCGAAAACTTACAGCAGTCAGCACTTCATTGCTGCAAAGTTATCTATCGAAAGACAGATCATCAAGCGGCGAACTACACCTGAGGTTATTTTCTGCATTCAACAAGTGAACACTACTTACCAAAGGTGTGATGCAAGACTGAATTTACTGCAATTTATCCTCCCTGTGAACAGACCTATATGTGCCAGTGCAAAGCTGAACATAAATGGTATATGCGCTCCTGATCAATGTGGATGCAGAGGAGGGAAGGAGTAGGTGGTTTGTGCTATATGGAATACAGAGGAAGCATGTCCATCCAAATAACAGTCCTTATGAGAATTAGAAAATATGCATTTTGAACCTACTTAAGAGAGTGCTGCAGAACACTGATACTGAGATGCTGTGGAAGCAGATACACATCTATGTCTTACAGTGTCGGATTCATCTTCTTGAGAAAACAATATGGGCATAGCAGGGCCGGCCCTAACCAATTTGATTCCCTAGGCAAGGTTTGGTTAGTACGCCCTAGCAGAAAATTTACTCTGCTATTAGAGGGTCACAGTGGAGGTACGATGGTGCCAATGAGCAATGTGCAATCAGCTGACTGAAGATCCGCACTTTACAAGGGGGAAGAGCTGCTACACATGTGTTGCGTTTCCTTTTCTGCTCTGCGGTACCCCCCTGACAAGATGCAGCTATAGCCGACTCGCCTATACTTCCTATAGCTAGGGCCAGCCCTGGGACATAGGCTTCTTCTCAAAGCTGCAGTATACCACTCTAATGGCAGTGATGCTCCACTGATAAAAGGACCACTATGTTTCACTTATCTGACTAATAGAAGTATTGTACTGTTTCCTGTGTATGAATCAGCATGTACAGCATTTGTGAGATGTGTGAGCTACTTGTAATAACTATATGAT
Organism: Limnodynastes dumerilii; assembly: GCA_011038615.1. Taxonomy (NCBI): domain Eukaryota; kingdom Metazoa; phylum Chordata; class Amphibia; order Anura; family Limnodynastidae; genus Limnodynastes; species Limnodynastes dumerilii. The sequence goes on along the minus strand of WWET01000151.1, from coordinate 91,655 downwards.
TCATACTGACTTCAGTGTTCTCTATTTAGCGATGATTTAGAAAAGTTTATGGAAGCCCAAGGAGCGTCTAGCCCAGGGATCCTGATGCTGACCACAAGTCTCAGCAAACCCTTCATCAGACTAGAAAAGTATGTCACTCTTCTTCAAGAACTGGAAAGACATATGGAGGTAAATGCAGGCTATTGGACTACAACTCTTGACCAATAAACAGTGGCATAACTCCATTAAAACAGGGCGTGTGGATGCTATGTGGCCAAGAGTAAAGGAAGACCATTGCACCCCTCTACTCTGCTCCCTCTATGCTCCACTCTAAAAAGTCAAAGGCTGTCCGTTTAAGACCGCTTGGCACTTAGTCTATGCAATATCTATGCAATATCTGTATGTTTCTAGTCTAGATGTACTTGGACCTTTAAGTGCAGTGGCAGCATAGGTCTGAATCCAGTCCACACACATTAATTCTCTGAAGTGGTTGTCCTTGCTTGTATCATATTTGTACATTTTGCATCATATTATTTCAGGTTCCAATTTCTATGGCTTGTGTATGCCCTCTAACACCACATATTAATGATACACACACAAACACACACAATAATGGGTTTGACGTGTGACGTTTGTATATCTCCAGAAAGACATAAATACATTAGAGACTGTGCAAAGAAGAGCAACTAAAATGGTCCATGGCCTTTGTAACAAATCATACCAAGAAAGGCTAGAGGAACTAAACATGTATAGCTTGGAGCAGAGAAGGGAGAGGGGGATATGATAGCAGATTTCACATATATCAAGTGTTGTGACCAGCTAGAGGAGGGGGCGTTTTTTAAAGGAAGAGGTGTAATGTAACACGAGGGCATGAATATAAAACTGGAGGGTGGCAGATTCAGAGGAAATGTGCGGAAAAATGACTTCACTGAAAGGGTGATAGATAAGTGGAATAGCCTCCCACCTGAGGTGGTTGTGCGTAACACAGTAGAACAGTTTATACATGCTTGGGATAAATATAAGGATATCCTAAATCTTAAACTAACTTAAGGGTAAATAGGGTCTAGGGTCAGTATAGTTTAAAAACAAACCAAATGGGCAGATTGAATGGGCCATGTGGCTCTTATCTGCTGTCACTTTCTATGTTTCCTTTTAAATGGTATGTGTGCACAATGTTAGCTATTGTACAGTGACGTGTAGTAGCATTCAGGGTTTCGTTTTTTCTTTTTCATCCTTAAAACTCCTCCTAACTTACATATTTAGCAGGGTGTCAGCTTATCAAGAGGAAATCATGTTTCTCAAGCAAGGGTTTATGGGGAAACTTGCCCAGTGATAAAAGGCAGCTGTGTGTTGAGTTGCAGGAAAATGAAGTAAATAATGGCAGTAATGATTCCTCTCTTTACAGGAAGCACATCCAGATCATAAAGACCTTCTCAGAGTCACCACATCATTCAAGACTCTTGTGGTAGGTTGTATCTGCTATCAGAGGTAGTGACAGTAATCGGAGTAAATCTAACCTGACATTTCTCCATATTACTTAGTGGTGAATAAAACTGGATATACATTTTTGGTAAAGGGGATTTTCAAATACTAGAGAAATTCCCCTACCCGTTACCCAGCATTTCTGTAATTGAAAGTGCATTTCACCTTTGTACTTTGTGTGTGCATCCATCTCTGACAGCATTTAGTTCCATTTAGTCATCGCGACCTTATCATTGTTTGATTATGAATTTAGAATTATGGTGCTGACAGCTGTATGTTCATCATGGTGCCCCTTCATTATTCCGACATCTAGTAAAATGGAAACAATTCCTTACCTTGCTCTGTCTGTGCTGCGGCCTGGTCTCGCTCATGTCCCTCCGCTCCCTCTGCTCTTTTTTTCGGTGTCTTGCTCTCCTATTCTGACCCTTGGTTCCTGTACCTCTTCCTCTGCTCTATCCTGTCCTCTCATCTGCTCTGTTTCTTCTTCTGTGTCTTCCTCTCCCATAGCCGAGCACTGCTGGAACGCTGTCTTGACGTCCACCGCTGGAGCTGCATTATTCATGGGTAAGTAATTAGTGGTTAGTATTCGGGTTATCCTGTCTGACAGCTGTGTAGTTATCAACACTAATAGATAGAGAAAGGCCAATGGGCTGGATCCAGACCTAGTTAAGTGCTTGAACTTAGTTACTCCTGGGCTAAACCATGTTTGTTGCGGGGGAAGTCTAGTTAATTGTATTCTTTGCATGCAGGGATATATCTTTGAATTGCTTACTGCACACAGCTACTGACCAGCTTTACTATCACACTGTTATTTAGACTTGGGATAGGAAACATCACCTCTCAACTCTAATACTGTTTGCAACAGATGAAATATGACTTGCCTGCAATCAACAAGGTTTAGCCCAGGAGTAACTAAGTTCATGCACTTAAAAAGGTCTGGATCCAGCCCATTGTAGTTTTACAAAAATTTACTTAAATACAAGAGAATTTAACATTCGTTACACAGCCCCTTCTATTATTTGAATATAACTCTATTATTTATCATTTATGTTCTCATTTAATTGTTATCTGTATAGCTTGTGATACTATATAATTATAATGTAAAATATTGCTTTATTGGACAAATGAAAAGAAGGGTAAGCAGCACTGATCGAGTGGGCCAAAATTGACACTTTATGGGCCCAATTCAATTTGCCACGATGATGGTATAGAAAATTGTCTAATTTTGGCAAATTTCTATGCGCACCTCTATGGGGCGCGCATAAAATCCTCAAATAAAAATTTGCTGATAAAAGCTAATTGAATTGGGCCCTATGTAGTAGCCAACACATAGATCATAACATAATATTGGAGGATCCTCTGAAGAAATCTCTGTGTGAGAAGAAACGCGTCAGTTTAATTTTTTAGTGGCCTATTTTTACTAAAGATTGTGGATATTTTGATACATTTTTGCATAGTTCTGGAACGAACATTAATATAGTGCCAGGAGTGTGTGGTGAAGCAGTCAACGGGTGCACCTTATGTCATTGTATGCCATCATATGCCATGCTAAGCGGAGTTTTCACTTGTATTACTCTGAGTGACCACAGTAACTGCTGGAGACACTTATGTCAAGAGGAGTTTACCTTTTAATATGAGTTGCAAATCAGGATAATCTCTCAGCCAGGGCAGTTTGGTGAGTTATATAAGTACATAATCAGATCTATCTCTATAAACAACATCATTGTGTTCTCTGGAAACCAAAATTGGGGTCAAATCTAGAGGGATCTCTTCTTTTAGAAACACTGGAACATCAAAACATCACAGTGTGAATGAGTCCCCAGAATTTCTAAACTGGTGAGACTGTTCTGCTTCATAACAGTTACATTACTTTCTTATATATCTGCTGGATATTTGTACCCCCTCACTTGATTGGAAATATCCATGAACTAGTAGCAATAGAAGACTTACATGCGTAGTACATAGAACTTTGCAAATGGTAATTGGCATTCCAAAGCCCTTATGTATGATCCACAATTTCGTACATGGTTTACAGTGTGTCTTACTATGCACTATTACTTACTTACTGAGCTGACTGGGTGTTTCCCCAAAGCTGCACCCGATCCACATCAGAGCATGGCCTGCTGTGTGCTCCAGATACATTACAATATTTACATATGCTATGGGTCTACACATGCGGAGCACCAATATCTTCCATATCAGAATGCAACCCTTAGTCAAGGGTTAATATTAGAGGTATAAGTCACATATTTGACAAATGTGATGGTGGCTGGCTATAGCCTGCTGTCTCCCTATCTGATTCTGACATTTTAACCAAGTTAACAAGGTATAATACTAATGAAATGTCAATAATCCTGTAGGTACACTACAAGAGAATAGCAGTATATAGCCTTAGAATCAAAATACATGTTGGTTTACACAACACATATCCCAAAAAATTACTGACAATGGGCCAGATCCAGAACAACGCTTGTGAGCGAAGTTACGCGTGGCGGAGACGTATTGTTTCTTTTCTACATGACTGAGGGTCTGGCGTGAAAGTAGTGTGTGCACAATCATCTTCCTCTCCTTTATACCCTGTGGTTTTTTAGCACACCATTAACACATAAAGTGAAACCTTTGGTTAATGTAATAGTCTTGCTACATTTATGCCAATTGTTTCTACATGACTGAGGGTCTGGCGTGAAAGTAGTGTGTGCACAATCATCTTCCTCTCCTTTATACCCTGTGGTTTTTTAGCACACCATTAACACATAAAGTGAAACCTTCTTTATGGTTAATGTGAAACCTTCCATACATACATGTAGGTGTCCTCATCGAGTATGTGCTGCATTGTGTAATTGCAGAAATGAGGCAGGGCCCCATCTGGAATACTGTGCTCTGTTCTGGAAGCCAAATATCCTAACCGACACAAATACATTAGAGACAGTGGGATCCGCTGATGTAAAAACGCTGTTTTGTATGTACTGCGCATGCGCGTGGAAGATGTTACGCCACGTAACTCTGAACCTACGTACCAGCCTAGTATCAACAGCGTAAATACGAACGAAGGGGGCTGCCAACCATACTACACCCGTAATTACGCTTCGGAGGCGGGGTGAGGCATTTAAATCATACCATACGGGTGTGTGTAGCATGGATGTACGTCAGTACTTACGCAGCGTAAAGTTAAGGTGGGGTTCGGCAAACGTAAAAAAGGCCAATGTACGTATGAGCGAGTGCCTAGAGGAGTGTAAAGTAAATACGCTAAATCTTGAAACGTAATGAAAATGTAGTTCTGGATCTGGCCCATTGAAAGAAAAAAGAGCAAAATGGTCCATGGCTGTGTCTCAAAACATATAAAGAAAGACTGGAGGAACAATATGTGTACTCAGGTGGTCTGTATTAAGACACTCCTGCCATTTGAAAAGTGTGCAGCAGCCATATTGGGGAGGGGTCAGGCTCCCAAAGTAAAACTAGTAAGCCGTGTTTCTATTCAGATGTATGAAATGTGTGCAAGTTATATGGTGATATGTGTTATAATGTTTGTTTGGAGCGCCAGACCTGTCTTTTGTTCCACTGTATCAGAAACAAGTTCACCTGCATTACATCAAAATTCCTCAACAGCATAGGAAAGTAGATACCCAGCAAATCGTGATGTGACTTGTAGTTTCACAACACCTGTAGGGTCACCTTCGCCTGCTCACACGTGGGAAAAATTTCTGGCACCTATCAGATGTGCACATGTGTTACTGCAGGTTTCTGAAAGCTCTGTTTGTGTGAGGCCTCCCGATGAGCCTGATGAGCACATTGGCATATTATTATCCGCTCTCTGTGAGCATTGTACACGTGAGTTCTTGCTATGCATAGTGGCTTCACATTAGGAAAAGGTTTGGCAACCCTGGATTCAGGCACCCTGACATCCCTTAAGAGCGATTCAGTACTACCCTTATGGCCTTTAAACCTGGGCCCATGTCAGCTTCAGATACAGAGCCACAGTCCACCTACAAGATATTAGCGTACTGCAGCTCTGTGTGTAATGCTGTTAGGGAGTAGTAGCGGAGGGGGGTCCACAGAACCACTTTCTCTGCTTCGACTGACTGCTGCTACTACTTCCTGGACGCATCATGCACAAAGCCGTGGCATGCTAATGATGTGCTGTAGCAGGGGGACCTGGCTCTGTATCTGCATTTGAAGCTGTCTGTAAGTAATAGCAGTGTGTGGAATTGACCGCTTAGTGCTGTCGATCTTTGAGGCAGGCTGAGAGACAATGGCTGTGACACCAGAGCCCTTGTGTCAATGCAAACCTGAGGAGTGACAGCACCAAGCTGTAAGCAGCAGCAATCATTCTGTGCATGTGCAAGTGTAGTCAGTACATGTGCTGTTCATTTCCCATTCTGTGCATGTGCATAAGGAGGGGACCCCAAGTATGCCTTTGTCCTGGGCACCTGATATACTAAGGGGTGTCCCATATCCCTACTTGTACCCACAAGGGTTGCCCCATGTTTGTGAAGAGCCTCTGTGTCATGAGTTTTCTAGTGTCTCAGTAAAACCACAGACTCCTTAGTTGCTGCCTTTTTGCTCGCAGTCAGAAAGACGAGTATGTTTCTCAGAAAACAGGAACGCTGGAAAGTGTGGTGAAAGTGGCGTTTCTTTGTGCGCTTACATAGTGCCTCAGAAGATTTTCCTTCCTAGCTAACAATATACAGATTTCTTATTCATGTGCTTTTTTTCCAGATATGTACTATTTCTGTTCAGTTAACGGCTGTATGACGGCTTAAAAAAAATCCCATGTGCTCACTCAGATGAGCAGAACTGTTTCATGGTAAACTTCACGTATTCCAGTCAGTGATTTTTTTTTTAAATCTCTTGTGAGGGTCTTAAGTATTGCAACGTTTTCAGGAGCCCGGCCAGATGATGACCTGGGATAGGATCCAGATTTCTGTATTTCCCCTTTTTTCAGTGCGGTTACATCGGATTTCAACTGTTTTGCGGATGTGCACACATCTGTACGATCAGTACACAGTCCGCCGCATCCAGACTTCCAAAAATGATAGCTCTAAAAGTGGGCGCAAGGGTGTTACAATGTCCAGTATGCGAGTGCTAACAAACTGCGTACTGATCCATACTTACCACCACTTTGCATTAGGACATGTCGTAAAACTTAAGGCAGAGCATAAGTCTTGGAAGTTCATCCACACGAGGGGAGATCCTCTTTAATGGTCAATTGTAGTTTCAAAACAAAGGACAGTTTTTTATGTTTTCATGTTCAGAAATCTGAACGCAGGATCCGCGGGGGCGTGATATTAAAGACCCTCTGTATTCACGCATCCTGCCTTCTAACTCCATAAGGCGAGTACCGAGACCTTCTGCCTCCGTTCCTTCCACCTCTGCTTTAGCTCACATCCCTGAGAAAATGACTGGGTCTCATTATCCAGGCATACATGCATTCGCGTGTAATGTTTGCCTTGGTTGGACATCTGATAGCCAGGGTCTGCTTTACACATGGTTGCCAACTCTTACAGAATGTCCGGGAGACTCCTAAGATTCAGACATTGCTCCTTGTATCCCTGGAGAGCAAATCTCCTCCAATGGGCTTGAGGCAGTGATTTAATGTAAAATACTGCCTGAGGTACTGGTCCCCTGGCTATCAATGCTGACGGCTTTATTTTCCCCTCCAAGACATCCTAGGCTCGATTTACTATATCGTTGCAAGCGAGTGTACATTTCCAAATGCACGCTCGCTGCAGCTCTCAGCAAGCTTTGGGGTCCATTTCGACAAACTTATTATTTCTTACCTGTCCAGCGAGGTCCCATGATGAGTCCCGCGGGACTTTCACCGGCATCGAGTGAAGAAGTGCCCTCGCATGCCATTTTATGTCCCAAAAAGCAAGCAACACTGCGCATGCAGAAGCAACGCCGGGACAGGTAAGTAAACTGTTAATTCTGTATTCTTTTTTTTTTTATTATGATTTTAAAGTATTTTTATTAATAATTTACTAATTAATGTGTATAAATTTTATTATTTTTTTGTACATTTTTATTTGTGTTTTTTATTACAGCGGTCTCCTGATATACACCCCCCTTTTCCTCCCCCTAATAACAGCTGCTAGGGGGAGCAAAAGGGTGATATATGGGGGGACCGCTGTAATACCTACCCTAACGCCATCTTCAGCTGGCGTTATTTAACTTGTAATTACAACGATTAGCTGGCCTGCATTTATTAGCGCGGGCCAGCGATCGTGACTGCAGAAGCTGATGATCGCCATGGTTTCCATGCGATTATAGCTTTGTTAATTGTTTACACATCGTTTTCAGAGATAAAGACCGTTTTCAGGTGTAAAATGGTCTTTATCTCCTGAAAATGATATAGTAAATGGACCCCTAAATGAGAAGTCTGCTACTATGGCTTTACACTCTCTAAACCAAGCACAAACAACTGTTTTCTGTTTTCTCCCACTGTCTGCTACTACAGAAATCATTGTCAGTGATAAATCAAGATATCTCGATTTAATCTGTGTGCTGTTAGAGGATCCCATTCTCTGTTGGTAGTTTAGTAATAATTGCTGTTTTCAAGCTCTGCATATCCAGGAGGTATGTTCTGTGCAAGCATCCTAGCCTGAAAAAGCAATGTCACCTCACAACTAATGGGCTCAGCTCCGTATGATGAGAGCTGTGTAATTGGTGTTATGCAATTAAACATCATATGGAATGGTTTCCTCAGCATCTTCAAGTACCTCAATCATTATTTATCTTTTTAATGATCATAGAACATATGGTATGGAAGGAAAATATCACAGTACCCTATTTAGCAAAATAAATCAGTCAAAATAAAGATATAATGTAAATATAATATGAGTTAGCCCATATATGAAAGATTCAAGATCATTTCAAACTGTTATAAAAGGATAGTGTGTATATAAAATATTTAGTTGGCTAAATAGAATCAGAAGGTAAAGATGGCCATCTTTCCAATGCCATAAGAGAGTAACCAATGTGAGTGCAGTATTCCTCCACCCTGCAATGTGAGGTAGCACAGCAGGGAAATAAGGGCATTTTTTTTGCCTTCTGTTGACCTTCAATGAATTGTGCCACCTGCTGAAAAAAATATTTTATTTTCACTTGCAACCCCTAATTTGCTGTTGTACGTTGGTGAGCTCCATTTCAGCTTGACATAAGTGCGTTGTTGGGAAACTATATAAGAGGGTGGACAGTATTATGTTTTACGTAGAAGAGTGCTATGTATTAAGAGCAACATCATTTACACGGCTGATATTTCTGCTAGCTAATTAACCTATGTAATAAGCTAAGAGGGATGTCCAGCAAAGGTGAAAGAGGAATCCTTCACAAATCCTAAGTCCCATAATGCTTTGCAGGTGTCAGCCATGACTATGTTGCTTCACAACATCTAGAGTTCCAAAGGTTGCCTATGACTGGACTAATGCAATTGTTTTTATGAGATTGTATGTACTGTCTGACACAGTAACTACATCTGTGAGCAGACAACAGAGACACTCCGGCCTCGTGTAACCCTCGAAACTGATGTTTGTTATAGCTTGTAATTTCATGTAATATGACTACTGTGTTTTTTTCTTTGTTTAAAGGTATTGTGTATTACCAAGAGCAAATAAATGACCTTGTTGATATATTGGGGTAGATCCAGAACTACGTACGTGCGTGTACACTAGCCGCTAGCGTAAAAGCGCCCATTGGTATTTACTGCGCATGCGCACGGCAGATGCTACGCCACGTACCTCAGAGCGTAAGGGCCAGAAACGTGTCATCTTCGTAACTACATACGAAGGGGCGTGCCCGCCATGCGACACCCGTAATTACGCTACGGAGGCGGGGTGCGGCATTTAAATCGTACTGTATGGGCGTGCTTAGGCGTGTAAGTACGTTCAGCCATTACGTCCGTCAGGAGTAACGCTTGGAATAGATATGGTAGGGTTTGGAAAGCGTAACACGGCCAAAATACGTCCGATCGAGGGGAGAGACAAGGGGAGCACATGGTAAATACGCTACGCTAGGAAACGTAATTAAAATGTAGTTCTGGATCTGGCCCATTATGTGTACAGGCACCTGGAAATGATACTGCCGTGATCCGGACTCTGTACTCTTTCTAATAAGCAGCGTTCTGCGTCTGTCACATTTTAGGCGCAGTGTCAGGATATGCGGAAGAGGAAACAGTTGGAGTTACAGATTCTGTCTGATCCCATCCAGTGCTGGGAAGGAGATGACATCAAATCCCTGGGAAGCGTTGTGTATATGTCACAGATCATGGTCCAGTGCGGAGCAAGTGAGGTACATGACGGGCCTAGCACGTTCATAATTAGCTGTTCGTGTTTTCTAGAACTAGTGTATCTTATGCTGTCTTTCATTTCTAAAGGAGAAAGAGGAGAGGTATTTTATGCTGTTTTCCAATGCGCTATTAATGCTGTCTGCCAGTCCACGGATGAGCGGCTTCATTTATCAGGTATTATATGTAAATATTCCTTTTTGTTTTACTTATTTCAGACCTTTTAGGAACTTTTTACCCCAAGGAATGTACACAGGACACAGGGTCACCCGCAAAGGTTAGAGGAAAGGAAGTTTCACAACCAGCAAAGGAAAGGGTTCTTCACAGTAAGGGCAGTCAGGATGTGGAATCACTGCCAGGGAAGGTTGTGATGGCAGATTCACTGGATATGTTTAAGAATGGGTTAGATACATTTTTAGCAGAAAAGGACATCCAGAGTTACCAGGACCGCTAATTTAAATGAAGGACAGTAGCGGAGCAAGGGAGAAATAGGACGTCATCTTGGGTCAGCAAGGATTTTTATTTTTTCTCCCAGATTGCAACAGTTTGGAGGTTGCTTTATAAGAATTAACTTCAATTATAAAGTTTGGGATCGCAGGAGATCCAAAATAGGTTGAACTTGATTGACTAGTGTCTTTTTTTTTAACCTCATCAACTGTTACTATGTTGCCTAGGGAACACACACGCACACACATATGTATTATAAATGTACGCCAAAGCATTGATTTCATGTCATATAAGCGTCATCTTTTCCTTGTAGGCAGGATAGAGAGTGCTTATTATATGTATTCTCTATAGAATTGAATTGTTAACTGGAGTGCTTTTGAGAAGAATAGCTCCACATAGCTCAAGTGAATTCTATTAGAATTTTCATAGCTATAAACTAGTTTATTTTAGTACAAACCAGCTGTTTCAAGGCACTCGAGAAATTTTGGCACTTTTACAAATAACTTATCAATATTGATAATAGTATTAAGCTAAAGAAAGACTATGTGGAATGCAGCCCGTATCTGGGGTTACTGAACAACAAACCATAGAAAAAAACTAAATATGGTACAGGCGCTGTGACACTATAAACAAATGTGAACAATAGAAAATAATACTGGGTGTTCTCAAAATTAAATATTTATTTATTTATTTTTTTTAAAATCCCCACCAAAATCTGGTAAATAAAAAAAACAATCAACAATAGGAAGTGTTATTTCAGAGGAATATATCTAGTTTTAGTACATGATATTATTGTGCAATAACACTTCTTATTGCTGATATCTGATTTATGCGAGCGTACCTTCTAAGCACTCCCCTAGGCGCCCCCCTTGCATGTACATACTTTCCAGACCCTACCTTAACTTTTGGCAACGTAACCTCTCACGTACGTATAGCCCTTGCATAGTTACGCCGCTAAGCACGCCCATACTGTATGATTTAAAGCCTCATCCCGCCTTCGAAGCGTAATTACGGGTGGCGTATGACTGGAACGCCCCCTCGAACGTTGTTACGCTACTGTAACGTGAAAGGCCCTTACGCTCAGGGTTTTGTAGCTTAACATCTGCCACGTGCATGCTCAGTACATACAAAATAGCGTTTTTACGTCTCCGCCATTCGTAAATATGCTAGAAAACGTTGTTCTGGATCTGCCCCTTTGTGGAGCAGTATATACAGGGATTTACTATACTTTGTTTCTGTTTATTTTGTCTGGTAAGCATGATGAAAACCCCTTTTCCAAGCAAGCCGCAATGAAGAAAAATGTTTTAAAGTTTTTTCAGGGAAACACATCTCCTACTGAAAAAATCTGCAATTTAAGACCATAACACACGTTAGGTACAAAGGGCTGTATTTACACTTAAGAGTAAAATTGCGAACTTACCTAAATATACGCACATGAGAAATCCGCAATACCGATTCAGAGAAAAGAAAGAAACTTATTAACCTCTCCCCCTGGGTCTTGAGTACAAAGTAAAAACATAGGTCTTTCCTGCACATAATTAGGTATGTTCAGACTTTATAAGCTGTGAATTGGTCGTGTATTTAGGTAAAATGATTTATGATTCTAAAATACAGCTCGAACGCACAATAACATATGTTGATAAAAGTAACCATTAAAAAATACACCTTGAAATAAGAATAATCATGACAAAATTTGCAATACTCAAACACATACTGCATGAAGTTCGGAATAAAATGATCCACAATATATAGTCTTTAATAAAACATTTTAAAAATAAGCATTTAAAAAAAAAAAAAAAAATCATCTCAAAATAAATAATGGCACCTTTAAAATATTAAAGTCTTGCACAAAATGTAAAATCAGCCTAGGACTTAATAAGCCTTTATTTGTTTCTTTTAAAAACACACATCCATTGATTATAAACACACAACAGGTGTGGGCTGAACAAAGTAAGAGAAGACGCATGGCCTCAAAGCAAACAATTCAGTTCTTCAATGTTAGTTTACGCAAGGCTTTCCTACCTGTGAATAGGTCCCAACTCTATTGGAATGCCCATTGCTGTACATTAGTATCCTGTGTGCTGCTCAGTTGCACTAAGAGTCTTGCTGCTCTAGCCACACACGTGGGACTCGTTGCGTTACTTCAGACATCCGTGTATGTGAATCAGATGGAAAGGGTTTCCATGCGTATATTTGGGTTCTGGGCATATGCATTTTAACTGATCGTAAAAATACGCACGTAGATTCTACACTTAAGTGTGAACACGGTCCAAAAAGAGTCCATGTTCCAGGTGCAGCACATGAAACAGTTTTGAAGTTTTAAAAAAACATTTTACCATATTATTTCCCTTGTATTATAAAGTATGTGTGTGTGTGTAGGGGTAGGGGGTGTTGAAGGATTTTTTTTATTATTTGTATATAAATACCTTCTTTATTTCCTGTAGGGCAAATTACCACTGACCGGGATGTCGGTAGTTAAGCTGGAGGAGAGTGACAATGCTTTTGAGATAGCTGGTGAGTCGCTGTATCATTCGAAAGTGACCTTGAAATAATAATAAAACTAAATAGAAGCTAAAAGAGAAGCTGTAAGAATAATTAAAATGCAATTGTTTCAGTATGTAGTTTTACTTTACAAAGATTAACTACACCTGTGACCATTTGATACATACAGTCATATAATAATTATGCCATTTTCATCTTTCCATTATTTCTTGCTGAAACATATGTATTTATATTCAGCACACAACTGATCAGATCTTCAAAAGCGGCACATGTGCAATAAATTGTCCCTAATACAATTATAGAAGCCAATTTAACAACAATGTTAAACCACCTAAAGGTACATAGTCAATAGAGATTGAACTGAACTAAACATGTTTTTTAATCTAGGGCTGTATTCACAGATACGTTTTTGCGAGGGGTTGTGTGCGTATTTTTAGGAGCGGATTAACTGCACATGCGTGGTAACTTCGCAAATTACGTAGTATTTACGCACGTCAGTACTTTCGGCACGGACTTGTGAATCGCACTTAGGGATATACGTACGGAGGGACGTGGTTGTTTTCCGTACGTTCGAAGTTACGTGAAAGTGGGTGGGGGGAGGCATTTAAATGGGCTTTTGAGGGCGCGGTTAGTAAGAGATGCATGCACGTACGGAAGTAACATGCACGTGTAAGTACACACGTAAAGGCGTTGTCAGTCCCCGGTTAGAAACTGTTCATTCTGAAATGGGGACAACCGAAAGTTCCTTTTCAGATGTCCCTATTTCGGATAATGCCCAGTTTCTATATATTTTATTTTTAGAATGGGTGAGTGTGCCGATCGGCATCTTCACCCATTCTGATTCACAAATACCGCCACCACCGCCGCTGCTATCGCTAGACCGAGGGAAAGGTGAGTAACCTCTCCGTGTGGGGTAGGGAATGTAAGGGTCAGGCTGCAGGGGAGGGAGGGTTAGGGTCAGGCTGCGGGAGATGGTGGGTTAGGGTCAGGCTGCAAGTAAGGGAGGGTTAGGGTAATGAGAGGGGATGGTTAGGGTTAGAATTAGGGAAAGGAGTGGAGGACTTTTTTTTACTTACATTTCAGAGCACCGAAAGCTCGGTGCTCCGTGGATCGATTGCTATGCCTCCTCGAGTTATATGCAATCGAATTCCCAGCCAGTTCGAAACTGGCTGGGAGGAAACTGCCCTATCGCAATAGGGCCGTTCTAAGCAGGGACCCACACCCTGTAGAGTTAAGGTTTCCCTATGAAGGTATAAGTCATCGAAAACCCATCCGTGCTAGAGGAGCTGTCATATGTGTTACCTTGCTACATGCGTGTGTAAATATGCGCACGTAGTAAACACGCATTGTGAATCCGGTCCCTAGTGTTTTGTAACTACTAATATTATGCTTATTTCCCCAATTCAGGGCCTATGATAGAACGCATTGTGGTGCATTGTAGTAATTGCCAGGACTGTCAGGAATGGCTCGATCATCTGTACCGACTAACCAAGGCTCCTGGGTCACACACCTCTTTGTGCAAAACAACCTCTTGGACAAATCAGTCCGTAAGTTCTGTATATTTGTTATGTAACCTCATAGCAAGGCCTCGTTTATAAAGCAATGTTTCAAGCTCATGGGGCCTGGCCATCAGCGTAGTGTATCTCAGCATGCTTTCATCTAGGATAAAATGATCTCCTTACACTGCTGCAGCCTCCTGCATTCATTTTACGAGGGAGTTAAGGGCTGGATTAGCGTAGTCAGCGCACAGTAAGGACGTGTTCCTGCAAGTAAGCCCAATCCAAGTTTAAACATCGGCGCATGTACACGGTTTACAACCAGACATTTTCACCAGCCATCTGGCCAGATAACACTAAGGACTTTACAACTATACAAGGCCATTGTAGTAGCATTTAACCTTGCAATCACTTTACTAAATGTATGGAAAAGTGTATACATTGTGCTGTGACTTGGATTTAAGGAACAAAAATTTGCTCTTGAATTGCTGGGTAAAAAAGTGGAGATTTAGGTCCGGATTCACAGTTACGTAGTTTCCGTCTTATGTACGTAGTTTTAAGAATTGAAATACTACGCATGCGTAGCACCATATTTACGCTATCTACGTACCATTTCTGTACGTAAAGTGCGTAAACGCGGTCTAAAAACTTTGTTTTTGATAAATTGAATTCCATTTCCCCAGTACAAGGACCTTGTGGGAGACGGCAGGATGTTGGACTCTACAATCTAAACTCGCCTTTACACGTGTTTATTAGGCCATTTGGGCTCATATTTTGCTGAATGTGGATTAGGTTTGTTTTTTTTATATGAGTTGGCAGATATGAAAGAAGTATTCTCAGGTTAACCATTTCCATTCCACAAAATAACTTTGTTCTCCTGCTAGTTTTAAGTGCTGGAGATCCATTCACTTCCCTGACCCTCTTATACACACACTTAAGCTGGCCATACACTAAAGCAATTATCAAAATAACATGAAATCCCCAAAAATCTTCACGATTTTTCCGCTAGAGTCCCAGACGATTTCAGCACCATTCTACACTATTTTCAGACGATAATCGTCAGAAATTTTTTTTTTAAAAACCCTCAGATTTCTCATCTACTTTTATCATTCCTAAAAATCGCATTTGCCCATATACCTGCCGATAATATTCATTTCTCGTACTAACGTGACCAGCATTTTATTGGCGAAGATTTCATGATTATCGCGGAATGACCATACACTGTGCGATTTTACATTTTATCGTCTGCTTTGGCCCGATTTTAAAGCAAACCTGTCAAAAGATCAAATAATCGTTTAAAAGGGATTGGGGGACGATTATTGGATGATCGGAAAAATCGTTGGCATGCAATAATTTGACCAATAACACAATAATTGCATGATCGGGCCGATAATCGCTCTAGTGTATGGCCAGCTTTACACACTTAAAACAAAAATGAAGACCTGTCTTTGATTGCAGAATGTGGCTAGCGTTAGACGCACTTTTCCTATTACCTGTAGCAGACATAGACCTCCATGCTGTGTTGTAGACTTCAGCCTTCTTAGAAATCCTTTTGTTTATCAGTTGACAGAGAGAAAGACTCCAGTTCCCTCTCATCACTCCTATTCTGTCATTTCTCACGGGCCCCTGGAACCAGCCAAAATCTACAAAACCTGGACCCTGAGTTGCCTGCGGCCAGCGCCTCCACTCAGACCCTCTGCTGCACTTGGGTATAAAGAGGTAAGCAAGTCAGTGTAGTAAATTTCTGTGGTTTTATATTTTATCCCATGGTGCACACCAATACACACATCAGCTTTTCAATTTATGTTACGGTCACAATTTTAATGAGCTGCCAAAATAAACCTAAAATCCTAATGTAAATCTGTGGCACATTTGCCGAAATGTCGAAAAAATGAAACTTACTAACTACATCATTTTTTTATACTTTTAACCCACCTAGAAGACAGGATTTAAAAAATGAAAGTGTTTAAACTACTATATTGGACCGGATCTAGACTTCGATTGGAGCTCCAGCCAGGTTTGGTCAGCTCCAGCCTTCTATGTTGGCAAGGTGATACTACTCACTCGCACAGAGATACGCTACCTGACCTCTACGTCATCCTCATTAAAGAGCGTGGAAGTCTGGATATGACGGAGGGTACATAACATGCTCACGCTGTATTATCTGCATATATCCCCCTTCTTTAGCACACAGCTGGCGGAAGCCATCCCAGTACGGTACTCTGAATTCAGATCCATACTGGGAATGAGACGCACTTGTTTTTGCAAAATGCAGACATTTTTTGATCCTAGAGATCTTGTGCGGATGTCTAGATCTGGTCCAGTGTTACAGTAGATCAGGAAAAAGCACTTCCTTTTGGTTGGAAAAGTAGTCAAACTCGAAAGGGGGAATCCAAGTGCTGGTGTGTAGCCTCTAGTGTGCTTAAGCTGCAGAACGCTCAGTACTAGTTCCCACCCACTACCCCCTCACCCCACTCACAGCCGCAGAGGTGGTGTGCCTGAAATAAATGTTCACTAAATATGAGCACTTGTTAGGGCGTTGTGTTGTATGCATGCTGACATCATCCCACATTTCATTCTGAGACTTCTCAGACTTCCTGTCTGTAAGCAGAATGCAGCTTTGCTGTGTAAGTGTGTATCAGGTTAGGGTAATTACAAGGTATCTTCTTGTAATAAAATAAGCCATAAAAGTTAGAATTTTTGTTTCTGTGACTAACTTACTATGTGTCACAGCAGCCCAGCAGCCCACATAGCCACAGATTACAACAGAGTAGATTTTGTGCCCTGTACCAGTTGCACTATTGCAGAATACTGTATCAATGCTTACTAGTTTTTTTAAGGTTCCTCAAATATGGCATCATTAGTTTGAATGAATTGCTTGCCTTCATTATGAGGTGGCAGGGGGAGAAATGAAGTGTATCCTCACATGCACATGATAATTTCATTATAAACTCTCCGTGTGATAAATGTTGAAGAGGCATTTATGCGTTTCAATGACCCCTGACTTGCAAGACTTGCCACCCTCTCCCAAATCACAAATACGGGAGCGTAATCCGCACCCTTTGCATAAACGGTTATGTCCATATTTGTCCATATTTCGCACAGAACACTTTAAAGAAGTTTAGCTCTTTGTCCAATACAGTATTTCCTGTTACATTATTATTTTACTGCTATAACTTTCACTCAGGGCATTTTACATTGACAGCACATACAAATTCAGCATTCTGATTCGGTTCTAATACCAGATTGTAATCTGTAATATCTGTATTGTTTAGGTTTTAAGACATTTTTTATCGAGTATTTGTATGTAAATTTCCAATCTGGCAGCACATCAAGTAGTGTTTCATTTCACACCACGGAACACACACAAATGCTGTTTTTTTAATAAAACTTCCGAAGTTTTCATAAAGTGAGCAGTTGCATTATGCCTCTCAATAAACTCCTTTTCATCTGCTCTCTCTTACATATATTCTTTTCTTTTTCTACATATTTTAGAGGATGTCTTATATCTTTAAGGTAAGGGTAGAACCAATTGTTATGCTGCAATAACAAAGCTTACCCCTACGGCTTTTCTTGCTTGTGTCTGTCTAATATCTGCCCATCCCTGTGTGTGGTCCTGAAATTAGTATACAGAGTTGGAAGAGAAACAGACATTATTGTCATAACCGAACTTGATCAAATAAAAATTTCTACAAAAACGTAATTTCTACCCATATTGTTGAATGACTCGTATTTCATTCAGAGCTCCTAAAAACATAGGAATTGCATGCACTCTGTATAAAGATTTGACTGCTCTTTGCTTGTATACAGGGGTTACCAGCGCAGTGTATAAGCTCATTAATACAAATGAAATGAAACCGTGTCTGGTGTTGCACATCTATTATGTGTCAAGGTCTGTTTTACATGCTAAGGGCTTTTCTGAAAACTTTCTTTAGCAGGACTCTTTTTTAAATGTAATTTGTTAAGTGGTCTTCTCATTCACACACACTGCAGAATCTGTCTAATGCTATTTAATTGGAACACTTTCTCTTGCGTACACACACATTTTTACAGTTTTGCTTATTAATGAAAAACTTTTATGACTAATATGCATCTAACGATGTAAAATGAATTTGGTTTTCACTTTTCAGCCTTGTAAAAGTTTAGTAGTTTTAGGGTTTAGTAGTGTGTATTGTGTATTTTAAGACTCTATTCAGGCATTCTGAATTCCAGAACCTGTGAGGTCTCCAAGGCATTAGGCACATACTGTATAAAACACAACATGTCAGCCACCACTCTATAGGTGACAAGTCTGCTTTAAATATATAGGAGTCCCTTAAAGGATGTTTTTTTTCCCCTGAATTGTTTACATAGATTAGCATATACATTTTATTGTGCTATTCCTGCTTCTAAATAAAAGCATATTTTGCTGTATTTGTATGTCTTACTTTGCATAACGGCTGCTTTGTGTTAATTGCTAGGCAGGATATTTGCTGTTTTATTTATTTATTTTTTATTTATTGAAATGCCGTAAAATTGCAGTGATCTCCCTAGGGGAAGCTTTTAAAAGTCATCAACCTTGAGCTACAGCATAACGAGTTACTTAATTTTAATTCTCTCCCCTTCCCGTCTTTCATACTTGCTGTATGCAACCGTCCTGCCCAGCCATCAAAAGACCAAAAGACTTACAACACAGAAGTCTGTATCCTGGGGAAACACATCCATGCTCTAAGCCTTATGCACGGAATGTGGGTGTTTTCCTCTCACATTTTGTAAGGGCGACATCTCGGCTTGACAGTGTGAGGACAAGCTGCAAATAAAAATGCTGTACTTAGTAATAGTGGCAAGTTAACAAAGACAGAATCTAATTCTATGTACAACACAGTTGCCAAGGATTTTGTTTGTATAGTGCAAGTGATGAATCTAATAATGTGGCCACAAAACATATGCATGTAAACCTCTCAATATTGTCTGCAGGAATCTAGCAAGAGTCCAAAAAGTCAAGTAAAGAAATTTCTCCCCAAGAGAAAACAAGACAGGAAAGCTTCAGATGACGACTCTTTCAGGAAAAGTATGTTGCAATTATTCTTTCTTTGACCTGTTTTTCCATGCTCCTTGTTCGTTATTTGATTATAGCATTTTTTCACCACAGAATAGTGCATGCAAACCAGCAAGAGTCTCTGTCATATTCAATTCAGCCATGTGACTCATTGTACCCAATCCTGACATCAGCATCCGATACCAGCTCTCGCTGGATCCAGCCTTCCCTGTGAGTGCATAGGAGGCCATACCCCTCGCTCACGCCGAGAGCGAGTTCCAAGCCCAGGACCCTATAATAAAATATCCGATCTGTTCACAGCTGGATAGGGTGGTGTGCGTAGGGTATGCATATACTGTAAAATGTAAAGGTCAACTCCTCCCCTTGCGCTTACTCCCACCGCTCGAGAGTGCGCAATTGAAACAACTATTATCTGAAGAGGTAATAATGTGTACGAACACAAAAAGGGGGCATTTTACAAGAGCCTATTCTTAAGTCTCGATGTGGTTGATTACTTATATTATCCTATATATTATTATTATCCCATTACGATGTAGGGAGGTTGGGTTGTGCTCTAAAATTTGTCAAGTACAATTGTGCATTTTTCTTTAATCAATACCAGGGATTCCTTACATATTTTTGGGGGGTTTTAAAGTACATTTTCTGCATAATCCATTCAACCCTCAAGATACCCTGAGTATCACCAGACAATGGTCCACATATTAAAATAAATAAATTCTGCAGGTCGCAGATCTAAGCTAGATACACACTACATAAATTTCACACAATAAAACCATTTTATAACCAAATGAGAGTACTGATGAGCATGATATACACACACACACACACACACACAAACCGTTGAGATATTTATTTATACTCTGTTTCACCGTCTGATTGGTAAATTTGGGAGGTTTAAATTATCCAGACAAACAGTATTTATTTTTACAAGATTAAGTTTTAGTGCTGCAGTGTGTGTTTGTGTCTGTCTCCTCACATCTTTCGGAGTATTTGGACATCAACATTAAACAGTATGGCCCTAATTTAACTTCTTTCCTTAAAGATCCACCCAGGTTTTAAGGATACTAGACAATTTTGGGTGGCACGCTTCTTATCAGCTTTTTACCATTGACGTACAAGCTTTATATACCTCCATTCCCCATAGTAAGGGTCTGGAGGTACTAAGCAAAGTTTTAGCTAATGGACCTTCAGTTTCGGAGGTTAAAAGAAAGTTTTTAGTACATTGTGCCAAATTCGTTTTAGAATCTATTTCATTTTTAATGGTGTATGTTATTTACAGGTTATGGGGACTGCAATGGGTACGATTTTCGCTCCCAGTTTCGCCAATTTATATATGGGAAAATGAGAGATCATATATACCCTTTGACATCGCAGTCCCCCGTCAAAAAGTATGGTCACTATATAGACGACTGTTTAATAATTTGGAATGGGTCTCAATTAGAATTTGAGTCTTTTGCTGTTAACTTAAATAAAAATAATGATGGACTGTCATTTACGGTCAAGTTTGGAGGCAGCTGTATAGAGTTTCTAGACTAGTTACTAGAGGCTCCTGAGACCGCTGGCTCTAAACTCAGTACGGATACATTTGTGAAAACTACTGACGTGAACAGCTATTTGCAGTTCAATAGCTGTCATTTAGATAAATGGAAACACAACATCCCATATTCACAGTTTTTGTGTCTCAGACGGAACTGTTCAGACCTGTCCAAATTTGAGGCTAAAGCGGATCAGTTTAAGGAAAAGTTCCTTGAAAGAAACTACCCTATAGAGCTGGTTGAATCAAGCATTACAAGAGCCAGACAAAAAGACAGAACTAGTCTTTTAGAATACCAAAATTTACCGATTGCTGAACAGCATCAATAGTGTGCTTTTGCAACCACTTTTAATAATGCCAATACCCAAATCCGTCCCGTATTAGCTAAGCATTGGCAAGTCCTTAAAATGGACCCAATCCTAACTAAAGTGTTGCCTGATAAACCTATAGTGAGGTTCCGCAAAGCTAAAAACCCTAAGTCTTTTATCTTCCCCAGTTTTTTACCTCCCCTGACTACCCCAGTACCCAGTTCCATTCTGAGACCCTGTGGGTTCTTCCTGTGCAGCAAATGTAAAGTTTGCTCCTTTTGTCATAAAGGAAAAAAGTATTTTTGGGATATAGATAAAAAGAAAGAGTATAAAATTAAACACTTTTTAAATTGCACCAGCACTTTTGTTGTTTATTTACTTAAGTGTGAATGTGGGTTTTACTATATAGGAAAAACCAAAAGGATGCTCAAAATCCATGTGTTAGAGCACCTACTTAATATTAAAAATGGGGTAACCAACCACCGTTTGCCCAGACATTTCCAGGAGGTCCACGGGGAGGGGGGGTCACTTGATACCTTCAGAGTCAAAGCTATTGAATGGATCCCTAAAGATCCCAGAGGTGGTGATAAGAATTGTAAACTACTCCAGCGGCAAACTTTCTGGATAGTTATCCTAAACACTCACTCCGCGTGGCCTAAATGAAGGGTTTGAGGTTATCCCATTCCTCTAATTTGACAACTTTAATTCTGTACCATCTATTCAGGTTCAATCCCAAGTATATTTTCCGTGCGTCTTCATTCAATATGTTTTACTTAAATGTTTTTATACATGTTTGCGTATTTGCATTTTTTATATATTATATGTTATTACTGTCTACATAGGTCATTTTTGCTAGCACCAATATATCATATCCAGTAGATATATGGTTAAGCATTAGTCAATGTTTCTGTGATTTTGATTTATATTTAAATCTGTCTAACCTAGCCAGGGTTAATGTTAAGACATCCCCTTTTATATTGCTAGCTTATATAAGAGTATCTTATGTGAGTCTCCTCCTTCCCCTGATGAAGTCACTTGGTGATGAAACGCATAGGGGTGGAGACTTCTAATCCTCTCCTCATACTGCTGCATTGCTGTGTTGAATCAAGAAGCCCACAAGTGTTCCCAGGACGCTGGTAACCCAGAGTTGTGTACAGCTTCACCTTGATGTGTTTGTTATATGCTTACACCAAGTCATTATCCGGTACGAGTCTGTCGTTATTTTATTTGTGAACAATAAAAAACCTTATTGCACTACAAGACGCCCCCTTGATTTTTGCTTTTATATATATATATATATATATACAAATTACATTTAATTAAACATAAAAACATTTCACAATATAAAAAAAGATAATCTGATAGTTTTCAGACACTTCATATATATAAAATATACCACAATATATGCAAGGATGCTGATGTCCAATAATTAAACAGTCTATTGCACTTGATTCAAAGTCACAAACTGTATGGAACTTAATCCAAACTACTGAGGTAAGGAACACAAAATACTTATTGGGAGAGGAAAGGTGCCGAAACCTGAAAAAGAAGACATGCTCCACTTTTAGATTGTTACCCAGTTAATTCTCCTGGAAAAAAACACCCAAAGGAATGAGAGGTACCTGGATGAACTCTATAGAAACAGGAAATGAACCAAGTTCTACTAATGTGGCAGGTTGTATGCATCAGCAGTAATGGTAATGTACAATAGTTTTCAAATTGCAAAAGCTAAGACCATGGAAGACGCCGGCTGTAGCCAGCTGACAGAGATAGTCTCCCAGACCACTGATGCGGCACTAAAGATAAGGTTTCAAATATGAATAAAGTGGTACTTCACTAGCAGCAGTTGGAGCATGTAAATATTTAACAACAGTAGCAATGGGCCTGATCCAGACCTACGCTGGCTGGCGTTAAAAAGGCTTAAAAGCCAATCTCAATTTCATATAAAGGTTTCTTAAATTAAAGTGCAAATCTAGCATCTGGGTAGCTTCTCTAGTATTATGTGTCCCAAAATGGGGGTATGCTGTATATATGAGTATAATTTAGTAAAATTTAAAAGTTAAATATGGTCTATAGAATCTTAAACAAAAGAGGTTTTTTAAAAATATAATGGGTTGGCACTGACAAGAGAGGTAAATTACCATAATAGTGATCAAACATGCTCAGGGAGACAGGTGTGATATATGATAAGGATGACAGTCAGGGAGCAAATATGTGGTAGAAGGAAGGTGATAGGTTTTGGGTAACTTTTTTTTCTAGCCTATAGGTGTAATGGTTCCAATCGCTATCTACAAGCGGATATAGGCTGCTACTAAATACTCCCATATTTTATATATTACACAGAAGTGTGTGATGTAATAGCTTTAATATTGTGCCTCTACAAATAATCTATTTAATTTATGTAGAAGCTTAATTCATTATTAAACATTTTGATACAACCATGTGTCAAAAATGGGTTTTCAAACTCCCAGTTTTGGCCCCAGACACTGCAGTTAGTTTTGCAAAGTTCTAAATATTCGGCGACATTGATGGAGTTTGGGATTCTGCATTGTAAATCACAGTGCAGAAATGCTGCTATTTTTCATGCAAATTAATTGATGATAATAAGCAGCTTGTGCGGTGCCAATTTTGACATCACAGACATTAGCGCATTGAGCCAACATCAGATGGCAGTGTTTGGCAACTCTTTCACTTTATGCAACGTTGATCTTTACGAGACAAATGTACTTCAGGCACATCTATGGGACTTCATTATTGTTTCTAATGAAACACTGTTCTGGATTTAGAAAATGCTCTGAAAATATGAAACAATCTAATAATTAACACCCAAACACGATTTCCTAGGAATAATACATGAAAATATATGCAACTGAGACAAAGGCTAACTGTGCTTTCACTGAGAGAATTAATAAACAAATATCACAGAAAACAAGGAAAGAATTTTGCTTTCATGTTTGGTTCTGTATTTATTAGGGCAAATAAACAAATTTACAGAAGACCAGGAAAACTTGTATAAGTAATTTGTTTTTGTCCTTATTATATTGCTTTGGTTATTAGATAACTTTTAATACTTGTACTTACCTGACCCAGAAGCTCAGAGTTAAAGGCAAAGGACCAGATCCAGTACAAACAAGAGAGGGGAGTGAACACCCCGTCACCTACCTCTCTCATGTAAGCTCTCCGGCAGTTATGCTGCCATAAGCCTGCCTTCAGTTAAATGTGTGGATCAGTGGTCTGTTTGATTTAAATACATCCCCCCACGCACATTGGCAGGCAGAGGGGAATCACAGCACATTTCACTGAACTAAGTTCCGTAGGTTGTGATCTGTTTGATAACTGCAGCGTTTTGTTTTTAAGTGTATCACTTTGCACCTGCTCTTCCCCTATTGTAGGTATTAAAGCTGATAATATTTAGTGATGATTATGTACACTCAAAAACTACAGAAGCTTTCTGAGCTTTTTTTTAAAGCTGTTTTTGTCTGAAAGTATAGGTGCAATTGCAATAGTTTTTTTTTTTTTTTAACTTTTAACTGTGAAATATGCACAGCATTAGCCCTGAGAGCTTAAAGTACATTGTATATGTCTGTGTAAAAATATATTTTTGATCATTTCTGTTTTGTGTAAAAGTTTTGGGTTAGTGTAAGGTGCTTTTTGCTGACGTCTTAAAAGAAGATAAACAAGTTTTCTCAAAATCTTCTATAAAGGAATTTTGTTTTCTATAATTTGTTTTATTTATTAGACTGGTGTCTACTTTTGTGTGGGAAACCGTTTTGTTCCTTATTTAAATTATGCAGTAAGGGTGGGTTTTAGGGGTTAAGGATGACCACTGATTTGCACGGGGGATTTAAGGCTGCCTTATGGTGTCACCTAAAATCCGCAGGAGAGATGGGAGTGACAGGGGAGTCCACGCCCCTCTTCTGTGCGGACTTACAGACCCCTGCACGTACAGAAAGCGTACGGGGGTCTGGATCCGGTCCTAAATGTATTCATTTTTGCTTTACAGATTTTCTTTAACACAACTTTATTGATGTGTTTACTTTTGCAGGCACTGTGGCATTGGAAGAAGATGCACAAATTCTTAAAGTGATTGAGGCTTATTGTACAGGAGCAGGCTTTCAGCAAACCCTCAGTTCTGGTGAGTAAAACTGATATGACAGATGATAACTAAGAGATTGAATTGCTAACCTTAAATAGGAAATTGTGACAACTTTGGAAACATTTTGTGGATACTTTTGTATGGAAGTTTTAGTCTATTACTTAAGATTGCCTTTGTTCAATTTCTGTGTGTTATTTAAGAACTATTGTGGGGTTATATTTTTCAATAGAGTTAGTTTATAGAGAGAAGGTTTCCAGTTTGGTAAGAGTGAGACAGATTTTCATCTTCTCATTTCCTGTATATGCTACAAAACAAGAATATCTCTCAATCAGTAGCTTTGTCGATGTTTGTGGCATTTACAATGTGAGATGCTCATAAGTTACTATTGTTGCTGAACACTTCTATAATTAATGTGTGCTTGTTAGTATAGAATAAACGGGGGAGTGGGGAGGCAGAATTGCATTTGTTACCTGGGTCGGTTTCAAAGTGGGCTGGGTACACCCTGGGCCGATGCTATGTCTTTAGACACCCTAAGCAAAGTTTCAGCTTGTCACTGTCCCCTTCCTCTGTCCACCTTTGGCGTTTCTTACTTATACTGCTTCAAAGGCTCAGGGGATTAACCGAGTTGCGATCCTTGCATAGAACAGTGCTGTGTAGGAGCCAAAGAACTGTGCTCCACAGTGGCCACCGGTGTTGGGGTCTGTGAGTACCTACATGCAACACCACCCAGGCCCGGAGCTCTAGCCAGCTGCCTAAGCCTGCCCAGTGGTAGCACACTACAGCCGTCTCACACGGTTTAATCAAATGATAAAGGAGTGTTTGGAACAATATCGTGTTCGTGTCTATGCTGCAACAATCACGCTTTATCTTGACAAACTAAATAGCCTTTGACTGGATCATTTAAACCTCCCAAATTTACCAATCAAACGATGAAACAGATAGTCTGTCTTTAAAGACCACATGTACGCAATCTATGTAACGAAACGCTACGTAGATAGCGTTAAATAGTTTATTACGCATGCGTAGTAGCTAGAATCGTAAAATTAGGCACATATGTAAAAAATTACGGGGTTGTAAATAAGACCTCATATGTGGGCAGTGGTGGTCATAGTGAGGTACATAATAATAATTAGTGGGTTGGGGTTTGTAGTAATAGTTTTATATTGTTTTGTTATATTTCTTATGTTGATACACCTTGCTAAATAATGTTTTAATTTCCTTTAATTAGTAGTAAGTGTAGGTGATAGAGCCATATTCGTTGTATTAAGCAGAGATGTACTCAGTAATGTATGTGCTGACACCTGCTTCTGTTTCAGGAACCCGCAAAGATTCTACTCCGCAGGTCCTGTTGTTCGAGGAAGACAATCTGATCATTGATGACCTGAGGAGCAACGGACAATCTGTTCCAGAAGAAAAGTATTTACCCGACCTGAGGGGGAACCTGCTTGTGTTCTAGCCTTAATAATCCTTGAGCTCAGCTTAATCTCAGTATTGTTTTCTATGTGAGACATTAGGTTGATTTTAAAAGCTGGACATCCAGTTGTAGCGCATGAAAGCGCTTTATTGTCTTTAGCGGTATAATTACATGTAAAATCTCTCTTTACATTATGCCCTATGGATACTTAATAAAGATAGTTAAATATACAGACAAGTCTACGTGGAGGGCATGTTATAAGGACTTACAGGACAAGGTGCATACCAATGTATTTCATCTGTAATTTGTGATTGAAAGCAGAGGCACATAATTGCCTATGTATTCATACCCATACGACCATTTTTCATTACTTAGTCTTCCACATTGTGGGGTTTATTGTCATCATCATTAGCAGCTACACCTGTGTCTAGGATGCAATCAGAAGAAGTGACAAATAACTTGTTTTTAGCTATGAAACAGTTTGTAAATTCTGTAAATAAACCGCATATAGTACCTTACATAATGCCAAAAGAGTGTAGGCGGAACGCAGGGAGGGGACAATGTGAGTAGAGGGGAGAGCGTAGACGGAACGCAGGGAGGGGGAGCATGAGCGGAGGGGAGAGCGTGAGTAGAGGGGAGAGCGTAAACAGAACGCAGGGAGGGGGAGCATGAGCGGAGGGGAGAGCATGAGTAGAGGGGAGAGCGTAGACGGAGCGCAGGGAGGGGGAGCATGAGCAGAGGGGAGAGCGTGGACAGTGCCATAGATTGTCCATTCCTGTTGTAAAGTGCTGTTAGAGTGTTGACTCTTATTCGCTGACGTGCTAATGATCAGTGTGCATCTTTGTTGTAGGAGCCTTGTAGACACAGTGTATGCATTGCGAGATGAGGTCAAAGAGCTAAAACAGGTAAGTCCGATGCTGCAGATCTTTCATAATGTCACTGGACCGTATTCACAGTTAAGGGTGAGTTAGGTGTGGCCGTACCCGCACCTTATTCACCTGTCCTGCCCCCATTTTTAGGAGCTTATGACAATTGAGTGTCATAGGTTTTCCTTAAGCCTTAAGTAACTATGCTTCCTTCTTAAGAAGAAAAATACACATGTATAATGGCTCCTCCGCCTTCGCCGGCTAATCTACATCCCTGCCCCCAACCCACTTCTGTCTCCCTGAGGCTGCCTTGACATGCCTCCTTCTACCCAACCTACAATGTGTGGTCTACAGAGACCGCACATACTCAATCTACGCACATAAGTGGTACATAGTTTGCGTAAATGACCTACTACGCATGCATGGTGTGTCATTTTTTAAAGGAAGCTCCAGCTTCTTAAGTGTGAATCCGGTCCTGTCTTTTTTATATACTATAACTTGTGTTATTATGGCTGAGAATCACCCAGTTACCTATAAAACTTGTAAATGTAATGGGAATTGCTTTCATCATTTACTCTGTAACAGCTCATTGAGAATGATTGAGAATGAATGTGTGCTAATACAGCGCAATCAATCACAGGGGAAAGATCCAGCAAATGATGACAAAAATGTGCGTGTAAACCGGTCAGTGTTATACGCTATATGTACTCTATATGCATCTTAGAAGAGGGGGGGGGATAGGAAGGGAAGAGAGGTGGGAAAAACATTTTCCACAACACACACTTAAATGAAAGTAAATAAGGTATATTGATCGGGATGCTCTCTCGGTACAGGGGCTGATTCAGAATTGCACTTACACTATTTTTTTTTAAGTGTAGACCTGAGCAATACCATGTTGAATTGCAAGGGGAGGAAAATTTAGATTGTGAAAGCAGAATTAGAATTAAGAGGTAAAGTTTCTTCGCTCAATCTATTTTATAGAATAAACATAAAGCTATACAGTATATGAGTTCTATGTGTAAAAGTTAAGTATTTTCCCTGCATGCAAAAGATTTTAAATGAATTAACACCCCTTACTTTGAAAAATGGTTTAGCCGAGCTTTACACTTGCACCTTTTTTATCCTTACTCCCAAACTCTGAATCAGCCCCCATACAAATCAAACACTTAGACACTTAGGGTCACTTGTATATGCTAAAGCTTAATTTTTTATTAATTGTCAGTTAAAACATTAGATATGCCAGTCTGCAAAATATTACTTGCCAAAGTGGCCCTGCTGCCCTCAACTAAACACAATACAATGTAGCCTTTTTTTTATTGAAATAGGCAAAGTCTGCATGCATAAATCCTAGCAACACTTGCTGACCTATTTCAATGCTTATTTCAGATACAATCTGTCATACTTACATCAACTAAATTAACAAAGCTCTACAAGTAGCAGTCCTTACGCTTCAACTAGACAGTCACTGAATTATCAGACAAGAGAATCTACTTAGATTTCATTAACAATCGGCAGACCGCTACCGTTATTTTTAAATGCTTTATTATTCTTTCTTCATTATTGCACATCTCTTTATTTTAAACTCATTAAAAAACATAATAAAAAATTACAAAATGAAAACTAAATAAATAACGTTTGAGGACTGGCAATTTGACATATCTAACATTTTATCTGACCATTAATGAAAGTTAAGCTTTAGCATATACACGTGACCCTAGGGTATGCCTTCTGTCTGTGTGCATACTTTCTCCTTTTTCTCTATATGCACACTGCAGTCTTAATTATAGACATACGTACATATAAAAGTGCTGAGGTGAAAAAGCCAGGAAGCTCTAAGTTCCGTTGTAATTGTCACAGTATAAAAATAATACTAACCACTATATATGTGCTAAATGCAAAAGCGGATAGTGTATCTCTGCATGCAAAGAAAGAAAGTGGATCTGCACATCTTCATTACAATCCAGAGTTAAGAGCAACAAGCAGACATCAGTGGTATATAATCCAGACAAACACAATATGGTATATAAACAACAACAACTATGTTACTTATATGGAGCCGGATTGTCACTTAAGCTTTTTAAGTGCATAGTTATACATGCAGAGCAACTACGCATGTGTAGTAACTCTTTTACGCTATCTACGTTCCATTTTGTTGCATAGATTATGTACGAGCAGTCTTTTAAAGACCGCACGTATGCAATCTACGTAACTAAATGGTACATAGATAGCGTAAAAGAGTTGCTCTGCATGTATAAGTACGCACTTAAAAAACAATATTCTTAAGTGACAATCTGTCCCATGAACTTTATTTCATATAGAGACAAAATTGTTACATGTAAAACCTTGCAAGGGCTGAGCTGGACTCCACATACAGATATATAGACACAGTACAGGAAAACCATATTCAAAATGGAGGACACACGGACATGCCTCAAGCAATTCAGTGAAGTGTATCATGGACGAATTGAATTGCCTTTTAATAATCGCTTCATGCATATCACATCGTAGTGTTTCTATAATTTTCTCTGAACTTTCTGACTGTTATAAATCAATAATATTTCTCCATCAAGCCGACCTTGCGTTTGTGACGGAATCATTACCTCAAGTGAGACATTTGTATGGATTGGCTAGTCCTGGGCGTCTGTGCGTCTGCTTTGTGACCACTCCTGCTTGCGTATATAGACCTGTAACAAATTTCCACACATGTATGGTGTGAAGAACTGTCTGCAATCCCCACTGAAAAATGCGAAGTTTCAAAGTCGACTGACACGGGCCCCAGAGTGAGGTTGCGGGGCCCAAGTCGGGATGGATTAGGGCTCATGCCTATGTGATGCAGTGTAGTTGCCAGTCTGGAAGCTTAAGACAGCACTCGACACCCAGTCTATTAGTGCTGTTTATAAATGCATTGTCAGCTGTTGATTGGCTAAATTGCCCTCTGATGTCCGGGTGGAGGAAGGGGGTGGCAGCCAGTGAAGGACAGTGCTTAGCTGACAGACTAGCAATGCGTTTAGAAACATTGCTTAGCACTCATAGACTGCCGCCAGCCTCTGACAGCTTAGCGTTACATGTGTTGTTGCCATGGGCCCTCCTCCTGGCCCCATAGCAGCTACACCCCCTGCTCAAAACACTAAATATTCCATTTAATCTGGATCTATAGCTGTTCAATATATAACTATTATGGAAGAACCAAGGCCTTCGAGCCTTGTGTGTTGATTAATAGTTTCTATTTAACACTTTTTTTTTTTGTGACATTTGTTTACTTTTTCAGGAAAATAAACGGATGAAGCAGAGTTTAGACGAAGAGCAAAAGTCAAGGAAGGAGCTGGAAAAGTTGGTCCGGAAGATGTTAAAACAAACCAGTGAGACTGCATGTGATGATCCGTCTCATTAATCTGAATTTAACCCTGCAATTTCCAAAGATTTGCAATGGCCACTCATTGGAAAAACTACATGTTAGGAACTGTGGAGGACCCTTGAAATGAAATATGTTCAACTGGATCTACATGACTCAGCATGTGAGAGTTAGTTAGCCAACCGCACTGTATATCTGAAGGATGAGAGTGTTCTATGTCTGTAGACGGGGGTAAGAAACGTGTTAATACATAGAGCTTAACTGGAGTGAGTCTGATGACTATGCATAATGCGACAGCCATTTTGTGGGAGTAAAGAAGAATACAGCATATGAGACCTGAGACACAATGTTAAGTAAATTGACAGGTGGCATATAGCACCAGCTCCATAACCTACACTATGCATAGGCAACAGGTATGCATACAATGCAGTTCTCAATAATGTTTTGACATATGATTCTAAGAATGGCTTCAAAAAGCTGGACAGCTACAGTTTTAAATAGCATTGATTAGGATCTTATACCTCTTGCAATGCAATTATACTTAGAAAATAGAAGAAAGGTACTATTGGCTTAAGCAATAAACCAGGGACACATCCAACCAGTGCTGGTGACTTTCCAGCAATTTATGTGGCTCCAGAATCAGGACAAGAATAACCCAATGTAAATCAGGCAAAGGATTTTGGGTAGGACCTTAGATGCAGTCGTAGATGTCTCCTGTTGGCTATGTTTACAGTGCTCTGTGATCACATTATCAGGTCAGTATTGACAGACACAGATGTGACTAAAGCAAACTGAGCCTGTTGGGGATTCTTAGTATGAGTAGAAATAATGTGCCCTGGAAATTGCTTTTCCTAATGTGCACTTTTTGAGAACTTCCTTACTTCATTTTGTTTTAATTAGTAATGTGCTATCGACAATCGATTGCATGAAAATGGTTGTTTCCAAGAATCCTCCTTGACAAGAGCAAAAAATCGATGATTTCACATCGCAATAGAGAAACTCCCCTGTGGTATTCCTCGGATTGAAATCTGTAGCCTTGATTTATAGGCAGGCCCTATAACAGTGACTTCAGGCTTTACAAGTCTCTTAAAATGACCTTTTACACACAGCTTCAGCAAAGAGGAATGTCCCAACATCTGAGTAAAATGCAGCGTGCTGAGATTTTATTTAAATTTTTTTTTTCTTTTGAAGCTTTGGATTGTTTTATGGGTCCTGAGGGAAATTGATTTGCTGTGTTATTATTGTGTTGTTGCTGTAAAGACCACAAGATATCATTTGGAGTGCTACAAATTTACACCAGGTGCTCGTGTCACAATCTCCGACTGTTTAGTCAGTGTAGATGCCTGCAGAAACATATATGGCTAACAAATACTATAGTGCAGTTTACATGTTCCATCTTGCTGACCCCTTTTTTTTTTTTTTTTTTTTTTTTTTTAATGGAGTAAATTAATTCACTTAAAAGTGAATCAGTCCTTTATACACTGAAGGCATTGTTTTTGTTATCTTATTATTCAATAATACTAAGAATGCCGTTAATTTATTAACTAGGAACCAGTTACATCACTCTGTGACATCATCATGTGTCTAGGACTTGGTGTAATCAAGGATACTGCTAATTTTCCAATGGATTTTATTATGAAAGTTCCAAATTATCTCCATTGTAGTCTTTCTACAGCACTGTTCATAAATATGGTGGAAATTAAACATTTAAAAGGTAAAATATTTCCTGCCGTTGTATGTAGTACACAAATACTAGCCAGCTTTTTTTTTTTTATACGATGAGGTCAGGTAGGACATGGTACTCTCCATCCAAATTTTCCAACCTCATCTGCAAAATAACAGTGTTTTTACAAAATGGCTTTATCTTTTTAATTATGTTTATTATTTTCCTATCTGTCTAAATATCTTCTATATTCCTATATTTAAAATTGAGATATTTTGCTGACAGGATCTAAAACATCACGTTAATTAAATGAAATGCACCTTATTGTGCTGGAAAATATACCTGTATTGCCTTTAGTAAAAATTCTCAAAAATGGTGATTAGGCAAACTCAGCACTTAGAATGGGTCTGGTATGAAATGTGGGCAGCAAAATGTTGACAGGTCAGAATGTCAACAGTTGAGAGTGTTAAGTAAAGGTGGTTATACACTAGAGCGATTATCGGGCCAATCACCCAATTATCGCTGTAGTGTATGGCCAAGGTCGATTTTTCAAACGCCAAATAAACGCACTAGAAACACTCTGGTAGATTATTTGGTCTTCTGAGAAGTATAATAATTATCGGGAGCAAGCTGAATGGCTCCCTATCCCTGCAATAGACTCTGCTCCATATCTATGTACAAAGCTGCTCTGTCAGCTTTGAATTATACCTTCAGAGCAGCATAGTACATAGATATTCAGCAGCGGCTATTACAGGGAGTAGTACAGACAGGGATCAGTCAAAGCCACGCTGTGTGAAGCACGGCTTCGGCTGATTCTTGTCTGTATGTCTGCCTGCAATAGCCGCTGCTGCATATCTATGCACTATGCTGCTCTGACAGCTTTGATGGTACAATTCAAAGCTGACAGAGCAGCTTTGTACATAGATATGGAGCGGCATCGAGAGCCCTGCCCCACCACCATCTTCTGCTAGGATTATCGGTCCCAGCAGGAGAGGTGTACGGTGCCGATAACAGGACATTTCCCTTGCGGTAAATCGTCCCGTTAATCGGCCACCCCCTGCTGGGACCGATAACCGTCCTAGTGTATGGCCACCTTTTAGTGTTTGTAACATCTGTAAACATAATGTAATAGACGCAGCTTGTAAAAGCTATAGAAATGTAAAAATATATATGTAGTACTAACATAATGCTCCATTGTCGACATTTTGTCCTGTCTACAATTTGACCTCTCGACATTTTGACTGTCAACATAACAACCGGCAAGGCTTAGAATTGTTACATCACCATTGTTAGGAATACAATGTACTACATTAGCGCTTGTGTACTCAGTTACGTAAATAAAATATAATCCCATTCCTCCAGCGGCATTGGTAAGGATTTCTGACACGTGACTCCAATATTTTTACTGACTCTAGGGAAATAAATTGTCTATGTGGTGAAGATAGCAGCAACATAAAAATGATTTTAAAAAGATATGTAACCTTTTTATATATTATATGTATCCCATCTAACCACTGTATATTATTTTATGGGACAATTTCAAGTTTTTTATGGAATGTTCAAGAGATTGGTTTCATTTTTTCATATTGTACAACTGGGACGTCAAAGAATATTGATAAATGTTTGTTTTTAAAAAAAATGCTTTTATTTAAATGGAGTTCATTTTGGCTTTGAAGTGAAATATTAAACTATGAAACATGTCTAATAAAATATATAGACATTAGTGATTCAGTGCGGCAAAGAAAAAACCCTGCAAGAGATTAATAGGCAACCCTCCCTTTCGATGGTAAAACTATGAGAGTGGTCCTGTACCCAGGTAGCCATACATGCAAGTTATCTGCTTGGGGGGTTAATGCAGTAAAACATCTGTCACTAGTCATTCATTGTATCCTTTGTATCATCATACTCATCAGGATTTAATGTCTGGAATGTAATCATTACCTCAGCGTTGTCGACTCTCCCGGAATATCCGGGAGACTCACGAAATTTGGGCAGTTCTCCCGGTATCCCGAGAGAGCCGGCAAAGCTCCCGCAAGCCCCACTAGCCATCGATTACTCCTGTAATCCCTTGCGTTACTAGGGATGTGCGGGGCTTGATGACATCATCCATCCCCTGAAACGCAAAAGAGTACAGGAGTGATTGATAGGGGCGGGGCCTAATGATGCTATTTGCACAAATTGCATCATTAAGCTCCGCCCCTTGCAGAAATCTATGCCTTCCCTCCGAGTTCTCCCGGAGGGAAGCTGTAAGAAGTCGGCAACCTTGCGTTACCTATTCTGACAGGGACAGACAGGAGAGGACTGGCACATTTTAGCCTTGAAGACCCAGGGCCTCTGCAGAAATCAGCGAGTGCCTATGTTTTGCAGCTGTGATGGTAGTTCACTTCCCTTGCACATATAGCACTTCTGGACCCTGGACACTACCATGTGATGTGATGATGAAGAATTGTATATAAGTGCTTAATGTTCTCACGCCTCACTGCCATAAAGGCTCACCGTGTGTAAGAACACTCACATGGAGTCAGATTTACTAAGATGCGGGTTTGGAAAAGTGGAGAAAGTGAGAGCTAGAATTTGATTGGTTGCTATGGGCAACCCCACAGCTTAGTAAATCTGGCCCATGGAGTACTAATGCATTTGGAATGCATAAATCACCTGATTGCCCTGGAAGCCTATTTTAAAAATAGAAAGAGGAAGAGGGGTAGATGGCCCACTGAACACTGAACCACCTATGACAGCCCAATATGGAACCTGCCTTTGGGGGCAAGGAAGCACCACTTGCATTCTATTACTTGGATGAAAGGGGGAATACCTTTATTAATAAGAATAGTACTACTACTAATAATAATAATTAGTAATAGACACTTGTATAAAGTCTCCTCCAATACACCTTTTGCTAATATATGCATATGTTTTGATGGAATTCTCTGCACAATAAATATAACATTTTATCTTTTCTCCCTTACTAAACAACATCATCTTCATCATGACAGTCTTCCAGGATTCAGACATGATTATAGAATATTAGCTTACAGAGGAGGAGGCTCTTCAGATGATTTAAGCCCAAATTACTTGTTGGGTGTAGTGATTATTAAAAAATAACAACAAAAAAAAACTTGTGCAGACTACACTAGGATTGTGATCATCAAAACTGTAATGGAAAGTTACTGAAAGCGATTTTCCTGCAGAAATATCTATGCAAACATTGTAATCCAAATCCTATTCTACAATGGAAATGAAGCCATGGGTTCATAACGGGTGGATTTTTGTTTTATTTTACAGCTGTTTACAAAATCTGTAAATATGTGTTTTTGTTGTGCTAAGATCTTGTAAGCAGTGATTATATCTTATATATTGTTTTTTTGATGCTTTCTGTTTTGTTTTCTATTTCTTTTGTATTGCTACTTCATATTTTCAATAAATGTTCTTTTTTTAAATAAATATAAGATGGTCATTGTTCTACTTTTACCTTTATCAATACACCTTACTGATACTATAACCACAGTTCTAGAGGACAAGACAATACAGACATGTAATTGGTAGATTTGAGTCTAGAAAATGACACCATGTTTCTAGCTGATACGCGACAAAGCATGATGGGGCTTGTAGTTTCACAACACCTGGAGTGCTAAAGTATGGCATATGCCTGTTATAGATCATATATATCATTAAACTAGATATCTATGTCTTGGGCCTGTCTAGATCAGTGTTCCGCAACCGGTGTGCCGCGGAGTAAGTTGCCGAGTGTGCCACAGGGCTGCCAACCCCCCAACTCAGCCCACTATGATTTAAAAAAAAAAAATGTAAATTCTGTCAGCGGCACCAGACTTCCTCCTTCCCCTGAAGTCTCCTGTTCTTACATAGGGTTAGGGAAAGTAGTGGGGGACTATTTTTACTACGTTTTCGGAGCACCGAAAGCTTGGTGCTCCGTGGATTGATTGCAATGCCTCCTCGAGTTCGCAACTGGCTGTGAGGAATCAGAATTTTAGAAATTCAGATTTTCTATGCTGGGACCCACACCCAAAAAAAACACATTGTTTATTTATTATAACAGGCCGGGTTTTATATATATATATTATGTTTTGGGGACACTACAGACAGTTGTGGTTCCCCACGTGCCAGCTTGCTCTGGCAGCCATGAGCATTGTAGCGTTTGGAGTACTACAAGCACCAGCATGCCCAAGCATTTCATGGCAGTCTGGGCTTGCTGCGGCCTGTGGTGCACTAATACAAGTAAGTATTTTACTTATGTTTGTAGGGGGATGGGATATTTCTGTGTTTGGGTTTAGTCACGGTCAGATTTAATGCAATTGCTCGTGAGTAACTAATATATAATATCACCCACATCGCGCTGCCCCTGTAATATGGGGATAAAATCATTAGAATTTTTTTAACGGGACCTATGAGGTGTGTGGTCGCAATGTTGCCATCGCGTCTAATAAGTCCCGCATATCATACTCAATAGAATCGGCCCATAATATTTTGTTTAAAATAAAAAAAATATATATCAAAATTATTTTTCATCTCTGTTCAGGTGTGAGTTTGTGCAATGTTTCTCTAAGAAATGATGGTGAAATGTGGAAAGTGTTATGTCACAGAGCATGATATTTTATAAAGAAAAATCTCACAATACTTGTTACCACATTATCTCTAACCACAATACTCAGCACCCACAACAAACCCACCATAAACATAAGAGGGTTCTTTCTGGTAGACTTGTGTGCTGATGACATTGATCTGCTTTCACATCGCAGCCCAGGCAATAGACCTGTTCACACTGCAGGGTTCATCCTGGAAAGACCTGAGTCTGCCCTGGCAGAAGTGTGTCATCACAGTGTATTTTTGTTTACTATTGCCCTGGCAACACTTGTTTAGAGGGCAATAGTAATCAATTTACACCAATCAAGTACTTTCTGTGCAACCCGGGTTGAAAAACCTCAGGTCACACCTTTTGCACTGCTGTCATGATTCCTTCAGTCTCTGTTCGTTGCACTTTGCCTTTGTTTACATTCTGCCTGTCACATGATTTCCTTAGTTCAGCACTTCCTGGTTTTCTCCCTCTGCTGCAGGCTTTACCTCTCAGGTGCTGCTGATTGCCTTGCTTGATGCCCTCTCCACCTGCATCTCTGGTTCCAGCTAGCTCCGGCCTTATCATCGTTCCAGCCTTTGTAGCAGTGTCTCCACTACCTGCAACTACTACCCCTGCTCTCCTTGGAGCTTGCCACAGTGTCTGTGCGCTTGTCCAGAGGGCCGCAACCTGCCCCTTGCCTGCAGCCAAGGTCATCCCCACCATCAGGGCCTCTGGTGAATACCTGGCTTGGGGTTAGACTATGCTCCTCTGTAGTAATGGTTCTGCTGTTAAGAGGCTTTATACTGGAACAATAATCTGACAAATTGTCTTTTCACCAAGATCTAATGATCCTGGAAGCATTCACATATCAGTAACATACACTGGAAAATCATTCTTCAGATTGGGGTGATTATCTGTAACATAATGAGGATTGACCACACTGGCAAAAAGAAAATGCTGTTACTTAATGGATTTTTGGATTGAACGTGCATGTTGGAAAATCTAATTAGTCACCTGGACAATAAAAATTATGAAAATATCATTAGATTTTTGTTATCCACACATTAGCAATAACTGGATGATCATCCTAATTACCATATAGGAACATATTTACAGGTAATTTTGCAAGGGGACTTATGCAAATCACTTGTGTAAATCTCCTTGCTTTTAACACCTGAGTATGCATGCGCCAGATGTTACGAAGCAGATTCTCTCTACTGGTGCCCTGGGTTTCTTGCCGGTACTATTACCCTGATGTAACGCTGGTAGCGTACATTAAATAGACTTTGCTCAACTCTAATATTGAAGTCTCTGGTGTGCA
The DNA here is from genome assembly GCA_011038615.1 of Limnodynastes dumerilii. Taxonomy (NCBI): domain Eukaryota; kingdom Metazoa; phylum Chordata; class Amphibia; order Anura; family Limnodynastidae; genus Limnodynastes; species Limnodynastes dumerilii. The sequence continues at coordinate 53,309 of WWET01000151.1, read as the reverse complement.
TCTCTCTCTACCTCCATATCTCTAATGTATCTATGGGGATAGCACCCAGAGCAGCTGTTTTGTACTTGGAGTGCTGTGTTTACTGACTTTTTATATATATATATATGTGTGTGTATATATATATATATAT
>WWET01000151.1:18711-36273 GCA_011038615.1 Limnodynastes dumerilii | reverse complement strand
TGCAGGGGGGTAGACTCAGGGTTAGGAAGTAGGGTGGGAGGGGGTAGACTTAGGGTTAGGCTGCGGGAGGGGGTAGATTTAGGATTAGGTGGACCCACACGGGGACCCACACTCCTGTAATCTCCAGTCACAGAAACATTACACTCATGATATTTTATTTTGTAGATGACTGTTAACTCCTGTAATATTAGTTCAATCAAAGATAAGGACGCTTCCAAGAGTTGCTAACTACAAAACATGCCTGGAGTAAGTATTTGTTCGGTAATATATAACCACACTGCATATATATTTGCATCTGACTCATTTCGTTGACCTATTTGTATATTTTTCCAGTTGTTTTTGCTTCGTTTTTCACTTTCTGCTCTCATTTACCACATAGAACAACTGCATCTACTGTAATCTGTTAACTATTGACAAACTATACACAATCTAATGCTAGTAAGTAAGATTTTTAAAAATGTGTTCTGTTATTGCTAATTTTTCGAATTAGAATGCGACTAGCATAACTGATACTATATTTATCCATCCTGATATACTGATGTCACATCCAGAGACATAGGGCCTGATCCAGACCTACGCTCGCAAGCGATCGTACGCTGGTCGTAAGCGTAAATTCGGCTGAAAAAACGCACTTCGCATGTGCAGAGTGACAACTTCCGGTCGTACCAAAGACCTTTTCGTAGCGGCGATTCAGGCGTCCGTATTCTTTGCGTTTTTTCCGACGACGGGGCGTGTTTATATTACGAAGTTAGTACGGACGCTGGAGTTAGGAAATGTAGGCTGGGGGAGCCATTTAAATTGTACAGTATGGGCGTGCTTAGTCCAGTACGATCAGTGCATCGCTACGAAAATTCGTACCGACACCGGGAAATGTTAAGGTAGGGTTCAGCCGGCGTACGGAGGTAAAGGTAAGGGGAGTGTCGTGGGAGTGAAAGTTTTTACCCTGGAGCGATAATACGCTCCGCTCTCATGCGTAGGTCTGGATCAGGCCCATAAAGAGGGAAGAGAGAGACCATTTTGTTGTTTGTGTGTGAAACTGTTTGGAAGACCTCTACAAAATGGCAGATGCACACTTGTGGTGTCTGCCAAACTAATTATATTGAAGGCCTTTGCTAATTGCCAATTCCAGTTTATAGCTAAGGGACCTGTTCACAATTTCTAATAATTGGATTGAATGCTACAGAAGTCTACAATGAACTTGCAGAACGGGCTGCTGCAGAGTGACATGCCATTGTCACCATCACCCATCATGTCATTCTGCTGTATAGCAACTGGATACTGAATCCGTAAGGCAGACTATAAGGTATTGACAGCAGGACAGTCAACTTGTCTGCATCCTAGTCTTTGTAATGGGTTCTCCTATCTAGAGAACTGCTTTTATCATTGGATGACGCCCACCACATGGAGAGAGCTGACTAGTAACTTGTGAAGATCTTTCTTTCTAAGGGAAACTTCACAGTGTTTCTTCACTTCACATATAAAAATACACATACACATTGCACCTGGTGAGGGACTTGACAGTTATTTCTATATTCAATCACTTATATAGAAAGGCTAGTACCTAATATATAGAAAAAATGGGCACTGCCAATGATTTATGACTATATCACACATATACTATAAAAAAAAACAAGTTTGTGTGGAAATCAGGAAACCACAAAAGCGGCTGGATTGTTTAAACAACCGTTTACTGAAGTTCACTCATTTTCATTGTGTCACCAACATGCGCCTATCAATACATATCTCGCTAAGATCAGGTTCATTTGCCTATACCTATCTAAGAGGAAAATCTGAGGTGTATGCCACATATCAAATGTGCTTCCTGTCACACAGATTGTATTATACTATCTACTAGAAAGTCGCTATAAATACTCGTGTAGAACAACATGTATGTAGTAGTGTTTGTAATAAATGCATTTCTGTATAATCATTACTAATAATTACTAAAGCATCATTTATCCATTTCATAGCTATGTTCATTGTATTTTCTTTCCACATATATCAACAATAAATCTAAGAAATTAGCAATATGTAAATATTATTATTATTATTATTATTATTATTATTATATTATTATTATTATTTATAAGGCGTCACAAGGTGTCTGCAGCGCTGTACAAAATACAACAAAAAAAATACAATACAGACATAAATAGGGTAAATATTTTACAATCCCACAACAGTCATTTTGGACTGTTAATTGTGGGTTGCCTAATTTATAGCATCAATCTCCCCCATCAAAAGACTTAATTTGTGTATTTATATAAATGACTGTTTGTAAAGGTTAATCACAATACTGAGATTCCTTTACAGAATGATGGCTCTTTATATCACACAGGATAGGACATACAGCAAATCATTATGCTGTGTTCATTAGTGCACACATCTTACCTGATTCAGAGCAGTGCATCACACCTTTTTATTACTTGGAAGTGCATTGAATTGTAGTACTGTGCACGCATTCAAGATACACAATACAAATGTATTCAAGACACCAGATGATTGATTCGGCATTTGTGTGCTCTGCGTTCGTGGAAAGGGCTAATGCACTATATTAAAGTGGGAGTTTTAGTGTAGCTGCGAGATCAGGGAATGTTTAAGTGCCTGAGGACAGAGGAGATCTTTATTCAATAAACGCCTCTATGCGCAGGTATAACATAGCCCTACAAACCTCATAAACATTAAACTGTCCAGTTAAAGAATAAACCACACTGCATACACTATACTATATTGACTATTTTTAATTTTGACGATTTATTTGCAGTGCATTGCCACACATTTTGCTCAGGCATTTTTAATATGGATTTAATTTTTAGAGGTTTTGTTTTTGTGTGCTAAAAAATATATGTATTAACATTTAATAAAATATTGCATATTATAAGACCTATTTATTAACAGATTTTTATATAGCACTATCAGATTACATAGCACTTTACAGAGACTATTTAACATTCACAAGAGTCCCTGCCCCTGTTGGAGCTACATACTAAGGTCCCTAATACACATGCACACTATGGTTAATTTAGTCAGCAACCAATTAATATACCCACATGCTTTTGGAATGTGGGAGGAAACCAGAGCACCCAGAGAAAACACAAACTCCACACAAATAAGGCTTATTTCAGGAATTGAACTCATGACCTCAGTGCTGTGAGACACAAGTGTTACTCACTGAGCCACTGTGCTGCCTGCCCTGACTTTGAGAAACCGAGCACCGTGTAAGTGCAAGGTAATATAAACGACCGACAGGGCCCCAGTCTGCAATAGACATGTATTAGGATGTTCTAGAAGTATGCTAATAGTGGGGGTCGTTTGATTGGCTGTTAGGTATGGGTGGGGTGAGGGTCATGTGACCAAGCTTTTATAAGTGATTGTGTGTGGCTGTTACTCACCCATTAGACTTTAAATAGATTATTAAAAAAATATAATTTGAAGCACACAACTTGTATAGGCTTCTGCATTACACCTCTCAGCTTATTAGCCTATGCATATTCATTTGCAGGTTTGAAATGAATGCTCAATCCCAGTATTACATATGCATTTTCATACACACATTCAATGGCTTGCAAGCACATCTGCTGAGCTTAAAGTCTGGATCATGTCCAAAAAAATGCTACTTATGGGACATGAAACAGAAAACCACGTGTTGTGAACAGCGCTAATTTAAAATAACATATTTAATGCTTGGTTCTCATGAAAAACATAACTTTGAAAAAGTCTGCCGGACAAACCAACTGTGTAAGCGAGTTCAGTCACGTGGAGCTGATATTTGCATCCAGCACTTTGCACTTTTGATTGGAGGTATATGGAGGCTTTTGGATCCACAAGCTCTGGGGACTGTGCTTTTGACATCAGAGGAAAGCGACATACTGCATTTGCACTTTGGAGGGTGGCCACCCATTGTTTACTGACGGTGAAACAGCTGATGACACAAGTGGCATAATAAGGAGGACTGGGCACTTCTTTCCATCTCCCGAGGACCGGGTAGTACCCTACCTTCGTAACCGTTTCTGCACAGCTATATATTGAACCTATTGAACTATTCTATCTCTACTATTGTCCGCACAGCTAATTTAACACCTTATCCTCCGATTATATTGAGACTCTGAATTTACTAGAGACACTCTGCAACATATGAGAGGTTATTGATACTCTATTCCTCTTATGGTTCAATATTGCTGCATTTGAATTTCTAATTGTTATTTGTTCAGCTCCACATTTTTTAATGTTTGATTAAACATTGTCTTTGACATTAGGTTGCCGTTTATGTTTTTCATCAGAACCAAGCATTTAATAAATGATTTTAAATTAGCGCTGTTCACAGCATGTGATTTTCTTTTGCTTTTCATATAGGGAGAATAGCAAAATCTCCCATATAGCAGCATTCTCCTATTAGCGCCATAGGTCATTTTTTCTTCTCTATCATGGGACATGAAGTTTTGTTCTACAAGCATTACCCCCATACTGGATATGGGATATCAAAACAGCCATCAGATCCAACCACCGTCATAGGAATAATTTAGATCTAGGAACAACAGTTATATAATATGTTCACTTACATTCTTTGTTGCTGTTGGCTCTGTCTCCCACTAGATGTACAGCTACTGCAGGTACTAAAATAAAAATGGCAAACATCAGCATTGAACTTTGTAAAACATAACACTGATCACAATATAGAATTGTATATAATATATGGGAAATTGAGTAATGTATTAACTCTGACGCTGAGAGTTGGCAATAAAGCAAAAAGCAAAAGTATAATGACTTCTGGGAAATCTGCATTATATAAGTTATAATACAAATGTCTTTGCATATTGCACACAAATACTAGAGAGTGAAGTTGAACTGACACACTTCCTAATCATCTGGAATGGATTTATACTTCCTAAAATGGGGACTGTAAAATACCAGCTAAAATGTATACTCAACACCAATGGGGGATGGGAAGTGGTAAGCGACTTTGCTATCAGGGAGGATTGAGGTATACATGCTTAGCCCCCTCCATGCTATCCAAACTAACACACTATCCCCATTTTATGTAAGGATGCCACAGAAACTTTAAAGTAGGGGGTCACTTGTCTGAATTCCTTGAGAGTAAGAGGAGTGGTATCCCCTCGTCCACACAGCAACCTTGGATCCAGTGGGGATCTGACACCTGAAGTTGTGATCAGACTCCATCTCATTTTAAACTCCCCCCTTCCCTGCTCTGTGTTGCCTAGTACAAATTCACTATCTCTGACAAACAGGTAAACACTGAGCATTGATGTTATATAAAACATGGATTATACATTCTTCAAAGAACTGACATGAATGATCCACTTTAAAATGCCTAGTGACAAACTTCTTGTAATTTATCTTTTTGCATATGCCTTTCTGAAAGTTCTACCCTTTACACTTATTTGCATATTACCTAAAGCAAACTAACAGTATAATTGCAAGAAACAAACTAATTTCCCTTTTTCTCCTTTAATATCTGCATATTTTCCATTAAGCAGTTGCTTTAAACGATTTGCAAGCAGGATGTTGATCTATGACACAGATATTTCAGTATGGAAATGAGTTTAACAATTTATGCTGCACACAAATGATTACAGACATGAGGGAGAAATGTTAATAAACATAAACCTATGCCTAGTGGTTTTTCCTAAACATATATAAACAATATTATATATTTGTATATGTTGCAAAAGGTGTTCCAATTTTGCACCAAACATTTTACTTCATTAAGGTTATTAGATTAAGGTGATAAAGACGTGCTGATTTTAAGATTTAAGCTGAGTACACACCTATGCAGCCAATTATACATAAGATGCAATGGGTGTGAGTTCCCGCTTAGAACGTCCCTGTTGCGATAGGGTCATTCTCTCTCAGCCAGTTTCGAACTGGCTGGGATTTCGATTGCATACGCCTCGATGAGGCCTAGCAATCAATTCACGGAGCACCAAGCTTTCGGTGTTACAAACTAACAGGAAATGTTACCAGTAGGCCACTGACCTTTCAAGGCCACCCATGAGCCTATCTGCATTATTAAGAGAACAAGGATGTTAAAAGTAATGGGTGTTAATCACTAATATACTATCCGTATAGAATGGAGGCCAATAGAATTCTCTCTGCATTGGGTTGTGGTCACTATAAATCCTCTATTGTATTGTGAAATACTGGTCAGCAGAGGCTTAATTGGATTGTAAATCTTTTAAATAATACTTCTTCTTGTAATGAATTGGCTAGACAGAACTCCACCCGGCACCACATAATATATTTGCACTGTTCCTATTAAGATTGACTGTATAAGGCGGCTAAGAGGTTTTAAATCAATCCATAACATTTTCTAGAGGATCTAAACAGTTCTGGAGGGGATTGATTATTTCTTAATCCCATAAATTCTAAAAATGTTATTTGTCTACACTTCCAAAATGTCTAGGAGACATCCACAACCTTCATTAGGATGGTGGTACCCTTTGAGACTAGCCCTATTTCGATAGGGCAGTTCGCTCTCAGCCAGCTCGATGAGGCATAGCAATCGATCCCCAGAGCACCGAACACAGTGCTCCGAAAGCTAAGTAAGTATTCTATCCTTAACCCACTCCCTAACCCTAACCTTAAACCTTTCCCCCTGCAGCCTAAACCTAAGTGTCTGCCAATGGCACTTCCGAAAATGAATGGGTGAGTATGTGAATCACATACTCACCCATTCATAAAAGAAAATTCTGAAACTGCTGCCATTCGAAATAGGGACAGCCAAAAAGCAACTTTCATCTGTCTCAACTTCGTAATGTATCACAGCGGGAACTCTTTATTAAAATCCCACATTTCAAGAAGTCTCCCAGATCCTGCTTATCGTTGACGGGCCTGTTACTGTGTAGGATAGTGGCATCCTGCTGGCATTGTCACCCCCTCTGAGTTTCCTCCTGGACCTTCTCTAAGGAAAAAGAAAGCAGAAGGTCTAAAATGTAGTACGTTTGGTTTCATTGCATAATGAAAACCCTTTGTTTGGTTTGGGGGTATGAGAATTATTGAATAATATTGGATAGCTCCCATAGTTTTATTATCTTTAACTAAAAGTTTTAAAATCTAAACATATTTGCACAGAACAATAGATTGTCTATGTAGGGTGGATGTCTTGTTTATTTTGATTGCTCAGCTTAATAAAAATATGATTCATATGATTGCTCAGCTTCATGAAAAGAATTGGTTAACTGATGGGTCACCTAAAGATAAAACAATTTTTATCATCCTGCAACTATTATACTTTTACACCTCAAAAAGAAATACAGACAGCTTTAGTAAAATAGACAGGATGTGAAAGCTGGAGGTGTATCAGTGAGATAAGACGAACATCTCACAAGTAAAAGGGAAAAAACTATACAAGTTTCACAAGGGATTGCAGCTTACTGGGGGAAAGAAGGGGCACCTTAATACATTGTCTCATTCTTTTCAGCGCTTATAAAAAATGGATGCATTCACCGGAATGAAGATGACATTTCTAGTCTACAGGCAGCCAAAGTCAAATTTTTGGCTGTCTGAATTTTCAAAATATCACTAATTAGAAGTTTTTCCTAATGAATGGGTAAGTATGCTGAATTTATTTTTCGCCATACTTACCCATTCATTGGCTTTCCGAAACCCAGACCACAGACCCACCGCACCAGACAGGTTAGCCTATAAGAGTAGTCTTATGGTTAGCCTGCGTAGGATGGGGGATGGGGTCTTAGGGTTAGGCTGTGGGGAAGGGAGGGTAAAGGTTAGGAAAAAGGAAGAGAAGGGTATGGGTAAGGATTTGGATAAGAGTTGGGGTTGGATAAATACTCACCTCTCGCTGCTGCGGATTCGTTCTGGAGCTTGTCCTCGGTGGGCCGGGAACAATTGATTTCAGAGGCACTTCGAAATTCCCTGTTAAAAAATGGCTCTTTCGCAAAAGAACCGTTCTTACCGGTGACCCACACCCATATAAAACAGACATTCCATGATAAAACATTTAAGAAAAAGATTGAATTTCCATTTGTATGTAGTAGTGCATATTACCTTTATTTGATATATTGCTCTCTCCTCCTATCCGAGGTGCAGGAACTGTAATGTTTCTCCTGTCTGCAATGTATATAAAAAAACTAAACACATTGTATTATTTTATGTATTCAGCTTCTCTGAACTTCATAGTTCATCTAATTTAATCTTAAGCAATTTCCACTGAGTGTTTTCTGTTTAAATAAAATAGAATTAACTAGTATATCTTTGAGTGGCTAATCTCGTTAACTGATGAGTTATATATGGAAAGAAGAATTTTATAAATGCTTTAACTTAATTGATTCAGTATCATTAACTAGCCAAAGGTGTCTAACAACTATTGTGATTAAAATTTATATAAATGTCACTCTATGGACTGAATACTAAGATCTGGTTCATATGCAATCAACAGATGTGTATGGCTCCGCAATCTCCACACATTGGATAGCTAACCACTCCCCTTTACATGGATGGATTTACGATTCCCAGGCCTACCTTCATTTTTCTGACTCTTCTAAATTTAAGGCCAGAAATGGGGTTATGTGAAAGGGGTGGTCGTCCAAGGCTCAAAGTCATAGCGGGGTGCCAGAAAGGTAAATTTTACGGTTAATTAAGCCAGTAACTAATCAAGGATGGGAACGCCCCTTTTTTAATGTTGTTTATGCCCCTTTTGTATGCTGTGAAAGTTCTAGCTACGGCTCTGGTAGCTGTGGATGTCTGGTTGGCAGACTTGTATTAAGAAGTCCTTTCCACTTGTGATCACTGCTCTATCTTTTCTCTTAAGCCTGAAATTATCGCAATGCGAAATACACGGAAAATGGGGCAAAATTGTGTCGCTGGTTCCAGCCATATAATATCAATCCATCAATGGCTATTTACCATCACGGGAGTGTCAGACATGTGAGGGGGCTGCTAGGGAGCACAGGACATTCTGGAGCACCACTATTCCTGGCATATGAAGTGGTGCATTATTTTTGGCATAATCATGTTATCTGGGTGACAGAATCATGTAAACTGGGCATATTACTGTGTGGCATTATCATGTGATTTGTGAGTTTCATAATATGAGTTAACCACATTTAGGACCATATTCACACTTAAGAACGATTTAAGTTCTTAATTATACGCAAAAAGTTGCAAGGCAATTCCCCTGACAAGCGTTCGGTTTTCAGTTTCTTAACCCACTTGCGAATGCCATAGGGCTACTTTATCTTTAGGTTCGTAGTTGTGTGCGTAGGGCGGCTAATTAAGAATGTTTTTGCCTAACCGCGCCCAGATTTCCTCATTTACATGGCTCCCTCCACCCAATCTTCTTATCTTCATTCTTATGTTTTCCCGGCATGCTCCTTCATTCTTAAGTCATTACGAACCTTCAGGAAAAAGGTTTGTAATGATGAGTCAGAGCCGTACTATTTTTAAGTCCTACGTAAATTGCATATATTAAGGTACTACGCATGAGCAGTATATCCCTTCTTAAATATACGCACCTAAAAAGCCGCATTTTCTTAACTGTGAATCAGGTCCTTGATAATTTAGTAAACCATGTTGATTGCAGGGGGAGCAAAGGTAATTGTAGTCTTTGCATGCAGGGATATATCTTTGAATTGCTTACAGCACACAGATACTGACCAGCTTTACTATCACACTGTTATTTAGACTTGGGCTAGGAAACATCACCTCTCATCTCTAATACTGTTTGCAACAGATGAAATATGACTCCCCTGCAATCAACATGGTTTAGCCCAGGAGTAACTAATTTCAAGCACTTAACTAGGTCTAGATCCAGCCCCATGAAACCAAGGTAGTAGAAATCAAACATTATAAATGTACCTGTTATCTTTTCATGTTTTCCTTCAGACTGGTCAGCTTGAAACACCTGTATAGAAAACACATTGAACATTGTTGTTATAGACAATCTGTTCTCTCATATACTACTTTTTATGGTCATACTTTAAATATGAAGAGCAACTGCTATTAAAGTGCAAATAAAATAATTCTATAACAATACTGTTGGAATAAAGGGAGTGTTAGAAACCAGTAGAAAGGAGAATGTGTGAAAGTAAAAACTAATATTGATTGAAATTGACTTGACACAAGTGACCTGAAATCAACAGCTCAACATGTCAGGAAAAAATTCATTTGATTACTACTGAAGAATTAACATCAATCTTTTGTTTCTTTTTATTGTTGAACATGTTGCCTTGTAAATGCATTCACTTATAGACACAAGGACATTTGTGGCATTCTAATGAGGCTCAAATACACAAATCCCTTTTACAGTTTAGGACTGTGCTCTATCCACTGAAAGCCTTCATTGATAATAACAGAACATAATGGCAATGAAGAAAAAGACATCAAACTGACATGGGTTTCTGGCTTGCTTTAATAATTTGGACTAATTATTTGTGTCCCGTAGGCAGCAACTAGGCGTGTGCGAGAGGGTGGCCACCCAGGGAGCATAGCTGAAGGGGGGACATCAGTAAAGTCATACTTATGGTAATATTAATAACCAGAAAAGGGAGGGGGCTTCAATTTTCCTTGTTTGATTGTGAGCAAACTCATAGGCACAACAAGCTATGAGGAGCCATCATGCCTGTATAAGTGTATAGAGTACAGATGTAGTTAGTAGGGGAGCTCCACAGAAGTCAATGCAGAAGGTAGGTTTTCCCACACATAGATTGACCTGGATCAGCCTCCATTTTTGCAGCGGCTCTTATGTTATAAAGGCCAGCACCACGCCTAAAAGTTCATTATCGCGATTGCACGGCCCAATCCCAGTGTGGCTCTCAAAGTTCTCAATAAGAATCTTGTGTTGTTTATCCTGATTAATTATATTATATAATGAAATCTGTAGGGTTTTTATTTAATTACATTTTCAATTCTATTAACTGTATGAGTGAATAAGATTTATCAACATTATGGAATTATATATCTGGATAAGTTTTTTTTATTAAGTTTATGATTTTGTGGAGGACATCAAAGGTAAAATAGAAAGATTCATTAGAAGTGAAACTTCCATTGCAGGGAACTGCTTTGTCAACAAAATTGCTGTGACACCTTCAGAAGTACATAATCCTTTGTGACAGGACTACACAGGACTGACTTGCAAAATCTTCAAACTCTTATTTATTAAGCTTACAGTTTTCTTATTGCAAATAGGTAGGAGTTAGCTCTTTGATCTTGATCTCTTTGAGTGACTGAATAACTTTTCTGAATTTGTTCGAAAATTCGTTTATACAATTCCTTTATGTAAAAGACATTTTTATTTAAAAATCAACACAGTATATGCCAAAATGGTTAATATTAATCAAAAGTAAATAGTTAATACATTTTGCAATTCTCTGATATATATATATATATATATATATATATATATATATATGCAATATACAATAGAATGTGCGCTCACTCAGTCCCAAATCTTTAGACACATGTGGTCCAACAATGATAGTCCATATGCTTATAGTTCAATGATATATATATATATATATATATTTTTTTTTTATTTTTTTTTTGTTCAATAAGGATCTACAGAAATTTTTTAAAAGATTAAGTAAAAGTTTTGCCCATGGCAAGCAATCACCCAGTTCTAGCTATCTTTGATCCAGTACATTATACTTTCAAAAAGATAGTAGGTCGGGACACTCTAGACATAGCATAAGCCCATAATCCTTCCTCCGTCCCAGTCACCCTTAACCTTGCTTAGTTGTACAGCTTCAAAGGCACAGGGAATCGACTGAGCCATAGTGCCTGCATAGTACAGTACTATGTAAGAGCTTCCGCTCAGCTGACCCTTCTTGTGGCAGCGGTTACTTTAACTGCTAAGGCACACAGCTGTCAGGGACATGATAAGTATTAAAAGTAAACACTGCTGCGGGGGATTGGCTGAGCATTGATGCATGAATACCCAAACCGATGCAGGGGATTAGCCAAGAGGAGGTGACTTGTGTGTTCCGCAGTGGTTGCCAGGGTTAAGGCCCCTGAGCATCTCCCCATGCTCCCTGTAATAAGGTATAATCTGATTGGTTGCAGTTGAAAACGCTTTCAGTTTTATTTTTGGAGTCTTAGTAAATCTGCACAGAAAAGGAGGATCTAGCATGCACACTATGCCTCGACAATGTTTCCGTGTAAAGCTCACTGGTGACCCCGTCCTTCTAGCCTTCAGTGTGATTCACTTATTGCTATTGCTAGGATGCAAGAATTCCTCCTTCTGCATACCTATATTTGTGGATATAATGTCTTTATGCAGCCATAAGTAATTTGCATATGAATCAGCAATGAATATTCATAACACATCCTCATCAAATAAAAAGCATACATGGGTGAGTCTTGAGAAAATTCATTATACTCGCCCCACATTTCCTTCCTTCCTAAGAATACATCTGTATTTGAAGAAACTCCACTGGAGTATTTTTCTGAATGGAAGAGGTTTTTATCAGACTTAAAGAAAGACTTACTTTAGATTAAAGCTCTTTTAGAGTAAGAGTAAGATCCACTAGGGCCGTAACCAGGGATGTGTGATAGGGACAGACACTTAGAGCGCAAAACTTAATGGAGGAACAAGTTAGTAGCGCTATTTTTCCTTTTGACCCCAGGCACTAAAATTTCTAGCTATGACTTTGAGATCCACATGAGTGCCCTTTACAAAAGGAGAGCCACCACCCTTCATATGGCCTTGGCAGTATGTGAGATGTTACATTGCCTGACCTGCTTCTGTAATAACATTTAGTAGTGGCAGATCGGGCGCTATATCCCTGCATCTGCTGCTTACATTCTACAGTGAATATAAGCAATATTGGCATGTCACATGACCTTTACATCAGTATTACGCTGCTCATAGCAGAGAGAGGAAGACTCAGGTAAAAATGTAAGTGAAGGTTGGGTTGCACGGATAACTCTCGAGCTCCTCCTCAAAGTCCCCTGCAAAGGTGCTTAAAATATTTAGGTATTTGGATATCCCAAAAATCCACGAAATGTGCAGCGTTCCTATAGATTCTTTCTTTAAAAACAAATTCCACCAATGGCAGAAGCTCCCTCTGACAGTCACTGGCAGAATAAACATAGTAAAGATGGTCATTCAGCCTAAGTATTTGTACGTCCTACAGCACTCCCCAATTTATCGTCCTCATCGTGTGTTCTCAGTAATGGCCTGCTCTGCTCCTTTATTTGGGCTGGGTGTAAACCCAAGCTTAAGATCTAATTTCTGTTCCAGACAACGAGTGCGGGGGTTCTATCCTTGCCCAACTTTCACAACTACTATATAGCCTCCCAACTTGTTCATCTTATCCCATGAGTAAACTATACAGAGTCCAAGGGAGGGGTGCAGGCGCTGGTGCATCACTCTTCGCCCCGTCTAAACCCAGTTCAATTACTATTAGTGGGTAAATCTGCAATTTCAAACCAATTGTTAGACAGGCAGTGGAGGTCTGGAAGGTGGCTGGACGACTTCTTGGGAGGAGGGAATTGTCCCAGAAATGCTATATGTTGGTTTTAGTGGTAACCTGATTACATAGTAACTGGTGCTCATGAAATAAGTTTGAAAACCACTATTATAAAGTAATGTGGTATTCATGTAAGTGTGAGCTGTGGTTGAAGTATAGAATCGTATGTCATATTGACAGGTCTCTATTTGCTATGATTGATAAACTGTTAAGTAACAAGCGGTAGACCTACAGCATGTACAGATGAGAATAAAGTACCAAATTCCAGAAGATAATAACTATACTCTGATGTCTTCAGGAAACAAGTGGAAGCTGTAAGTGGCTTTCTCTGGACGTGATTATGGAAGAACTCTCAAAGATTATTATTCATATTGATTTTAAAGAACTATTCAGAAAATGAAATCTCCTAAGCCTCCAGACTGTCATTATAGAACCCCAGAATTAATACCCTAGAAAATAAAAATCCCTCCAACAAATTTTACACACTAACAAATTTTGTGGGAGTGCAGACGGAAGAAAGGTTTTGTGTTAGTTGTTCTTTTTTGTTTTTTATATCAATTAAGGAGAAAAGATTCATTGAAACATCTAAATTTAGAAAGACAGCGCACACTCTTATAGCTTTCACCATATCTGGGCATATTTGACAGTATTTTAAGATAATAATGTCACCTGGATCTCCATAGTCATAAATGAAAAAGCACACTGTCAAATAAACTGAACATGTATTTGATGTTTAGCAAGCAAAACAGAAAGTAGCAACCCACAGAAAGAGCGGAGGTTGCTCATTAAGCAAAGCACATGTTGACGTTGAGCCCCACGTTGCTGTCCTATATTATCTGATAATTGCACATTATATCATTTCTCAGTTCAGCTTCCTGATTAATACATACAGGGTTATATTATGCCTCTGCGGTATAGTTTAGCTCCTATTTATATTTTGGACTAAGATATGCCGATTCTCGTTGTGGTCACTATCCTTATTAGCCAATATTATAACATAGGTCAAAGGTTATGAGCAGCTCTTTATTTAGAGAGGACAAGTGCAATCATAGGGGCTCCCAGTGGGCCAGATCCTGACTTGATAATGTCAGGCTATTACCCTACATCCCATACAGAAATAGCCTTAAATTACGTACTGCACATATGCATGTATGGAACACAGCCGCCCGATGCAGTGTTCCGTATGAAGTTCATTCTCCACATGGGAGGCTGGCCCACTCGCTATGTGTATGATATACCCATGATGGGTGGGCATTGGCACTTAAATTGTACAGTAAGGGCTTGGCTAACCCCATACATATGATTCAGTATTCGGCACGGAAGGGTTCCTGTGCAGAATACCTAAGGTCGGGTCCTGGGCACAGTGCACTAATCTCCTGCGTGTGGGATGTAGGATACTAAAATCCATCAATGGCTGCCTCAATGGCTAACGTATGTATTTAACGCTTAACTGCAGGGGTGTTTTAAGAAATGACTGTCACGATTCGTGGACTTCAAAGAGGGCGGAGATGTAAGCCCGGCCCCTTTTTAGGGACAGTCCCACCGCAGGGGAAGGAGGCTCATTTGGCATCTTTTTCTTCCCTCCGGAAAATCTTAGAGGGAAGAAATAGATGCCAAATGGACCCCCTTCCCCTGCCAACCCTGGGCCCCTCTGTTCTGAGGGGCCCGTGTGCACTGCACACCCTGCACCCATTATAGATACGCCTATGCGTAAGTGTGGATACGACCCAGTGATTTTATTTCACATTTTTCTTTATTTATTATTCTAAAAAGGCACAGGGGGAGAGGAAAGCCCGGGTTCCAACATTTTCTTTTCTCATTTTTTTCACAGCAGCCACAGGCAGCTTCCTAGGATTATTCTGATCCTATCGCTGTGCTGCTGACTCTGTGGAACTCAAGGTCTGGTGAGATTGATGACATCATCAATCTCAGGAGACAGAACATCTCCTCCTGGCTGTCAGCATGGCGGAGCTGTCTGCAGAGAAGCGTTCAATGAAGTAAAAACAAATCTATTTGGGAAGCTGCTGCATTTAGTTTTAAATACTGGGAGAAACTACTGTAAATTCAGTAGTTTCCCCCATATTTATTGAAACTATGAAACGGATCCAGACTATTTTCCGACACTGGCAAAGTACCTAAGTGGAATGTCTTCAGGGGAGTGGGGTGTCTTTATGAGCGGACTTTGTGTAAGTGGGGTGCCAAGCGCAAGTCTGGATCCGGTCTATTATTATTATTATTATTATTTATCATCATCATAATGGATAATGGGGAAACTACTGCAAGTAATTTTTATGCTGGATAAACTACTGTTAATCATTATAAATAATGGGGGAAACTAAACAGATTACTCCATTATTAGTAAATTAATGAGCCATAGGAGTTTTATTCAGTTTAAAAATGACATATATATAAAAAAAATACATTACTA
Source organism: Limnodynastes dumerilii (assembly GCA_011038615.1). NCBI lineage: Eukaryota > Metazoa > Chordata > Amphibia > Anura > Limnodynastidae > Limnodynastes > Limnodynastes dumerilii. The sequence goes on along the minus strand of WWET01000151.1, from coordinate 20,403 downwards.
TGGCTCTTTAGAGGTTTAAACCAGTGTTAAAAATTACCTACAGTCATTTTCTCATTATAGCAAATGACACACAGTAATTTAACCTATTATTAATAACTATCATTACTAATAATTGTGTGTTCTCCCGCAGATGCTGGAAGAAGGAAGGAAGGAATCTTGATATTTTTGTTTACATCTTGTGTAGAGATAGGGCAGGGAGGATTTTTTGGGGGGAAAGGGAAGCTGCCTGATTGGTCCACACCAGGCCCTATAATTTCTGATGGCAGTTGTCAAAGTCTGTACAAAGTAAAAGATAGCTGGGATTCTGAAGTATCCAACTGGCTATTGCCATCCTTTATACTGACAAAGAAAGTAGGTGTGGGCCAGATTAACAATGGGGCTACAGGCATAGGCCTCCATCTGAAAATAGGTCCCCATACACTGCAGATCTCCAGGCCTCCCACTGCAGTTAATAAGTATGATATGCTCCTCTAAAGCATAGTGTGGGCCCTGATCATTTTCAGTCCCAGGCCCACATGGCCCTCAATCCTGCCCTGGTGCCCATTATGAGGATTGTTTTAAATCCATCAGATTATCCCAAATATATTCAGCCCAGCACCTTGTGATCTGACTGCAACAGATATCTATGAATTCATCAAAAAATGGATCTGTGATTTTATAAGCTACGTAAGAGTCACTATAAAGGAAACTACAAGTGATTCTTATGATTTAGAATTGTATGAAATGTTCCTGTTCTGACAGACTCATACCCTCCAACTGTACCTATTTAGCAGGTACACAACCGGTTTTTAATGGTCTGTACCGGCTAAAAGGGCTCCTGTACCAGATTCTGACCCCAGCTGTTCCCTCCCCCCTATACTCCTTTTCCAGCCCTTCTGCATCTGATCACTATAGTAGAGCTGCAGGGACAGACTCCTACAGCTCTGTTATAGTGACAAGACCCTCTCCTGTGAGTGCATAGCACATATGATTTTACACCTCCTGTGAGTGCATAGCACATATGATAAGATTTTACACCTCATCATACATGCAAATGAGAGCAGATTAAAGCCCCGCCCATTCACAGGACAAGCCACGCCCCTAAGTGTACCGATTTTTTATTATAAAATGTTGGAGGGTATGCAGACTGATCCTCATGTATCTAGCTGCCAGTGTTAATAATTGCACAAAAAGGAGAAAAATGCATTTGGACAAACTATGGGCCACATCCAGACTTAATAACGACAGCTAATGTACGCATGCTGCATGAATAAATCTGTCTGTGGGAAAGCACTGCGCATCGTAACTCTGATCGTACATAATTTGTACGTAACTCCGTACAAAAGGGTGTGTTATCCCTACGCAAGCCAAAACCACGCATTGTGGGCGAAGGGAGGCATTTAAATTGTACAGAATGGGCTGGGTTATGCAGTTACGTGCGACCAGAGACGATGCGTACGACCAGAGATACGCAAGGAAACGTTAAGGTACGGTTTTGAACACATAAATCAGCTAAGTAACGTGAGTGTCCAGGGGAGTGCATTGTACTTAGTACATGTATTGTACGTGTATTGTAGTGCGTAACTCGGGTATGCTTGCAGACATAAAACGACCTTAAGTCTGAAGCTGGCTCCCATGCTGGCTACTATGCAATATAGTTGGTGCAAAAGAATTCAATTTTTTGCACCCAGAGAATTATATTTATATATATAT